>CM035354.1:8085420-8337920 GCA_020137815.1 Hormiphora californensis
GGGGGGGGTTGGCGAGGGTTAAGGGGGGAAAAAGGGGGGGGGGGGGGGGGGGAAAAAGGGGGGGGGGAAAGGGGGGGGGGGGAAAAAAAAAAAAAAGGGGGGGGGGGGGGGGGGGGGGAAAAAAAAAGGGGGAAAAAGGGAGGGAGGGAAAAGAGAGGGGAGAGAGAGAGAGAACAGGCGGAATAGGTTTCAGGCAATTCAACTAAGTGGCCCGTAATAGCGGTATGAGAGGGGAAAAGAAAGATAGAGTTGTGCAAAACTATCAGAAAATGCAAACCCCGATTTTTGGGGAGGTCGAGCAAAAAAAAACGATTGTGTTGTTTGGGGGGTTTGTTGCTGTGTATTTTAGTCTGCTTTTTTTTTAGACAACAAAAAGAGTTGTCCCCAAAATTATTTTAACCTAGCATTTTCCACCCTGAAAGCCCAACAAGAACAAGCGATTAAGCGAGAGGAGACAAATAAACGCGAGAGAGAAAGAGAGGGGAAGGGAAAAGGGAAAAAGGAGAGAGAGAGAAAAGGGGGGAGACAGAGAGAGAGAGAGAGGAAAAAAGAGAAGAGAGAGAGGGAGAAGAAGAGGAGAAGAGAGAGAGGAGAAAAGGCCAGTGACGTCTCGGGGGTTAAAGACACTAAATTTTAATACTAAATTTTGGGGGTCAATTACCCTTTGGCTTTTACAAAAAAAATTTTTTTTAAAAAAAAAAAAAAAATGGGAAAAAAAAAAAAAAAAAAAAACAAAAAGGGAGAAAAAAAGGGGAATTTAAAAAAAAATTTTTGGGAAAAATTTTTTTCCATAAAATATTTTTTAATTGTGGGTTTAAAGGAATATAAAAGTTATGGGCCCAAAAAGTTTGAAAAGAGTTTTTTTCCCCCCCTTTTTTTTAAAAATTGGTTTTTTTGGGCCCCCCGAAGTTTCTTTTGTTTTTTTTTAAAAAAAAAAAAAAAAGGGGGGGGGGGGGTTTGGGGGTTTCTTAAAAAAATTTCCAAAATTTTTCCCCTTTTCCCTTTCCCATAAAAATTTTTCCCCCCCCTTACAAAAAAATTTTTTTGGGGGGGGGGGGGCCCCCCCTTTAACCCTCCCCAAAAAAGGATTTTAAACCCCACCCCTCCCCCTTTTTTTTTCCCCGCTCTCCCTCTCCCCTTTTCTCTCTCCCCCCCAACGCTTCCCCCTTCCCCTTTTCCCTTCCTCTCCTTCCCCCAAAAAAACTCTCTCTTTCTTCATCCCCCCTTCCCTCTTTTCCCCTCCCTCCTTCCCCCAAACCCTTCTCTCCTTTCTCTTTTTTCCCTTTTTCCCCCGCCCTCTCCCTTCTGCCTCCCTTCCTCTCTCCTTTTTTCCTTTCCTTATTCTCGTCTCCTTTCCCCTTCTTCTTTCCCCCTTTTCCCCCTTTTTACCCTCTTTTGTTTTGGAAACCTTTAATTCGTTAGCCCTTTTTTTCCCCCCGTCGTTTTGCCGGGGGGGGGGAAAGGGAACAAAAAGAGAGATCTAATAGCGGAGAGATAGGATCGTCTTGGGATCTATTTCCCCCCCACTTTCCCCCCCTTTCCTTTTCCTCATCAGGTTCTGGGTGTGGCGGCCCTGTCCGCCCCCGGGGGTCTTGAAAATTTCAGGTGTAGATACTCAGTAACAGCATCATACCAACCCTCTAATCAAAAAAATTTAAAATGGACTAGAGAAAGAATAAATTAATTGGGTTTTACTATTTAGAACACTAAATCAAAATAATAATGCTCGTTAATTTGTGAAAGTTTTTCCCTGTTAGCAATTTAAAAAAAGTGGCCCCCCTGAATACAAATATCCCATGGCTTTTTAGCTTTTTCCCTGCCAATTTTTAGCGCGAAATATTTGAATCCTGTGAATGAGAGATAAACAGGGCCGGAGAGTTGTGAGACAAGGGATTTTAGGTGAAATCATTTAAACTTGTAGGGAAGCACATGTCGACTAGGCTTTACTTCTGTCAACACTAGAGACTATGCGGCCAAACCAAGCACGATATATGCTTTAACAGACGCTTACTGTGACATAGCAAGTCGTTTAAACAACCCTTACGTTTCAAGGGCTTGGCGCCAACTCGTCACATATAAATAACACAATGAAATGCACCGAAACAGAAAAGAAAAGATCCAAAAGGCGTTGAGAGGGCAAGAAATTATTCGGCAGTAGTGCTCAGTTCTAGTTGGGCGATTATGGCAGCATTTTGTTCTCTTACAGCCAGTCGCGAAATGTTTAGCCCATCGGCACAAAGGCAATTTCGCCCAGATCTGCTCAACACTATGATATATGAGAGAAAGACACATGGGTGGAGAGAGGGGGAGAGAGAGGAGAGAGAGAGAGAGAGAGAGAGAGAGAGAGAGAGAGAGAGAGAGAGAGAGAGAGAGAGAGAGAGAGAGAGAGAGAGACAAAAGGGAGAGAGAGAGAGAGAGACAAAAAAGCATTAGAGAGAGAAAGAATGGTAGGGCAAGATATAATTATAAGTCTGGAAAATTGCTAAATATCGACCAGGCTAGTAATATATTCATGTGAATCATGAGATACGCAGCCCTGGCAAAAGAAAGGCCTATTCAAGGGATAGGATCGATGGTAAGGCCTATTCAAGGGATAGGATCGATAGTAAGGCCTATTCAAGGGATAGGATCGATAGTAAGGCCTATTCAAGGGATAGGATCGATAGTAAAGCCTATTCAAGGGATTGATAGTCGACGCAGATGCGATCAGAGGTCAGGGTTTTAACAAATTGATTGCTATCCGTGGTAAATACTGCTATTGAGAAAAGGGTCGTTTATTCTTTCAGGGCGACTGATTTTATACATATAGATCGCTCAAGTGCATACACGAATGAGCCAAGATGAACGTCCTAACTATCTCTCTCTCTCTCTCACTCTCTCTCTTCTCTTCTCTTCTCTTCGCTGATTAGATCACGTGACCAGGGCATGACACGTGGCGAGGATTGCGTCTCATGAGCGGTGTGAGAGTCCGATCACGTGTTCAAGAAGGAGAGCAATTTAGCTTATCAGCAATTGTATTACCAAAGATACACACACAAGATGCGAGCCCTAGTTACGACTAACACAAGATGCAATTCTTAGTAAATAGTAACGACTGCTCTTGCTTTACACCGGGTACATCTAAACGACAGAGGTTATTTTAATCAGAATTTAGCAAATAAATTGAATTCGAACGAGCAGGGCTAGACTCAAGTCCTTAATTTTATTTTCTATCCTTAATTTTATTTTCTATCATATTCGAAGCAAGTTATTACTTGAGTATTTAAAGTACCGGAGGTACTACTCCAAAATGCTATAAGCTGTCATCTGAACGTCAATTAAGTATACGAATTCCTGTCGGCAAATACCAAGATGAGTTCTTCCGAACTTCCTCGAGGGGAGAAAACTGGGCACGTGCCTGCGTCCACGGTATATGTCATGTTATGAAGAGTCCGGTATGTCATGTTGTCAAGTGTAAATCTCTATGTTGTTCATGATACTCAAGGAACAACTATTTTAGAGAGCACTTGGCAGACTGTCAGCTTGCGAAAATGCAGATACGGCTTGATAGAGAAACAATCGACTGCATATTACAAGTAGTAGAGGATACTCTTAGGAACGTGCATACATGTTAGTAAAAATCGTCTGATGCAGGTAGCAATACAAAGCTTCGAAGCTGAAAGTGCTTTATTTACAGGCAGCGTACAGTTTAGACGATGAGTTCTGTATAACCAAATTCTATTTTAATTAGCGCTCAGTGTTCTTACGAATTAGTGGGAGATCTTTAATTGGCCATGTATTCCGCCTTAAATAGCCTCGTACGCAGACACACTGCACACGGCTAAAAGAACTGAGGAAAACCATACATTTATCATTGGTTCGAATAGCTATAGACAAGAGGGTAGTTTGGATATTGTCAAGAGGGATAGTCGAGGGGGAGAGACTCTATGGAGGGGATGGGAGGGACTCTATCGATCACGAGGGTTCAATGAATTGTTATGGTGGCCGGGACAGCGGAATCTATACCACTCTTTGATGTCAATATCTACTGACTACAATCACTGGCAGCTGTCTTGTTCTCTCTCCCTCTCTATCTCCCCTCTCTCCCCCCCCCCCCTTTATTAGTCTCTCTCCCTCTCTCTATCTGACGGCGCCTATCAATAGGGTTCTACTTGGTACACACACGCTGTATAATTACTGTATACCTAGGTACTAACGATGTAGTCTCATCTACATACAAGTGGGCGGGGCAGATATATTTTAAAAATTAAAGCGCCTTTGGTGTATGTTTAATCATTGGATATTTAGTTTCACTTAATATGTTTGGCAGTAAAAAGTTGTGACATAAAAACAGATGTTTAGGGAGGGAATATAGTGGGATAAACGCAGTCATTTCACGGGCCAATGCCCTCAAAGTTATTATTCCCCACCCACCACGTCTCTCTCTCTCTATCTGTTTTCTCTCCCTCACTTCCTCCCTTTTCCCCACTTTCACAACTCTCTCGCTTGCCTCCTCCTACAGCCTCCCCTCCTGCCATGCAGCTCCTTCTGCAAGTTCACCGGAAAATTCTGCACCGCAGATAATCGGATAAATTGATTTGAAACAGTGACCCACCGCACGTACTGGCAACTCACACAAACCAAGAAAGAAAAAGAGAGAGGAGAAATGAGGGAGAGAGAGAGAGAGAGAGAGAGAGAGAGAGAGAGAGAGAGAGAGAGAGAGAGAGAGAGAGAGAGAGAGAAACGCTTTGTGAAAGAGAAAGCATTTATATGTGTCGAAGTATGACACGGATATGGCATTTCAAATTGTATCACGTGACATGCGCCAACCACAGCAGCTACATCCTGATGAGAAATGACACAGAAAGAAAGTTAATTCAAAGATAACTAACAAAAAAGTGAGTTGTAATAAAGAAATTACGTGAGAAAACAGGGCCAGACCTAAAAGTAGTTCATGGTGCCACTAGGACATTCAAAATTAAACAATTCTTCTAATTTGTATAACAAACATCCCATGTGTTAGTTCAGACTCACGTGCGTGTGTGTGTATCAAGAACACTCGATGTGTTTCTTCACTTCCGATAAAGTAATTGAAAGTGTTCACAAGTTGCGAAGTAATACGTAACATTTTAAACAAATAAACTCAGCTAGATAGCTAGGTACTTGAATTATACCATCTTTAGTCATTGCAGAGTCTATAGGTATGCCGAATTGTTGATGAGTGTCGGGATGATGATGATGATCTTTACAGCATTCAGAATCATATTGATAGTATAAGTGATCCGTGGTCGTAAGGACGCACAGGCAATTGGTGATTGTCACATTTCGACAGATGGAATCTTCCCCAGCTAGCGTAAAGCGAGTTCCTTGACAAATTCAAGTACTGAAGAGATTCACTCAGAGGGGCCGGAGAGTGATTCAAGGGGAAAGAACAGTGGTGGTTGCCAGAAGTACTAAGTAGTAAACTGTGAGTGTAAACCTCTTTACTATCTCTAATACTATTCAGTCAAACCTCGATTTACCAGAATCGGGAGTCTGGTAAATCGAAGTTTGATATGCAGGGTTTTAGCACGTAAGCAAAGTGAATTACATTGTTTCAAGAACAAAACGAAATAAAATAAATCATAATTTTTGGGTTTTCAAAAGGTTATATTGCGTTTTTCGGTATTTACAATTCAAATTATTTACAATTTATTTACAACGAAAACAATAACTCTATGTCATGAATGAACAACAGAGAAATTGTTTTACTGAGATTGGGGAGAAGTACTCCGTCACACTCTCTACACACAGAATATATGGGACACCCTGTATGCACTCCAGAAACAATGATCTTCAACTGCATTACCGGCCACCTAGTGTTTTGAGAAATATAAGAGAAAGAGATCTATTATAATACTTAGCAGTTAGCTTCTGTCTGTATCTAAAACTAATTGCTCGAACAAAAACAACCCATGATTCAAAGGTCGAATGCTAGCGACACTTAGCCTATAGCACTGTCTCTGTTGTATGTTTTCGCTTTAAAGATCGATCTGTATTACAAGGTATATTATACGACTCTTACACAACTACAACTACTCTATAGAAGAAGAAGGGAGAGAGATGCTCTGTATATGCATGATCACACACACACATATTATATATAAATATATATAATGTGTGGAGCAAAAACACACACATGTGTTCCTTTCAACAGTAATGAGATGAAGACCAGGGATTGGATTGCTTCGAGTATAACCGAGGGAGGGAGAGGGAGAGGGAAGGAGGGAAAGCAAAGAAAGCAAGACGAAGAGAGAACAAAATGGCAATGTGAGTGTGTTCACTTTTTGGGAGTGAGCAATTGAGAACTTCTTCCCTCAAGAACGTCGTGGTTAAACCAAAGATTGCTTGCAGTTTAAACCTAGAGAGAGAGCTGAGCACTTAAATTAGCTAATGAGAAAATTTCTCCCCTCACGTTAACCCCATGTCACTCTCCATCGTTCTCACTATTTCCCATCTTAAAGTAGCCTCTCTTTCATCGAGTTCATGGCGGGGTCACGCGTAGTCCGGCTCGTACTGGATGTAGGCGAGTATCTTCCCCGGCACAAGACCAAACCCTCCCGAGGTGTAAATCTCATACCGTCCATCCTTGTGGTTCCGTAGCACCTGGAAATGAAATGGGTTAGAAGTACAAAGGTCAAAGGACGTTCAGAAATAAAGAATGAAGGTATTTTTGAGTTACTAAAAATAGATGAATTCCTTGTTGGCAAATAACGGGCTCCTGCACATAGCTCGGCCTTCAAAGGCTAGTCTAAGAGAGACGAGGTAAACAAAGAGCTCCGGGTAATTACAGGCTAGGGTGCCATACTCTTTATATCTGGACTATAATATCTCAGGCTGGTTTACAGTAACTTGAGGTTCAATAAACAAAAAAATGGAAAAGAGTTGAGAAAACAACAAAGACATGTACCTTGACCATGGTCCCCTTTAGTACGGAGATCTCCTCATCTTGCTGTGCTTCATAGTCACTGGTGATCTTCGTCAGGTAGCCTTTCGGGTGATCTGAAACATAACTCGAGGTCAATTAAGGGTCAATTAAGGTCTGGTCAATTAATTAGTCCGGTGATGAGGAGATACAATTTCAATATGTTGTTGTTGGGTGATCTTGTAAAAACTTATTTTTGTCTGTGGAAAAGATCAGGATCCAGTTGGGGGTTTAATTACGGTTTTTGGGTCCGGTGTGTAAGGAGATAAGGTTTTTTTTTAGCAAAAAAAAAGTACTGGAAGAGGGGGGTGGAGGGGGGGGAGAGAGAAAAGGGGAAAAGGAGGTAACCGGAAAGAAAAAAGAAAAGAACCAAACCCCCCGGAGCCCCCCCTTCCCTCTCTTTTTCCCCTTTTTCCCCCCGGGTTTCCTTTTTCTTCCCCTTTCCTATCTTGCTTTTTCTCTCTATCTCTACTTTTCCCCCTCCCCTCTCTCTCATCTCTCCTCCCCTCCTTCTTATTCCCTTTTTGGGAAGGGTGGAGACTTCAACAGGAACGGCGCCGGAGCCACGTCGGGATCCTCCACGGGCATTTCCCTCGGTCTGGTTGCAGCCTCGGCGGTCAGGGCGGCGGTAGGGCCACTAGAGAACCATCCGCCCATTGTTCCGGTTTGTCATGGTCGAGTTCAAACAAACACTACATAACAGCGAACAAGTACTAGAAAGGGGAGGAGACTTGTATACACTAATGCAGTGAGTAACTCAAGGTAAACGGCCACCGGGAGCCTATGAGAGGAAGGGAGAAAACGACAGGGACAGGGAGAATAGGAGGAGGAAGAGAGGCAAAAGGAGAAGGGAAAGGGGAACGGAGCAAACATAGAATGAGAGAGGAAGAGATGCCAAAGAGAGAGTAACGGAGAGAGAGAGAGAGAGAGAGAGAGAGAGTGAGAGAGAGATAAAAGGCAAAGTAAGTAACTCAGGGAAACAGAAAGGGCTCAAGGGGGCTCCAGCTGAAGGCATGCATCTGGCGACTGATGCCAAGAGATAGAAAGATGGAAATAGAGAAAGAGAGAGAGAGAGAGAGAGAGAGAGAGAGAGAGAGAGAGAGAGAGAAAGAGAGAGAGCTATATATTTTCTTTACTAGCTCAAGACAGCGATCAGTATGCAGCCTAGGTAACGACAAAAGTAGGATTTGAATAAATGGATCTCTCGAGCTTTGAGCTAGTGACGTGAGAGAGAGAGAGAGAGAGATAAAGAGAGAGATAGGAAGAGAGAGAGAGAGAATGAGAGAGAGAGATAGAGAGAGCGAGAGAGGCAGGTATGCTTATAGTGTACTGCCTACACACACAATTGTACTGGCGGATGAGAGGTCCAGTAATGAGCCATTACTACTTCGAGAGAGCCGCTGCACCCTGGATACAGCTACCTCCCCATTGGACGACAGGAGGTAATTGCAAACACTGTTGCTACCCGGTATAGGGGAGCACTGGTCACGTGATGTGTTGTCACGTGATGTTACCCGTTATTACCATGGTAACCCATCCCCTGGACGTGGTATAACGTTACAATGCGCTCCCTGTGTCACCCCGGACAACGCAAACAACACACAACTGAGATCTTTGAGTGTGGGAGAGACACGTAAGTGGTTTAAATAGAGGCAGGTAGAGAGAGAGACTAAAGAGTGAGAAGAAGGGAAGATGTGTGGGGCATCATCCCGGGCCACCAGGAAGCTATTGACAATGGAACTACCTGCAACTCACATGTGTGTGTTGGGACCAAGACAATACTAGAACATGTGTGTGATGTCATGATACTGGCATTGCAACAAACTACAAAGACTGTGCCGTGCTGTGAACAAGCAGGACGGTAGGAGTGACCACGCTGATGATAGATTCTGAGTTAACAATAATTTTATACTTTAGCCTAGTACCTATAACCTATACCTGGTCGGATATCAATGTGATTCTCTCTGTGTTATGTGGTTGTGATGATCACGAGACTGGAATTTTAAAGGTGCCCCCTCCTAGGAGGATGCACGGTAAGCTAGAGAAAGAGAGAAGTACACACCAGCACTGTCTTATCAAGCATAGTACACCGCTGTAAGCAATTGTGTATCGAACGAAATCTTTTTGTACGTTCTTGATCATCAGTTTTTGAGTGCATTTCACAATGGTTAGTTAGATAGTATTTTGGGCCACCGTTACCATGGCAACTGCACCTGTCTTAATTTTATTCTTTCAGGCTGCCGGATCTTCAGTCTCGGAGCGATTAGACCTCGAATTACGATGTCCAATATGTTTGGAAAGATATGGCGGAGTTTTAAAGTCACCACGAGCATTGCCCTGCCTCCACTCTCTCTGTTCTCCATGCCTCACCATCTTTATCAAAAACGGTAGAGAATGGGATCTATTTTACCCAGATCTGCAGCCTTCACATGATGAGTTATCAAAGTGATTTGCCATCTGGCGCATTAATGTGTCGAGATCATTGTCCTCCTTGACACACCCACGCTCACACAAATCACAACGCAGTCAACACACATTACTGCAGCTCACATTTCATAAAATCCAACTTTTTTCAGAAGCGGTAGGTTCAGTTCTCAACTGTCCAACCTGTCGACAGCCCTTCTCTGTGCCATTTAATGGGACGTTTGGTTTTCCAGTGAACCTCAGTATAAACAATCTTTTGGAAATAGGCAAGTGTGTGTATAAACATGTGTGATTAACAATGGAATGTCTCTACAGAGTTCTCTACGTTTAAAACTCAATTTACCCTCTCCCCCCTCTCAGCTGACCTATTGTCATTGGAGAGAGGTGAGGACAGGTCGAGGACACTAGCCAAAATCAAAGTCTGTAAAGTTCACCGAACCGAGGTTATCAAGGTATGCACACAGCTTTTAGAGTCTGCTCTAAGTAGCAACGACCGCTGCCAGATCGTGTAGTCTCGTCATTGGACACACTCTCTCCCACAAGTTCTTCTTTTGCACAAACCTCTCCACAGTCAGACTGTGAGACTTAACGGAGAACCCACCAATAGCATAGATGTATTTATCACTGACAACAACCCCCATCCCATCCCTGGGGGCGAGGAGTGGGGAAGTCTTTCTCCAAGAGTTACTTCTCGTATCATACATCTCACAATCAGCTACAGCCCGGCCTCTCCTCCCTCCCACCGCGTACAGGCACCCCCTCACGGCACACAGCCCCAGTCTCTCCCGGGGCAGTAGCATGGGTGAGACGTAGCTCCATTTATCGTTATCAGGTAGGTACACCTCGACACTATCCAACACACAGTCCCCATCATATCCACCTGCAGCGAACATATGGCCCCCAGCAGCCGCCACTCCCAGCCAACATCTCTCCATGTTCATAGGGGAGAGGGTCACCCACAACTCAGTATCTACCTCAAACTTCTCCGTTGTATTTAGGATGGTCTCCCCGTTGTGTCCCCCTGTGACATAAATCTCCCCGTTTATAACACAGGACCCATGACCAGACCGCTTGTATCTCATCTTGGTAGATGCAACCCATCTGTCCTGATCGATTAGGTAGATAATGGTACTGTTCAATATGCCTCTCTTATCATTCTCCCCTCCCAGTATGTATACCTTGTTCTTGATACACACTGCACTCGCTTCCCTCCTGGGTGCCCTCATCTTCCCTCTCTTGCTCCAGTTGTTGGTCCGGGGGTTGTAACAATCCACCGTATGCTCCGTCCCCTCGCCACCAAATATAAATATCATCCCACTTTGCACGCCCTGTCTCGGACTTGGTCCATTGGTCTCCACAGCGCCTGTAGATCCCTTCAAAATATGGAAATCCTTGGCATCATCCAACATCTTCCTACACACGGGGTCCTCTAGAATGACCTTCTCTCTAGCTACCACCTCTAGTAGGTAGATAGGTGGGATGAGAGGGAACCGCACGTGGGATAGCAACTCAGCAAGATGATTCTTTCTGCGGTCCTGGTTGTGGTTGATCCACCTCATTACCGCCTCATATACCACCTTCTCTTCATCTACATTTAGATCATCAGCTGAGATAAGATCATACACCTTCTCAAAGGGCATCAGACGGAATGATTCATCATCTATAACCTCTCTGAACCGAGCTTTAGAAACACGGAGTGCTGCATTGTACAACCGTTCTATTTCCTGCTGCTCAGCGAACCTCAACCTATCGATACAGTTGTGATGGTCCAATGTCTTCTCTAGCACCTCAATACACAGACCCCTGAGATCTGGGAGCTGGAACAACTCGACAACACAATACAGATTCTCAACCATACTCTCTCGTATCGTTATCTTCCCGGTGTAAAGGTAGTCAATAACTGTCTTGACTGCAACAGATTCCACATTGTGCAGCACGACCTGGGTGATGTGATCGTAGGCATATCTGCTGTCAAAGAGGCTCTGAAAGTAAGGGCTCCCCTGGGATAACACTGCCTTGTGTACACCTGAATGAAAGGGGAATATATTACTAGATGCCGGCCGGTATAATGTGATGAAAGAAAACACCGGTTGCCATGGTTACCTATTTGTTCATCGTCCACAACTAAAGTAGCGTCACAGAAGAGCTCGTGTTGTTTATACGCAAAGAATGCCTCTACCAGGAGATCGGAATGCTTGGGGCGTTTATACTCCATCAATGACAATCACACACAGCTATATGATCATAAGAAGGGAGAGAGGTAGCAAAGTATCAAATTAACTCACAGAGAAACACGGTGTTACCAAGGCAACGGGAACATGCACAGGACGAGAAACGTAAGGGCACCGTGCACCTAGTTAATGCTATAACAATTTTTCGATTTGGGTAACCAACTTAGAGATCTATTTCCCAGCTAAAGGCACCCTACTGAATTACATCCTCTCAGATGTTTTGTAACGCCTGTAAGGAGAGCTGCTGTACGCTGTGTGCCGTGACAATCCACAAACAGCATCCAACCACCACCCTGGCGGAGGCTTGTGAAGAGGTCAGTTACCATGGAAACAAAATAACAAACAAAATAACTTTGAGCAATTTTTATAGGTCAGATCAAAGTTAACGACGCAGGACAGAATGTGTACCACCGCTCAGACAGACATTGACAACCGTCTCAACCATGTGAGGTTAGTGTTACCATAGCAACCGCGTCATGTTCCATAGTAACCAGACAACAGTACACAGAAGAGTATGCTGGAAGGTTCCGCTACGAACGCCAAGAGGATAGTCAATGAGGCCATTGACAAATGTGTCAAGGCAATGCGTCAACGAGAGAAGAGCCTGCTTTCAGCGATCGACAGAGACAAGAGGCTTTCACAGGAGATACTGAATAGACAGAGAGAGAGGCTCATCTCAAAGAAAACTTCCCTGGACAAGGTACTATCTCTCTCTCTCTCTCTGGTAATACTGCATCTTATTCTGTGTACGTTTGAAGAGAAGTTGATTACTCCATGCACTCATGCGGCACACATGTCTAGTACACCTCGCCACACACACAGACGTACTGACAGACGTACTGACAGATGTACTGACAGACGTACTGACAGACGTACTGACAGATGTACTGACAGACGTACTGACAGACGTACTGACGGATGTACCTTCTTTAGAAGAAGCACAGGCTACTGGAAACGCTGCAGGGGACGGATGCGGAACTGATGGAGCAGAATTTGGATGAGGAGATTTTCAGTAGTAATTCATCAAACACAAGTAAGCAGTTACAATTCTTAGACTGCAAGTCCTTAGATTTGCAAAATATAACGATTCTACTTCCTGAAACTAGAGATTCTTATCATAACCCCCTGGATAATAAATATGCATTCATTTTCCAGTGTATACAGACGCAAAGAAGATTGTTTTTGAGCCACATAATCTGGAGAGTATTTGTAGAGCAGTGAAAAGTCTTGGTGATTCGAACATCGCTCTCACCTTACAAACTGGTATTATATTGCGGACTCATTATTTATCTTGATAAATATCATTATTCATTATTGATTTTGATAAATATCAAAACAATATAACTCAATCGGACCCCTCTCTAACGCTAACACCCCAGTCATTCCGTCAGGAAGCTCAGCACTAACAGGAAACCTCATCGGACGAAAGGGAAGTGGTCCAGGGGAGTTCCAATACCCACTGGGGCTGCGATCCCACGGTGGTGCTCTGTATATCGCTGATGCAGGAAACAATCGAATTCAAGTTCTCAACTCTACATTATCACACGAACTCAGTATCCAGGAAACTCCAGAGAGCGGTGGATTCGACAGACCAAATGATGTTTGCATCGACCGAAACGGAATGATAATCATAGCGGACACTTTCAAGAATGCCCTTCACTGGTTTAGTCAGGAGGGGACACACCAGAGAACGCTAACAGGCCTCCTAAACAGACCATTCTCCCTTTGTATTGCTTCAGATAACTCGGTAGTTGTAGCAGACACGGGAAACCACAGAGTGAGAGTTATCAGTCAGGTATCCGGGCAGAAGAACCTAGTGTTTGGAAGGTACGGCAAGGAGGAGGGAGATTTTGATGGTCCTCACTCTGTGGCAGTAGACGGTCATGACAATATTTATGTGGCAGATCTGTATAATCAGAGGCTACAGGTGTTTGATAGGCAGGGCGGCTTTCTGAGAGTTATTGGGTCTGGTCTGAACCTCCAGGCACCCCGATCCATTGCCATCAACAAGGGAAGATATACATAGTAGACTGGGGATACACATACATACAGGTAAACATCTCTCTAATCCTGAATATATCACCCCTTGTAGTAACTGGCACTCTCTTAAAACCAACTTGCGTGTTACAGGTAGTGAACCTGAAGGGAGCCCCGTTGTTCCAGTTTGGAGTTTACAGCCAGAAAGGAGAGCAGATAACACCCAATTCAATTGCTGTTGACAGTGCTAGTGACAGTTGTCATGGTAACAGTGATGGTTGTCATGGTAACAGTGATAGAGTGTTTATCAGTGACTGCAACAACCACAAAGTTTATCACATCAAAATGGACCACCACTCAAAATACAACATGTAGTGAAAAGTTAGTTTCTCTCCCACTGTGTGACACACAAATAATGTTTTTAAAAGAGTTGTCTCGTGCTTGTAGAAATTCAAAAAGGTTGTAGCGAAAACATTCCATGTGATTTTTAGTGCATGTCCATTTAATACTCCAGAGGTGGAAGGTGGGATAGCATGTTTATTATTCCTTACCATTCCAGATACATGCATTATACTTTTCGTGACAGATTATGGTACATATCTTGACCAAAACCGAAGTGCTAAAAATAAATCTTTGAACCTTTTTTACTCGAGAACCTTTGAAATGAATACCATTGAAAATTATATCACTGGATCATGGATTACTGGATCATGGATAGAGTAGAAGTTTGAAACTCACATTTTGGTATACAACTAGTAAACCTGTAGACGGACCTTTTTGGTCACGTTATTGCAAGGGGCAACCTTGCGGTGCACGCGATTTGAACTTTGCTGAGTAACGCACACGAAAATAAATAAATTGTTACCACGTGCGCACGTAACTGTAACACGCAATAAAATTCAATTTATGTCGGCCACGCATTTTTCCAAAGATTTTGAGAATCTTAAAAGAAGAAATCTGAAACTGAAGTTCGATTTTTTCCCTGACAAAAACACAAATCCTTTTGGGCAGAGAAAACAGCATTATGAAGCATAATGCAATTAATCTTGTTCAATGATGAACCATTATGAATCATTATTTCATTAGAGACAGACATCACAGATCTTTATTAATGTGATGTCTGTCTCTAACATTTCTGTTTAATTGTTAGATGAATCTTCACACCGGACACCACATAGAATGTGGTAGTACAATTTTCAACACGTTGCAATATCGCTATTGTACTCCCATTATCTGGACAGTGACATCCTGGATTCTTGGAAGGGGTCTTAGCATTTGTATATTATAATACAGTTAACTCTTTCATCTTGTACTTTGGGAGATCGTCACGCTTCTTTACAACTGAATCATTACCCTCCTTTATTCGACATTGAATAATTTTGAGCGGCCATTGCAGGAATTTAATACTTTCTAGATACACACATGTAGATGGATTTTACGTGCTTTATTACACAATGATAATGTGATAGATTCTTTCAGGCTCGGCCCAAAAGTACAACTACATAGCTCGCAGGCTCGCTCAGTAGTTACACTTACGCTCCAGTTACAAATTGGAAACTGATATCAGATTGGAAACTGATATCAGTTTCTAGCTGAGAGACTCCTGATGAACCATGCTGTGCGTGATATTTACGATCACGTGATCGATGTGAATTGCATTGAAAGTTAGCGCCATGCGTAGTGTCAGCAGTGCTAGCGGCAACTGGGACCTGGAAACCGATATCAGTTTCCAATTTTGTAACTGGTCACTTAGCCTGCCTCGCAGGCTCGGCAGCTAAGTAAAAGAATCTGCCTCGACATATCGGTCTCGGTCCATCATTGTTGTAATTTAAAACACTCGACCTTCAATGTCGTGCTTTAAATTGTAATAATTAAATGTATTTTAAGCTTAGAGGGTGTGCCAGGTGCCTGTGGATCATAGTACTGTTATTGTGAAATAAGTACTTTCAGCAGCGTTGCTGTTTTCACTCCTAGTATTATCATTATGTTTTATGAACTGCTTATTAATGTGTGTGACTGTGAGTGTCCGGTAATCGGGTAATGGTAAGTGTAATTATCGATCAGTACTAACTTCTAGGTGGTATTTGGTATGTAATCAGGTATGTAATGGCGATGAAATGATATATTATAATACTGGCACCACTTCATAACATAATACTGACAATCTCTAGACTGCGTTGTTGGTAGATCTTAGCAGGTGATTTTGAGTGTACACTTTACCACCTAGAAGTAAAGTTCATTTGACTCCCAATTATATAGATATTTGGGTGACAAGTCCCACGTTTACTACAAAACAGTTGTTGTGCATGCCTTAATACAGCTGCAGGCTTCATTCGTCTTTTGAATATTTCTCCGCATTGTGTTTATTATCAGGATTGCTCCTCGGCAGCTGCTCTGTACGGAGTATATAAGCTATAATTCACAAACAAACTCCAGAGAATCTAAGTTCTCTGTAGAGTTCTCTCTGAGGATTGACTCCCCAAACCAACACAGTAATAAGCTATAATTCATAAGTTGAGAGAGATTGGAGTGGCCAAAAGTTTATGAGGCACATTATTATGAGACGGATGGCGACCTCGATTAGGATCGCCGGTACATCACTGGTACATTCTCCTAATTCATAAATTGAGGAACTTATCTCTTTATTGAACACATTGAACCTCTCTCTATAACATAAATTCCGAAGAATATTTTACTACCTTACGGCTTATGATTCAACAACATCGATCACTGCTCCAAGTGTTATAACAGACACAGATGTGAACCCGCACGTGCGTCTATAAATAGGAAAGCACATACAGTAGATAGATAACATATTATCTGTCTACTGTATGTGTTTTCCTGCATATATATATAGAGTTTTACAACTAGCTCTCCGACACCTGTCGAGATCGAGCACTCTCCTGCTGGAACGGACTACTACTACTTTATAGAGTTTTAAACAACTTTCGTTGAATTAAGTTAGACCAGTAGAGTGATGAAGGGTAGATATCTGACTGAGATACTAGATACCCTTTAGAAAATATATCCTTAGACACATATACCACTTCAATCCTTTACTTCCTAAGTATATAAAGAAGTAATTGCTATTGGCATATTATATCATGTATATTGATTCCCACGGCCTATAAAAGAGATTTCAATTATGTATGAAGTAATAAGAGGTCAAATATTGAATATCTTATCTTGCTGACTGACATGGAGTGATTACTACTTACTTCAGTTACTTTTTATCGTGTAATGCTCTTACCCTCTCACCTGGTTGATCTTCTTAGCACGTGTGCTAAAAAGATCATACAGGGTTTATAATTCTTGGATTTCTGGGGGATATCTCGCGTGTGAACTGAGATCCTGTCTCGGTAGCAGGGCAGCAACGCTTTCCTGTCGGAGATTGTGCTCTTTAGTTGTTGTCTATGGTGGTGTATTCGTGCCATTAATGTTACTAGCAAAACTGGGGCGATCGTACCGATCGCAAATCGAGGGGTCTGTTTTTCTCTCTGCCTGTCTGCTATATGCTATGTGATGTGATCCCTCTCTTTTTCTCTCTTTCTCTCCCTTTTATACATGTGATGTGACCCCTCAAGTCGCAAGCAGTTCTCAACACGTGTGATACGTGATACCTACGAATCACGTCGTCACACTGACGGATCATGTCGTCACGCTGACGGATCACGTCGTCACATTGACGGATCACGTCGTCACATTGACGATAGGGTGTCACATTTCCGTGCAAATTTGCATTAGATATAGTTAGATATGTTCCGAATTGAAAAAAGTTTTGTGTGGCAGGAATCTACCATGACCAATGGTATGATTATGGTCATTGACGCAAAAGAATCATGAACATTAAATCACACATTAAATCCCAGTCTCTTTATTTCCATCTCTATTTCTCTCCTTCCCCTCACAGCAGGAAATTACAATTTTACTTCTGCAAGGGAGGACCAATGATTGACAATGTGATGATGAAAATTATTTACTTGTCTGTTTAAGGGCGTCTTCGGTCTGTCCTGTTAGCTCGGGTATTGTTGTTGTCCGTGTTGCGGGTACTGGGGTAGGGGGAGTATTTGCATAATGCTATAATAGTATTATTATTTGGCGTTAGGATACAGGGTCCTGTGAGTGCACTATTGTTCTGCTCCCTTCCTTAGTCCCTCCTTGTTTCCCGTGCCTAGGCAGGTCTGTATTCCCTCTCTAGGTTTCAGAATCTCATTAGGTAATGTCAGTGTCACATGTGATGTAACTAATGACTCCCCTAATTAGAGGTGTTTACTAAGTCCAATGGATACATAGTGCAAATATTCCTGTTTCTGTATGTAGTTGGTTGATGAGGGTGAACGTGACTGCTTTCTCTTCCGAAAAAGAAAGAAACAGCGTCAATGTGTCAACAAGTCTGTAGCACTGAAATATAATATTTTTAATGTATCTCTTATTGATTCTGCCACATATCTATTGTCACATATAATCTAATGCCAAGTTTTGTACAGGTCATGTCATCTACAGCAACCGGTGATATAGTGGTGGGGTGTATTGCGTTGTATGCTCTATTAGTGGGGTTACCTAGCAACCTTCTATCTGCTGTTATCTTCTTTCAACGGAAACCAAGGACTCCACCCATCATGGCACACGCCATCCTGGCATTGTTAGACACCTGGATCTGTCTCAATGGTTACCCCTTTCTCATTACCATGGTTACAGGACGTAGTGGCGGCTTGTTCTCAGGGAAACTGTTTTACATCTTGTGGAGTCTCAACTGGCACCTCTGTATAAACATAACCGTCATTCTAGTTCTCTTTATTAGCGTGATGAGAGTCATCAAGTTGACTAAGTTCAGCGCCATTGTAACCATGAGGGGCCTGCGTTATTCTCTGTCTGTGGCAATTGTTGTCATGGTTACTAAGGCTGTTGTTCAGGTTGTGTCCGAAAAAACGTACATCCTGCCGCATCTACTCAATAATACCACCTCTTTCGGGGACTACAAAACATCTGTCTCACACGTGGGGTTTGTCATTGACCGCATATTTCTAGTGATAACTGCTCTGTTAACAATCGCTGCTGCGGTAACCATGGCAATAGTACTCCTGGTACCCCGGGCAACGGGATCAACCGCACCTTTTCGGTCGGCAACCCTCACAGTGGTTATCTTCACTACTGTATTCCTAACTCTCTTCCTCACCATACTGACTCTAGTCCAATGCGTGATGGCCGGTAAATTTGAAAGTACAAGGCTCTACGTGGCGTGTTTCGCAGTGGTATCCCTGGTTCAACTGAACTCGTGTGTTAACCCGTACATATACCTCTGGAGAATGGTGTGGTTCAGGGACAGGGCAGTAGCGATGTTCAGGACTCAACTAATAAACAATGGTATTGGTCCAACGACCACGGAACAACCTGTTATCTCTACAGTGTGAACAACTCTACATTGTAAACAACTCAGCAGTGACCCAGTCACAGTGAACACCGTCCCATATATTCTTGTGAACACACTGATGAACACACGAGGTGAAACCATGTCGGGTATATGGACATATATGAGATGTTTCAAAAGAACAATAAAGTGTTAGGGTTGAGACAACTGTGGAATACTACTTTTCAAGAATCCGTGTTTATTCAATATTCATTCTGATTGTCA
This sequence comes from Hormiphora californensis, assembly GCA_020137815.1. NCBI lineage: Eukaryota > Metazoa > Ctenophora > Tentaculata > Cydippida > Pleurobrachiidae > Hormiphora > Hormiphora californensis. The sequence continues at coordinate 8,104,628 of CM035354.1, forward strand.
CAATTTCATCACCGAACCACTCATTCAATAGTTTAACTTGTATAAGTGCAGTTGTTGGTAAACAACTATCTGAGCGGTTATCTTTCATAAAACTTATAATGGTCTTCTGAAGCTGAGCTGTTGAGCTGTTATAATTATAGATGTTTTAACTGATCTTAACTTGTACGTGGGTCCTATATTTACCCTCTTTCCATCCAACAGTAAATTGGTGTCTCAAACGTTTAGCAGAACTAAGAACTCGAAACTTCAAGTTCATCTGCATCAGAAAGGGGTTTGCAGTGGATAAATGGCACACATAGAAATAGAGATAAAGGTGGATGGGCCAGGGATTTTTGGTGGGGGAGAGGGTGGTGGACTACCTTTTGTAACTCAGATGTAACCCGGATGCATTACCAAAGTTGGGATACTGTTATATTGTTGAAGCAGAACGAATGGCATGTTTTACAAATCACATAATTGTGAAAGCTTCTGATTTAAAAACAGTAGATACAAAAGCACACAAGTCACACAAAATCCACGGAGAAATCCTCACACACACAAATATAAGTTATCCACATGCAACACGAAAAACAACAAAATGGCCAAAATTCCCGAAATCAGTTCAAGGTTTTCAGCCTCAAAATAATATATTTGAGGGGGGTTTGTAAATTACAAGTGGTCCCCTGCTTAATTTCCACAAAATCATCTTCACAAAACGAAGTTCAGTTTTAAGTCCACAAGCCAGCTTGTGGCGTTAATCCTTCAATTTAAAGGCACGTGATGCTCTGGGAACCACAGCTCTTTCTCAAGATGTGAGTTGAATTGGTGCCTCTCGTATCTCATCGTCCTCTATTATGTAGGTAGTTGGACCACCACTAGGTGTGTTGTTAGAGTTGTTTCTGAAGGAGCGTTACCATGGTTACACATCAGTTACACAATGGTTACACAATAATTAGCAGTTACCTTGGTTACACAGCTCAGCAGTGGGGCAGGAAACATGCGGCAGTTGCTTCAAGAAGGATCCAGGGCGAATGTGATTCACTGATTCGAGTTTTAGAATCACTGAACCACACGGCTTTTAAAAAATGCTTTGAGCGTCGCGTAAACATGCTGGATAGTCTGCGCGAAGACGCACGGAAATCCCCCCAAAATCATGCTTTAATGCACAAAACGATAGAAAGTTATCCCCCATAGGTTTAGAAAAGGGACCAGCTCACAAGTTTAGAAAAAGGGGCGGAAAGTTTTCAGCTGGCACAGGCAGTAAACACAACCAAACATTACACACGCCACACAGTACTCACGGTGTAGCATCCTGTACTCTGACCCTCACATCTTCCTCCTTATCCTCTACATCAGGGTGGATGTAGTCAGTCAGTGTCTCACTGGCTACCTTACCCCAGGCTTCCGGGTAGTGCTCCTCTAACTTCCCCTTTATCGATCTGCAAATGAGGTGACAGTGAGGGGGGGATGAAAATGCAGAAGATATCACGAGAGATGAAGAACTCACTGTATACGACGGAAGGCGGTCTCCACATCTTTCCTCATCTCCACTAACAGTCTAGTGTAATGGAGGAATGAGTCCTGTGCTTTAGTGTATTGGTGGGCAGATAGGGCGTTACAAGATCTCAACTTCTCGTTCGTACACTCCAATTCGTTTAGCCTGGAATAGATGCTGGGTTAGGGTGGTCAGTGTTACACCTGATTCTTCCATCTGGCAAATTTTCCAGATGGCCCACCCCATCAAGTGTAACTGGAGGCTTGTTAAATTAATGTGGGACTGATCAAAATAGTGAAAATAACTTTTTACATCCCCCACAGAATCATCGACTCACATGTATTTCTGTTTCCGTGTTACTTCGGAGATATTTTCACGAGGCACTATGTTAGCTAATCGAGCAATTAACATATCTGATGCCCTGTTCTCCTCTGAGATGCCCGTCACAGATTCTGGAACACTCATAGCGCTCACCATGCTGATTAGAGGGGAGGAGAGAGGGTTAATCCTGGAAAAGTTAATTAGGGATCTGAGAGATAATTAGTTGCCATTACTCAGTAGCCCGCTAGTAGCCCCTCGCCGACATACAAAGGCTGAGAATCAGCTATTACCTGGCTGTACGATTGTCGTTTCGGAGTGGTGTGGTAGTGCCACCAGAGTGAATTGTGGCTGACTCAAAGCTCAGCTCTGTAAACGCCTCAGATGTCATAGCCTGTGTGAGAATATCAAGAGTTAGGTTGATGAAGGAGTATCATGTGTGCTTTCAACATGACAATTAGTTTTATGAAGGAGCAACTCACATCTTCGGCCTGTTCCAGGGTTGGAGTTGACTCAACAGATGAACAGTATTCCACGGGTTCTATAGTGCTTAGAACCTCTAAATCTGATGGGGTGATCTGGATAGTTTTCTTAATTTGGATTTCCGGATAAAGATTTCTCACTTCTTCCCTTCCATCATCATTCTCCTCTATTGATTTCAGCTCATCCTCAATAATGTCTTCTAAATCATCCGGTACAATATCCTCTGTGATCTGATCTCCATTGTCTGTTCCCTGTTCCTCTGTTATCTGATCCTCATTGTCTGTTCCTTGATCCTCTGTTATCTGATCCCCATTGTCTGTTCCCTGATCCTCTGTTATCTGACCTCCATTGTCTGTTCCCTGATCCTCTGTTATCTGATCCCCATTGTCTGTTCCTTGATCCTCTGTTATCTGATCCCCATTGTCTGTTCCTTGATCCTCTGTTATCTGATCCCCATTGTCTGTTCCTTGATCCTCTGTTATCTGATCATCAAGTGTCACGTGACTCAGCGAGGAGGATGACATGTCAGGTCCTACCACGGTACTGCTACTGGATGTTTCTGTCACCATATCAACCTGAGATAAACTGAGAACAGAGTTTGTCTGAGAAGGAGGATCTCCGATTACAACTGGAGAGATACTGTCGCCAAGAGGAGGCGTCGCAACGGATAAAGGCAGATATGCAGGTGGCGTTGTGGCAAGAGCTAATCCACCAAATAGTTTGTTTTCTGGAGGCGTCGTTGAAGATGACTTGTCCGGCGAAGATGAGGTTGGTTGAGGAGGATGCGAGTTTGTTTGCGGAGGAGAAGATGTTGTTTGGGAAGGTGAGGTTGTTTGCGGAGAAGGCGAGGTTTGTTGTGGAGGAGGCGAGGTTGTTTTGTCCGACGAAGATGTTTGCGGAGGAGGCGAGGTTGTTTGCGGAGGAGTCGAAGTTGTTTGCGGAGGAGGCGACATTGATTGCGGAGGAGATGAAGTTGTTTGCGGAGGTGAAGAAGTAGTTTGCGGAGGAGGCGAGATTGATTGCGGTGGAGGCGAGGTTGTTTTGTCCGGCGAAGATGTTTGAGGAGGCGAGGTTGTTTGCGGAGGAGACGAAGTTGTTTGCGGAGGAGGCGAGACTGCCTCTGAATTAGGTGATACTGTAAAGGAAGGTGGAGCAGGGGATTGTTGAGGAACAGGACTCTGAAGAATAGTGTGGGTGCTAGTGAATAGGGCTGTCTCCTGCGAGGAATAGGAGCTAGGTGTAACTAGTTCATGATCTCTCTGAACCAGTACATCCTCCTCCTCTATCCCACCCACCACATCGTCTCCTCCATCTTTCTCCTCAGCACAAAACACCTCTCTCTCATCTTCCTCAGGGATCAGTGCATCTACTGATTGAGCAGAGGTTCCTAGAATCGCAATGGAGGATACTGACGATCGGACAGTCTCGTTACTAAGAGAGTTCCTCATTTTCGTTTGTATCGGGATCTCTGCCTCTCCGTTCTCCTCCTCCTCCTCCTCATTATCAGAGGCAATGACATGGACAGATGAGGTTGAGGCAAGGATCTGGACGCTAGATGAGTTTTCAATGAGGCGAGACTCGCTATCATCTATATTGAAACTGATGACCCTCTGGACGTCTGGTTCTATTGCAGTCTTGACAGTGTCCCCACTGGTCGTCTCACTAACACCCTCTTCTACAGTATCCTCCTCTTCTTCCTCTTCTTCTGTTCTGGGGCTCTTAATAGGAGTGGATGCCATTCTCTGGAGACCACCCTCCTCTATACACGAGAGAAATGTAGTGTCGGAGGAGGCACATGTTCTAAACGAGGAGCCATGTTCTGGACTAGTGTCAACTGTTTGCGGAGGACCAGCGCTTAGCAACCCTGCATCTGGACTTAGCAACCGAGGACTTGTGTGTTGAGCAGGAGATGATGAGGGGATGATAATTTCAGGTGGCTGTTCATCGTCTTCAGGTGAACTCATAGCTACAGGAAGATAGAAATGTTAATTGGGGGAAGTTACAGGAAGAGAGAGGTGTTAGTTGGGGGACACCCGACACACAGCCAGTTAGTTGGGGGACACCAAGAGAATTACAAAGTCATATCTCAAAGAGGGTTGAGTTGAAAAGAAGGAGCATTAACTGAAAAAATAATAACTAATTCACTACAGTTGCAGTGTACACTGTACAATTCACAGATACACTCTCTCGCACGAGGGTACTTTCTGTATACCCCGTTCAGATAAAATAAAGGTAAATAAAGCAATAAAACCCAGTCAACTTAGAGAAAAATATTATATACACACCGCCACCACCGTCCACCAGTGTTATCGTGGTTACTATGGTAACTCGTCGCCATAGTAACCTGAACTTGTTACCATGGTAACACCAACACTAAACACAATTCCAGTCTTTCTTTTTTAATTTAACTTCTGACCCTAACGAAAATAATTGAGCAAAAGGATAATAAATCTGGAGAAGCAGTTTTTTAATCGTCGCCAATCGAGAAGCTATTCAGTTCAAATAATTCCCCTGGACGCTGAAAGATGTTCTTTTGTTAAAAACATGCAGGTGATATCAATAATCATGCACAAATTAGTCACATAAAATCAGTAACATGTATCTAGTGGTTACCATAGTAACTGAGTACCATGTATCTAGTGGTCACCATGCCAATGGTTACCATGGTAACTGGGTGACTCAGCACTGGTAAGGCTCCCCGCCACCAGGGGGTATAACCCTTACAACCCACCCCCTAGCTGTACCCGCCGCCCTCGTATGACAACTCACAATATAGGGACTGGGTGGTTTCTCTCTATTGTATCTCCATGCCTTTATGACCAGATACCCGATGAGCCACAGATAGAGTGCGAGGAAGATAGCCACTGGAATGTAGAGGCCTATGTTGGAGGGGAGGAGGGCTATGTAGGTATAGACAAAGTACCCATTTATACCCATAACTAACACTGCTAATGACCACAACAGGATGCAGGAACATCTGAGGAATAATCGGTCAGTTAGTAAATGGTAGCCACGTGGGTGGAGAAGTGTTATTCATGGAATTCGGAAACACCACTCATTGTTGAGCCGTCCAGATCTCAAGGCGATTTTAAAACGTAGAGCAATTGTGATATCTGAAAACCGACTGTTACCTGTTCATAGCGAACTCTCCCATGATTCTATAACTGCCAGTAAATGTTAGGATGGGAATGAGAGCGAAGGGAAGCTGGAGACTCTGTAGTACATTCAACATTTCATTCCAACCACTAAAGTTAGCACCACTAATAAGGGCCAGGGAGAGGGTGGGACCTATGGCTATCACCCTGGTTACCAAGACTCGCAACCACCGGGGCCACTTTAGCAACAAGAAACCCTGTGGGAACGAAGCTAATAGTAAGGGAATAGAGATTGGACTTGGGACTAATTTCAAGTTTCATTGAACTACTGAGAACTGATTAGAACGTATAATATTTAACTGTTTCTCTCACCTCCATAACAAACTGTCCAGAGTAGGTGCCAGTCATTGTTGAACTCTGCCCCGCTGCCAGTAGACCCAGTGCCCAGATAACCCCTGCTATCTTCCCATAACAATTCTCTAGGAACACTCCCGCACTCTGCAGGTTTATATCCCCCTCTGTTGTATTCATATCTGTCCACGTGTTCGCTTTACACTCCTCCGTAGCTTCTGTTTTAGGGAAATATCCCTGTGCAAACACTGCAACCACACACATGTTTACTAGGAACGATGCACCCAGTGCAATGGCTGACTCTATGAAGTAGTACATGTTGGCTTCCCTGACCTTGTCCCTCCTCTTCCTATCGATATCACGGGACCGGACAAGGGCAGAGTGGAGGTATAGGTTGTGAGGCATTATCACAGCTCCCACTATTCCTACTGCTTGTTTTATTACAAACATGTTGCAGCCCTTACACCAAGGCACCACCAGACCCAGAGCTAGTTTACTGGCATCAGGGGCTGCTATAGCGAACTGAGGGGGGGGGATGAGAATTAGAAACATTGATGAGAGGGGAAAAATAGTTAGAATGGGAGGAGTACATTAGTATGAAGGTGAAAAACTGGGTCTTGTTCGAATTGTACCTCGGTTCCAAATGACATGGCCATGACACATATCAAGAACCCAAAGAATGCCTCAAGTTTTCTCAACCCATATTTGTCCAGCAGTAGAAAGAGGAAGGTATCACACACTGTTATCAGTGTTCCCACGTAGAGTGGTATCCTGGGGAAAGAGGGGTTGAGGTAGTATGGTAACGATATTTCCTCTACTCGCTGAGCAAGGGTAAGTATCGCTCCAAAAGTATGCTGAATTCTCTGATGGGTCAGATTCTCTAGTTAAGAGCTAATACCTGCCGTTAGATAGTAGAAGGTAAGCTATTGCTGTGCCTATCACTTCCTGCATATCACTCCCTATAATTGCTATCTCAACCATAATCCAGAGAGGAATCCTGGCCTTCCCTGGGTACTCGTCCCTACATACCTCTGCCAGATGCTTCCCTAAAAGGGGGGGGGTACTGAACAGGGGTGGAGACTGTGTGACGTCACATGTAGACACAGTGTGGGGCTGAGTTAAAAGAGTGGGTGTGTGTAAGTGCGCGCGATATATCCGATACTGAAACTTTCTTTCGCCAGAGATTTGGGGTTTGTCACCCGCGCCCTACTGCTAAATGGTGTTACATGCGTTCTAAAGTTGCTTCGAAAATACGCTGTATCAAAATAAATAATTGATGAAGGGAGTGTGTGGCATGATTTAGATACCTGTTACAACTCCTAACCGTGCAGAAAGTCTCTGAAGAAGCAGCCCAACAATAGTAGAGAGCAATAACACCCAGAGCAGCTGGAGATAAGGAAACAAGTTGTATGAAAGGAGGAAAACAAGTTGTATAACAACGGAAGACGGAGAGGCATCACTGATGAGTGATGAGTTGTGTGTAAATCTTACCTTGTATTCTGCAGCTGCTCCAGCTTGAAGGTCACTCTCTACATTCCCTGGATCCAGATAAGCGATACTCATAAGAAACCCAGGTCCGGTGAATGCCCACAACTTCCTCCAACTAAACTTGCTCTCTCCCCCTCCCTCCGGAACGGCTATCTTCTCTGTAGTGAAGTATGTGGTGAACTCGTCATCTCCTACTGAGCTGGCCTGGGGTAAATCTGATTCTGAGAGAGGGGAGGGAGGGTTAGGAGAGCTGTGAGGTGGGTGCCATATAAGAGAGGGTCTAAACAAAGAAAAGTAACCGGAGAAATGGTCAATTGCTTGACCCTCTCTCTCACCGCCCCCCGGTAAAGGAGGGTTAGAACATAACAAGTTAACGATAGAATTTTGAACTAAAAACTCGCCCTAAAGATTAGAACGATGGAATAACTAAAACTCGCCCATTTTCTGTGTACCATAGTCGCTGTCTGAGTCCTCGGGGAGGAGCCTCTGTCTACCAGAGGAAGTTCTCCGGGGCATTGCCTGGTATACAGTTGATACTACTGCTGCAATGGTAGTGTGGTGTGGCCTGATATACAGTTGATACTACTGCTGCTGCAATGGTAGTGTGGTGTGGCCTGGTATACAGTTGTTACTACTGCTGCAATGGTAGTGTGGTGTGGCCTCGTATACTGTTGCCACTACTGCTGCAATGGTGTGGTGCTGTGATTCCTAGTATTGTTCTGGAATACAGTATGTATACTGCTCATGTCATAACGGTGCCATACACCCACTACCTACAAGGTGTTACATGTGTGTTAGGGAAGTTTAAACAGGCAGGATATAGTTCAGGGTGATACGTTTGGGGTAATAAAAACACACACAAGTTACACAGAACAACAAAGGATTATTTATAAAACATGCACAACAGAAATAATAAATCAATAGATCTTGTTCTCTCTCTTTTGTAATATTCACATAATGATGTGTGGTGATGTGGCTCTAAAAATATAGATCAATGTGTTAAAATACAAAAATAAACTTTTCAAACCCCAAAATGCAATCAATTTTCAGAAAATAACGCCCCATATTTGCAGTTCCACCCATGACCCGCACAGCTAAACACAGCAGGATACACCCTCTACAGGGAGGTAGCAGAATCATCCCATCTGGCTGCCATCCCAGAGGCCAACCTCTCTCCAATCTCTCCATCATCATCCTCATCCTCCTCATGCCCATATATGGTTCGGAGCTCGTCCACTTTACACTGGAACTGTAGCTTGCTGCCGGGGTAACACAACTCCATAAGTCTGGTGTACTCTGTGACGTTGTGGAAGAAGGTGGAGAGGTACTTGGTTCTAACTGCAGAGAATAGACACTCCTCCTTAGACAGGTGTTTATCAATCTGGGCGAGGGGGGAGGTATCATATCGGGTATCGGGTATGGGATGGTGAGGGATGGGTCGTGGTGGGTAGGGGGTATGGGATGGTGGGTACTGGGTACTGGGTATGGGGTATGGGATGGTAAGAAATGATAGAGGTCAGAGAAATCAAGGGGAATTTAGATCGTAAAAGAAAGGTGGCTATAACCACAACTGTAAAGTTTAGGGAATACTGAGGTAAATTATGTAATAAGGGGCAACATAGCAAGTGAGGGGGCCACAAGAGGGCGAGAGCGGGGGCGTGTGTAATTGATACTCCTAATGAAAGGATGAACCTAGATAACCCATCATTATAATTAGCTAGTATGGAGCGGAGAATTGCTAAGGACTCTGTTCGAATGTTCTAGAAGGAATGTAGTGTAAAACAAGTCAGGTGTAATAGAAATTCTAGAGCTGCATAAGATCAATAACTGGTGGAAAAAAGTGAAGGGGTTGCTGTATCGGTATCAATAGTAATCTCCAGTAATCTCACCTTCGCGATGCTATTATCAATACTCTTCTTGACGACTTTGAACTGGTGATCATCCAACAACTTTACCAACACTGACTTGCTATAACTCATATTGAAACCCACCTCCTCAGGCCGCATTGCTGGAGTTAGACAACTCTTTACACCCGTGAAAAATGTGCTGTAAAAAGGTGCTACCGTTGACAAAACACGAATCACACAACAATAACAAACCAACAAGTATCCGAGTGATTTCAATAATTGATCGAGTGAGATTTCAATCATCACAAAATCAGATAGACTGTACCTTATTTTCTCGATGGGATCACCCAGTTTCCCCTTGATGTACCCCTCCAGGTGCTCTCTATACATCTTGTCGCAGTTCTTCAGGTGTTCAGACAGGGTCGCCAGACCCATCCAGTTCAGTCTCCTACCAATGTGATGGTAATTCTCAAACATAACCACCTCATAGGGTATCTTTTGTTGCTCCTTCGCTGCTCGGTCTATAGCTTGGAATAGGGCATCCAGCAGCGCTTTATAACCCTGGAAAGAAGGGAACAGTTGAGTTATTGAAGGTAGAAACACGAATTATGGAGAAAGCTAGAAGAGAAGAGAGAGAAGAGAAAAAGAGTTAGTGATCTACACCAACCTTCTCAAGTTCCACTCTCCGTTCCTCATTGTGGAACAGATTCTCTGCCTCCTGGACAAACTGGTCAAACTTGTGAACAGGTCGGAGAATTCCACAACTCTTGCTCTTGTTGACCCTCGTCTCTTTGATTTGTGTTACCTGCGTGTATTGGAAATAGTAGTTATCACTGGGAAGTGTGTTATAGCACAGGCACACACTGTGGACTGACAGTAAAAAACTAAGAAACAGTAGACTATAACTGTGAGCTATACTGAGTCAGTGAACAATAAACCTACACAGTACACAGGTGGAATGCACAACAAAGGAGAGCTGTGTAAAACAGAATAAAGAAAAAGGGTGGAGCAGGATATCTGTAGACAATATACCTGAGAAGCAATGAACTGATCAAAGTTCTTCTTAGCACGAACTACACACCCTCCATAGAACTTCCTGATGTACTGTCCAGAGCGGTGATCATGACTCGCCTTGATCAGTCTCAGGTACATGAACAGAGCGTAGTAGCTATCCACCTTGTTACTGAGTAGAATGGTTGGTGTGATCAATATACTCCGCAGAGTGTAATAACTACATACCTAGTTTAAAAGTTCAGGGCAGTGGGTGCTTTGTGAGATCCACCAACTGCTAATGTCATGAATTTTACATACCTAATTTTATTATTTTCAAGTTCTCACCTAGTTTCAAGGAACTGCATGAATTCCTCATCCATCTTAGCGCCCAATATCTCCCCCATCTTCCTCTCTGTCCTCCCATTCTCCTCCTTCACTTTGCTCCAAACACTATCCTCCATCTCAGGAGTGTGTTCTGCAATCACAGGATACCCCCAAACTTTATTCAGATGATCCTCCTCATTCACAATCCGGGACTTGACAAACTCCATATGTTTCATCAAGATCTTGTCAAAGTTGCTATTGTTCTCCAGTTGTAGTTGGAACCCACTCTCGTTACTCCCCCGGGTTGCAATAGAGTCCAGGGAACCTAGAGAGTCCCTTCTGAAGCTGGACAAACTCTTCTGAGAGGCGCTCAGATCCACAGCAGAGGCAGCAGGTTTACCGGCAAATGAGAACCCTTTATCTTGATTAGATCTCTTCTGGAGCAGGTTTGCCTTGTCTTTGAAGTAGCTCGTTATCTCAGCTCTGTAGCCCTTTTAGTGGTCTCCATGTAAGCCTGGTGTATGGCATCATACACGTTCCTGTCAAACCCACGGCACCATTGTAACAGGTTGGTATACCTGTCTATGTTGATATGTACGTGCCATGTGCTTCCCCTGCCAGTCCCTTCTAAACAGGGTGTTCATCTCATCATTCAGCATCTTCACTGCCCCACTGAGGAACACCTCACAGTGTGCCAGGGTATCCTGGGAACACCTCATTTCAGCAAGATCATGTCCTCTAATGGCACTCACCCGCTCCTGGATTTGCAGCACAGCAGAAGTGAAAGAAGGATCGTTTATAGAGGTCAGACTGGATAGATTGTACGGTAGTGTAACTAGATCCACTAGCTCCTTTGTCGTCTTAGCAAGCCTCACATGGTTCTGAACCCGAAGGTTTGAGGTGCTACTCTTCTGGTATATCTCCAGTACTGATGCTTCTTTCTGTGCCAACATCTTGCTGTACATGTCCAGGTTCTGTTCGAGTTGTTTCATCTTTCTAATGGCATCATCCATAGTAACAAACAGCTGAGTAATCTCGTCCTCAACAGTTATTATAGAGTGGATATTAGCGTTATCCAGCCCAGATAACTCCTGACTTTGTCCTGTAATAAATTCCTCTGAACTCAGCCAGTTACAGTTAGCACACACCTTATCCAAATCTTCCTCCTCCGCTGTAGTAATGTATTTCCTTTTGTACTCGTGGGCAATGGCCTCCGACATGTTAACTACTTCCTGCATCCCCTGTAGGGTGTCGGAGAGGTTCACTGTTTCTTCAAGCATTCCAAAGTCGACATTTCTGTAATCAGGCATGGACTCTTTTGGGAGAAGTTTACACAACTTGTACAGATCCACGAGGAAGGATTTCTTTTTGTTCCAGCTGCTACACTCAAAATGCAGAGCTTTCTTGTTGTCATTGATAGAGAACACAAAGTCATTTCTGGAAGCATCTCGAGCGAGGAAGTCCACAGTAAAACTTTCGATGAGGGAGAACTTGTGCTTGATCCGGAACTCACTCTTGTTTTGGTGGATTATGTACAATGTGTAGTTGTGTTGTGAGCCTACCAAATGTGTGACTATGATATGAAACTTCTTTGGACGACCACCTTTACTCGCTTTCCCCTTTTTCATGACATCCACGACGAGTTTCAGCTTCTCATTATCTCCAATAACCGAGGACAAGGCATCCCCTGAGCGACCCTTGGTTGTGTGCCGGGATGTCATCATCCTAGAGTTAAATTAGAGCTGTACAAGGGGCAAAACGGGGCTCGAAGGAGAAGAAAAAGTAAAAACGTCTTTTGAAAAAGTTTTTGATTTTGTGAGCTGTCTCGAAAATTTTCGTCAGGTTCGCGCGGCGCGGCTTAGCATCGCAATACGAATTTTCAAAATGTTTTGCGCGCCGCTAACCATCGAAGTTTAAAAAAGTCGCGTTGGATGACACAGTACCCTCTTCATAAATGTGTTGGACACACGTCACTCCCTTCTTTCCTTTTTGATAGCTGTTTGTAAACAAGATACAGCAACTTTTGTTTGCTGTCTTTCGTTATATATTTTGATTGATACGTTTCACTGAATTCTCTATTACACCGACATCATGGGCTGTAAGTTGCAATTATTTGGACTGTTTTTGAACTGCATTTGAAAACTTTAAAACCTTATTTATATTTAGTTTTTGGGCTGGAATAGCATTTAGAAAGCTGATACTAATATTTGTTGTTTTTCAGTTAAAATATTGGAATACATGCAGCCCTTCTGCTCCTTCCTTCCGGAGGTCTCTAAACCAGAGCGAAAGGTAACATCTACAGATTGTGTTTTCTTTTATCTTTCTTGGTTTGTTATCTCGGAGTTATCTGAGACTTATCTTTTCTCATCTATTTTGCCTGTTTCTTCTTTTTCCTCAGACTGGCAACAATAAAACTTCTCCAAAGTTTCTGCACATCATCTACATATAATTCTACGTGGCAATTTGCACACTTTTATACTTTTTCAAAAACGAAAGCTAAACTTCACTTTCTTCAATTTCATTCTTTCTGTCATCAGCTATCCTTCTACCATCTTGTCTATCGTTGTATGTTATCATATCAGCTAGAAGTTGTTCCTAACCACTCCCCCTCCCCTCCCACAGATTCAGTTTAGAGAGAAGGTGCTATGGACGGCCATTACCCTATTCATCTTCCTGGTGTGTTGTCAGATCCCCCTTTTCGGAATTATGTCCAGTGAATCTGCTGATCCGTTCTACTGGATGCGAGTTATCATGGCCTCTAACAGGGGAACACTGATGGAACTGGGTATTACCCCCATCGTTACATCTGGTCTGATCATGCAGCTCCTTGCCGGTACCAAGATTATTGAAGTTGGTGATTCTGTCAAGGATAGGGCCCTCTTCAATGGTGCCCAGAAATGTAAGAAACATTCATAATAGACAAGATTTACCATACATTATATCTGGACCAGTGGTCCCCAATAATATTTATCCATATCTAACCCCTCTCCTCTCCCCTCCCAGTGTTCGGTATGCTGATCACGGTATGTCAGGCTATTGTCTACGTAGTTACTGGTATGTACGGTGAACCTGCCGACCTTGGAATGGGAATCTGTCTTCTGATTATCATCCAGCTGCTCTGTTCCGGACTCATTGTTCTTCTGTTGGACGAACTTCTCCAGAAGGGATACGGTCTTGGATCTGGGTGAGTGGGGAGGAAGATAATACTAAACACATCTGGGAAGGGATGTTTGTTGTTTCCAATATATTCGTTTGTTTTTTGTTCCACAACTTTGTTCCACAACTAACCCCCCCCCCTCTCCTCAGTATTTCTCTGTTCATTGCTACCAATATCTGTGAGACCATTGTATGGAAAGCATTCTCCCCCGCCACCATCAACACTGGAAAGGGTACTGAGTTCGAGGGAGCCGTTATTGCTCTTTTCCATCTCCTCGCCACTAGGACCGACAAAGTCAGGGGACTCAGGGAGGCCTTCTACCGACAGAACCTTCCCAACTTGATGAACCTCATGGCCACTGTTGGAGTCTTCCTTATTGTCATCTACTTCCAGGTACGTTTAGTAATCTGTTGTACACGTGTTAGTTTTAGGGTGTTACACCAAGGATGTTCGTTGCAGGAAGCTGCTAGATACGTGTATTGATTTCACGTGTTATGACGTCACATAAAGTTAAGCTCTCCGTCTTAAGTTACACGTGTAAACTACTGCACGTTGCACATCATGACCTCACCACTATTGTATTGTTACCCATTGTTACTAACAACTGCACATGTCTAACTGGTGTTATGTTCCATATCTAGTAATTGGGGGAACCTCAATTCACGTCATTTTAGTTGGGCCATGTGGTTGTTTAAAAACACACAGCTACACACCTTGGAGCATTGTTTACACATCATGCGGTATCTTCACACTCACAAAGGGGTTTACATTGTTACAGAGAGTTAACACATCCCCCTCCTACCACAGCTACCCTCGCATTGTAACACAGCTGCTGCTGCTGTGTAACTCCACTAAGTTGTTGTAACACTACTGACACTTTCACACGTGTTACTTTCTCTCTCTCTCTCTCTCTCTCTCTCTCTCTCTCTCTCTCTCTCTCTCTCTCTCTCTCTCTCTCTCTCTCTCTCTCCTGTCTACGTGTTGTTTATCTAAGACAGCGTAGCAGAGAGAGAGGAGGGAGAGAGAGAAGGGGAGAAGGAGAGAGGAATTCATCCACGTGTTAACACGACAAAGAATGGGAAAATGAGATGGAGAGACGGAGAGAGAGATCAGTAACATAGAGAGAGATAAACAGAGAGAGAGGAATGGAGATAATAAATGGAGAGAGACTGGAAGAAGACAAAAGGAAATAGTAGTCGCATTAGATATCCAATAGTGTGCAACATGAGAGGGCTAGTTACACGCTCCATATTACAATACCCCCCCCCCCCCCCCCCCCAACCATTAATACACACCGTCCCACTACACCTCACTTTTCATGTCTTCTTATCAAACATGAATATAGTCTCAACCATTCTTCATCGTTATGGGAAATAATAGTCGGGGAAATAATAGTCTCACCTTTTATATTTATATCAGCACCCCCCCCCCCCCTCAATATACACGTGTTATAGACGTAGTAATACTGAGAACCCATATACACACCACCCCTTGAACACACTGTATATGAGTTTCCTAGCCGTGTTTATAAATATATGCAGACACCCCCATTTTATACCACCTCTCTCTCTTAAGGGATTCCGTGTGGATCTACCCATCAAGTCTGCCAGGTATCGAGGCCAGTACTCCAGCTACCCCATCAAGTTGTTCTATACTTCCAACATCCCCATTATTCTGCAGTCTGCCCTCGTCTCCAACATCTACTTCATCTCTCAGGTATGTGTCACGTGAGACCTTCATTGTTATGAACACTCAAAACTCAAATATTGTGATTTTGGGTGGCGGGTAACTTGTGGTGCCATGTTTTCCCAATGTTTTGCTAACACTGTATACCTATTTTCAGATTCTCTCCTCCAAGTTCGCTGGCAATATCTTCGTTAGCATGATCGGCACGTGGGCTGTAAGTAAAATTGAGAGTGGGGCTTGTATGATGACGTGCAGCTACAACTAGCTGGAGCGTTTGCTCCCGTGCTAGTCGCAGCCGCGTTCCATTCACAAAATCAAAATACCCCATTTCAGCATTTGCTGGTGCGCGCACACTGCCGCGCGCTCACTTGCTGAGCTGTCGCAAGGTGGTTGCAGCAGCAGATGCAGCAAGTTGCCACCTGACTGAATGTGTTGTTTTTACAGGAGAGTGGATACCACAAATACCCGATTGGTGGACTCTGTTACTACCTCTCTCCACCCGAGACGATAGGTCATATTATCTCTGATCCTATTCACGCCATTATCTACATCATTTTCATGCTCGGCTCATGTGCTTTCCTCTCCAAGACGTGGATCGATGTGAGCGGATCTTCTGCCAAGGTAAGATACAATCACCAACCCTCTACTTCCTGCTATCTTGCTCTAAAACACTTCGTCCCTAACCACCCCTTCCCCCTCCAGGATGTTGCCAGGCAGCTCCGTGACCAGCAGATGTTGATGAGGGGTCACCGTGAGAAGAGCATGGTTCACGAACTCAACCGATACATCCCAACTGCCGCTGCCTTCGGTGGTCTCTGTATTGGAGCTCTCTCCGTTCTGGCTGATTTCCTTGGTAAGTTAAATCTACCGAGTGTTTTCCACTGTCTCTTTCACCAGTCACCAAACAAGTCTTTAGCCTAATTACTCATCCCATCTAACAATCCCAACTTTTCCAGGTGCCATTGGATCGGGAACTGGAATTCTGCTCGCTGTCACCATTATCTATCAGTACTTTGAGATCTTCGTGAAGGAGCAAAGTGAAATGGGTGGTATGAGTACCATCTTCTTCTAGACCACCACTCACAAACCACATCAACGACAACAACACAGCCCCGCAGCCGCCCCCTTATACCGCCGTGTGTCTTCTACAGCCGCAACCCTGTCATCTAGGAAGTTGTTTTAAGTTAAAAGTTTTTAAATTTGCATATTCCTCGAGGGTTTTATTAAGGTTCCGCTTGATAGAAAAGAGACACAGAAACAGCTTTATGTGTTGTACAAATAGAAGAGCATTTTTATTTGTTGTAGATTGGCCGCGTGAGATTGAGAGATACACATGAGGGATCGACTGATAAATGAGAGATATTGAGAGTGAGAGAATTTCCGTTGTTACGTATTAATTATATCAAACAATTATACGTTTTAAAATTAAAACCCATTATATAATTGTTTGCGATGGTAACTATCCAATTAATCCGCCATTCATATGTGATGCATGGCAACTGTTTAGGTCATTCTCTCCATCGCAGGTGTGATCACGTCGGTTCAGATGGAATAGTAGGTAGTTGTAATCCCAGATTCGTGGTACCCAATCGTCCTGATGTGCGTCATTGAAACTGTTATGGGCCTCACTCTTCACGCAGTACCCGTGCTTAGCTGGGCTAGCATCTGTCCTTATGATCTCAATCGTAGACGTCTCAGAGTCTCTCTTATGATTTCCTTCCGCTTCAGCCACACGCTTCTTGATAAGCGTGTTGATTGCAAGTGGAAGTCTGAGATGGGGATATCCTATTTTGTCTGGATGGTTACTCTTGTTCGAAGGAGGCCAGAGTGGGTTTAACCCTTCCGTTTGGCCACTGTCTGTCTGGGTTCCTGACGACACTGCTTCATAGTATTGGACTGATGGTACCTGTGATGAAGTGGGGTTAGGAAAGTCTGAAAATTATGACACTTTTGGGACCCCTTGTTTGAGTTCTTACATTGTCATCAACAGTTAGTTCTGCTCGCTTGAGCTTCATGTGGCGGTTTGCAATCACATCTGTGATCTTGGATGTCAGTTTATCGCCCCTTGTCTTATCCTAGAAACAAGATGTGTTAGCTGAAGGAGTTTGTCAAGAAATTGAAGTTTTTTGTTTACCCACCAGTCCAGGAAGAACGGCCAGACTGCAAGACACCTCGCTAGTACTTGTGGCCTGAGAGACAGCCCTTAGCATTGCTGATTTAGAGCGGCGTGTTGGCTGTGCTGGTTTGGCAGCTTGGGTTGGTGTTGTGGATCTCGGTCGGGCTGTCTGGGTTCTCTTCTGTTTGGCCGATTTGTGATGCTCCTTGCTGGCGGTGGAGTGGATCTGTTTGTAGTAAGATTTCAGTAACTTGTTGTAGGTGTCTAACTGGGACTCTGAAAAAGGGGACGAAGTTTACAAAACTGTTTCACACCCTGGTTTGGAAATTTTTTTCCCTAGTATAGATCTTACTCGTTGCTTTGGCGAATGGTGTTTTTGGAGTTTCAGCCCCTCCGACGGGGAGAGACTGATACAAGTAAGCAGTCCCGTGTTGCTGGTAGTCACTCTCCATTGTGGATCTCCCAGTGGGTGCCTCTAGCCGGGTGGCATACTCCAAACACGCTTGGGTGTGCGGCTGATGCTTCTGCAGTAGAGAGAGAGAGATACACAGTTAGAGTAACCTACTATTAGTTCAGAATCTGGGCCCTGAATCTGCAATATGAAAATTGAAAATTCAACTTACCGCCCCATAGGTTTGCCATCGATGGTTTAGGGCCCGCTGTTGAGTGGCCGAGCTATTGAAGGTTTGATCCAAGCTGTTTTGTACACAGTTTCCCATCACTTCCCTGTCTACAATGGTCATAAAGTCGAGGGAAGCTCCCTTGCCCGCCGTCTCTGCCTGCCCTTCAAGAAGGTTGCTGAAACATTGGAAGTTAGTTGCTTGCCCTTTTTTCGATCTCCGTGTCGTTAATAAGCGACTGTTTTGTACTTACATTGGCTCGGCTAGGGCACCAAAATGCCGATGGCCCTTGAGTGACATGGGTGGTAGTTTGGCACTGTACATTTCTTGTTTCATCTCACTACGGTTCTGATAGTTTGCTCCCCTCACCGGTACCTCATACACCGCTGTACCCCAAGTTCCCCTGTGGTTCTCCCACGCATATTTCTTCCTAGTGGAGTATGGAGGTTATCATTGTGTCGGTTTTGGTTTAGAAAGGGTATTTGTATTGAAATTGGACACGGAGCTGTTTTACCTTTCTTGGCAATCCGCCCGGCGGGTATAGTTGGGTACCCTGGACATGGCATTGCTCGACCGGAACGTCCTGCTGTTGTAGGGTTGCTTCACGACGAGGGAGCTGGTAGTCTCCATCGTAAAATCTTGAGTAGTTAAAATCCCGTTTTGTTGATGGAGCGTCAAACGGGGAAGGTCAAAATAAAATCACATAAACGGAGCTGCACGTGCAAAACGGGGTCACTATAAAACCCCTTAGTAACCAGGGGTTACATTGCACCATTCCTGAACAGAGGGACGTGGATTTAATGATCCTGGTTGCGTGTAAAATGTACATTTTGGGAGTACATTTTTGGCAGTGTATTGGCACGCGCAAATCCATTGACGCGCGTAGTTTCATGAATCTGTGCGCGCGTTGAATATTCTCAACTCGTCCGATGTCCATGTTTTGCGGAGGGTTGCTATGGCAGAGACCTTAGAAACATGATAGGCCAGCGCGCACTTTCTGCACACCTTGTGGATGTGTGAGCTACTGCTAAGTCTTTGTTATTAGTCCGTGCTTGCTCTGATTGTCTTCCCACGTTGCTACAGATTTTAGACCTGCCTCAGAATGCCTGTGGACAAGGTGAAGGTTCAGCACAAGTTCGGGATTATATCTCACAACCACCGGCAAAACTTGTTGGATCGAATTTCGGTACCTCCATCACCAGTGGGTTTCACAAAACGGCAACTTCCATGTGAGATTACCCACGAATTCATCGACTCGTATAACAACTCCCACCCACTTGATCGGAAGCAGTTAGATGTTTTGGCATCACAGTTGTTACTCCGTGTGAAACGGCGCTCTGGACTATTGAGCGGTGGTATCGGCAAGCACGTTCACATTCCCCGGTCCTGGGTCGAGTTAACTCTTCTCGCTAGATGCCAAGGACCTTTCCGAGAGCAGGTGCTAGAAGTTCTTCTTGCCTCTCTTATGGTGGCTCCCCCATCCATAGACAATATTCCCTCTCTTTTCCTACTCAGTGAGACAGTCGTAGAATGGATTAAGCAACTCGGCAACCCCGTCCCTGAGACAGCGTGGACGAAGGTTCAGATACTAATTCTGTACATTGCGGAACTATGTTTCTGGAGGATCTACTATCACTCCTTATTGCATCATTTACAAGGCTGCGACTCCTTCCTCTCAGATCTTAGTTGGCACATTGAAAACATGGACTTTGTAAGAAAGGCTTATTTCAAGTTCCCTGATGGAGAGATGCTGTTACGGCAGATGGAACAGGTGAAACTGATTATCAGTGAGATATTTGAAAAGAAAACAGAAAGCAAATCTTCAGAAATTACAGCAGGTCTGATGCACGGACTAGATTTCTTCAACTCCATCCGGGCTGGCGGGGACTCAACCCAAACCCTCAGTTCCCTGCTCACCACTCTCTCCTTACTGGGAACTGAAGGCACTCTCCCAACATTGTCTAACTTGGCAACTACTAACAAACATAGCATGTAGAGATGTCCTCTCTCTTACAGATTATCCAGGCAGCAGGGACGGGAACCCTGCCCCTTCAGGAGGGACAGGGGGTGTGTCACCAACACGTTCACACTCTGGCCATGGAACTGTGCTGTTGAGTTTGTAGAACTCCTCCTGGCAGTAGCAATGAGGGGCTAGAACTAGTGAGATTCAGAGGAGTGCAATCAAGGCTGGTGAGATGAGTGCTGTGAGGGTTGATGGGAGGCCTGTATTGGGTATTGGGTTGTTAGATCCTGGTTGGGATGAGTGGTAAACTATCCCCATGCAGTCCAGTATTCCTCTCCAGCAGGCTCTAGCACGACTTCACATCCACGTCTCTAACGATCCCCTGAGAAAGAGTGCCACTCACCTGATCTGGTCAGCTCTCCAGGGACTTAAACAGGCTGCCCAGTCACCGAGTTGTAGTGGGTATAGCACAGAACAAGAGCGCTAGTTCAGAGGCCGCCCGAGCTACATATCTCCCCTGGTTCTAAACTTGTGTTTGAGCAGATGTTCGAGGCCCTATCTGATCACTTCCTTCCCTGCTTCAGTAACAACATCCACAACTACAGCCCCTACTACAGCCTACTCGACTCCTCGGAAGACACCCCGTACCAAACGAACTGGATCATCAACCACCCCACCTAAACACAATCCCGTCCCGGCTACTACTTCAAATACATCCAAACTCAGTGTTGAGCTTGACCCAGGGTGCCTCAGTAGAAATTGAGACCACCTCCACCCAGAAACTGTTTACCAAGCCCCCATTTGAGCCGTACAGAGAACGAAACAACAAGATTCTACAGGACATTGTTACTGACCAATGGTATAAGGAGCTGATGAATGTGTTTAGAGCCTCAGAGAAGGCCCACCAGTCGGTGGAGGAGTGTGATGAATACTCAGTTGCAGAGAAGACTTATGCCCAACATTTTGTGGAGGATGTCGATCTAACTAAGAGCGATGTGTGTGTTACCATGGACAGACTTGTTGTTAATGAATAATAATTGTTGTTATCTAGTTAATTGATGTTTTAGAAAGTGAGCTATGATATCTTTGTTACCACTTTGTAACCTCTCTCCTTCCCTTCTCTAGCACCCCACATCTCATGGACTTCTGTGCTTGGAAGAAGCACCCTCTGGAGGGGACTCCTTCGCTGAGTTCGCCACTTATGAAGACTTCCTGAACTCCCAGATCACCTGCTATGGATCTGTACTATCTAGGAGGATGAGGAACTAGCCCGGCAACTTGTCGAGCTGGGTTATCGAGGTAGCGGTGAGGTATTGAAAAGGGAGGAGTTTGAGGCTAGGAAACAGCTTGCTGAGGCTAGTAGGTTGTCCAAGAGAAGTCAGAAGAAAAGTCTGGCTGGTGCTGGCAAGGATCTTAACTCCATGCCGTTCCTAGAAGCCCTGGCAAAACGAGAGGAGGCTAACAAAACCGGCAAGATGACCTCTATCATTTTCATCCGGGACAAGAATGCCAGGGGCCAGGAGATTTCCGGCTACATTGACTACGCCCACCGACTAAAAACAGAGGATTTCGAGCCATACTTCAACGGAAAGAAGCGACTGTTGCCTAAATTATCTGACCTCAGTTTCTACAACTGGGAAACTCAGAAGAGCACATCCAACGCGACACCCAACTATCAGGTCATTGCTGACAACGCATCAGGATTACTTTTCAAGAACAAGCGAGATAGGAAGATAGTGAATGTAGATCCTAAAGCGTCCCGACCCGGTGATAACTTCTACAAGGGTACCCATCGCCAGTTCAGGGCAATACACACAAGTTGTCATTTACGATCACATCACCCGACGAAAAACGTGAGAACTTTTTTGTGCAACCACTCAGAAATATTCCATGAGAGAGATTTCAGAGATATTGAAGACACTTGAATGTTGGACTTATGTGCCGAGTTTAGTTTTGAAATAATTGTTGAATTTACACCACGTATGTTACTAAGTGTCTGATTTTACGCACGTGTTTTTGCTATTCACCCCGACCCTACTACCCCCACTAACTCTTCTCCCGTCTTCCTATCTAGGCCAAATGGGTGATAAGGGTAGGCCTCGATCCAAGACGGGCCGGAGTCCCTAGTAGTAATAACTTGAGACGTTCAGCGAGTAAGACAGAGAGTAACTCGGATCCAATCGAGCGAGTGGAGACGCCTGTGGAAAACATAATACCATGGGATGTCTTCACTTCAGAACAAATTCAGTAAGTGTCATTTTAGCTCGATTTAGATGAACTTCTCTGTGTCCTCTCCCCTCTTTTTACTAACCTCAGTATCCCCTTCCCAGGTCACTTCTGTCCCTGACGCCCCCTGACGCCCTTTCTAAACTGTGTGAACTGATCCCTGCAGCAGACACCCACATCAACCTTCGTAACTCCATCACAGCAGATACATATCTCTTCTTACTACACTTTGCAAATCAGAACAAACTGAACGAAACTAAAACTGGAGCCCTTATAACCCTCTTCAAACACCTTCTATCCATGATCAAGGATGGGAAATCTCTAATAGACATTGTCATGGAGAGCTCCCAGCTTCTCACATGTCAGAAAGATTTCCATCCAAAGATGAAATTTGATTTCTTCTCCAAAGATGAAGTTCTGGCTGTAACTGAGTACCTGAAGAGTACGGTGTTTCAGCAATTCAAGCTCTACAGGTTTACACTGCTTCAGGAGCAAGAGGAGACAATCATTAGTCTTGAAAAGATCGTCAATACCTGTCCACCCATGGGCTCCTTCGATCCTCCACCCCTGGCAGAGGCCATCTCTGAGCACGATATCGAGGTTTATCTGAACGCCCCTCCCCCTGAGAGTGAGAAAGAGGAAGAGGAGGGTGAGGGTGAGGAGGGGGCAGGAGAAGAGGGGGCAGTGGAGGATAACGGTGAGGGGGCTGCACCAACAACTCCAGTAATATCCATGAAGAATGTCCAGACTGTCCTCGATACTGTAGGTGGAGAGATGTTGGACAAGCTAGCCAAGGACATGAGCAACAAATGTGCAGAGAAGGAGAGTCAATACATGAATAGGCTAAATAAGGTTAAGAAATCACTGGACTGAGCTGTGAGGGGTTACTCCCCTATTTTTATAGTGAGTGCTGTGTACGTTAGTAGCTGAATTTGTTTTGTAATTTTATTTATTTTAATGGAAATAGCCTGTACATTATATCAGCCAACTACCATTGCCAACCCCTCTCTATTTCAACTTTCTTCCCCTATAATCCCAACTACTGACCAGTCTCCAACCCCCCACTACTAACCACCCCTGATCCAGTGTGTAGTATGTTAATCCTGGTAGGAGAGGATGGTTGAGACAGCAGTACACCCGGAAGTGAGACTTCCGGCCCAGTTCCGCTCCAATGCAGAGGTTAAATTCATGAACAGCATGAGCAGGCCCAAGAAGGTGATTTGCATGATGATAATTAATTGCATGATCTGATTCTGTGATTAGTGATGTTGCACTGCATGTTCTGCTTGAAGAAGTGATTGAATTTTTTGTAACCCCTTTCTAATTCCGTTCTTCAGAAAAGTGTAGTGAAGGCAGGTCGGATCCCAATCATCCAGGCTGAGCACAGTAAATCCAAGTGGCCCGCTGGTAATCCAACTGATATCAAACACGCCCACGAAGAGGAGAACTTTGAACAAGCAAGGAATGAGTCACACTACGCTAGCAAGGTAGCTAAACCATTTTTAGCTCTATCACCGGTCCTTGGCTTCGATTTTGAGCTCTATTGAACTCTTGAGCACCCGCCCTTTGCTCTCCGCGTGTAGGCAAATGGCACGTTTGATTGTTCACGGGGCAGTGAATGCTTGCCAGTCACTCAGCATCTTACACACAAACATGCACGATTCCGAGAACAGCACTAAACATATCCCAAAGCATTCTTATCCTTCCAAACTTCCCAACTCTCCCTCACCCCCACCCCATACATCTTCACCACCCCTCACCCCTTCTGTCCCCTACCAGGAAGTAGAGCGACTGCAGGATGACATCAGGTCAGGTGAGGCTCCCAAGAGTGACATCATAGAGAGGATAACAGAGAGTAGACACCAGCGACACAAACAAGCACTAGAGGATCTTCATGAGGAGCTGGGACACCTCAACAAGACTATCGATCCTCAGGTATATTAATTATTGTAGTTTGTAGCTTGTATTTCCCTTCCGACCTCTCATAAAAGCAGAGATGGGAGATTGAAAGTTGTTACAAATTTAGTTGTCCCGTCAGTTCTTATCCAAATTTACCGACCGCTAACGCCCCTCTCAACCAGGTCTACCACCACTTGGAAGCGTGTGGAGAACAGACAGGATGGATTCTCTCTGAGCTCCAGATCCTATTCTCATCCATCCAACATGACCCCATTCTCTACTCCTACCCCCTGAAGCAACTGGAGGCAATGTGGGATGATATGGTGAAACTGTTACAAAAACGCAGTAACCTGATCTTGGAGTTACGTGATCAGATCCGACAGAGTGAGCACGAGAGAAAGGATCACATATCAGATCTGTTCAAGTACTATAGCGACCAGTTCCATAACATTGCCTACCTCTCCACTGATGAAATTAACGTGCTGATGGATAAGGAGGTATATGCTGCAAACAGGCTCCTGTTGTGCAACTACAAACGATACGCTGAGATCATATCACAGCTACAACTAGAGAACGTGACGAGATTGAGGCAGATGAGGGGTAAATGGGAGGAGAGACTGGCTACATGGCGGGACCTCCACATCACCAACACTCGAGACAAGTTTGTAGCATTCATGGAGACTCCTGCTATAACTGAGTGTCCTGACATCCAGGCCATTGTACAGAGAATGGAGAAGGAGAAGGCGTGTTTTATGGAGAGGGGCGAGACTAAGATGAAGGGTGTATTGAAACTACAACCACCCAACATCAACACCCAGAAAGTTCTCTCTTGGTACGAGGATGTATGTCAACTAGTGTTGAAAATAGAGAACACCCACAGGCAGTACATGGCCCAACTGGAAGGAAAGGGGAACTGGATAGTAGCTGACTGTATTGGTGTTGCTGATGAGATGTTAGCTACCCTTCAAACAGAGGGAGTTAGCTCTGCGGAGGAAGTTGCCACACTCAAGGAAACTGAGTTGTTACCCCTGATCGAGCAATGGAGGGAGAACCATCTAGCGGCCATCTTGGAATGTGAGAAGGAGTTCACGGAGGGTTCAGCAGATTTCAATGCAAACCTGCACGTGCTGTACGAGTTCCATCAGAAGAGTGCCGAGATATGGATGGAGTATACCACTCAGATGACAGCAAAAGAGGGTGATCTGGTAGGGTTGATGAAGGAGTGCCGCTCTAAACACGATGAGATAAACCAGGGGTTGGAGAGTGCTCTGGACATGGAGATGGACAAGATGAGACAGGACACTAACGAGGCTGAACTGGCAAGAAATCTAGAGAAATCTGTTGAGAGTTTGAAGGAGATAGCATCAGCTTACAATGCCTTCAAGGATGAGTTAGGAGAGGTAATTGAGAAGTATCCAGACATGATATCTGTAGAGCTGGACAGGTATTCCATCAACATCAGGAGACACCTGGGGCAGGTCATTGAAGAAGAACAACCTGTCGAGAAGGAGGAGGAGGTGGACCCGAGAAGGAGGAGGGGAGCCCAGAGGAGGATATGGGTATTACTGATCCTAAAACAGAAGAAAAGGTAGATGAGCCATCTACAGAGAAGGAGGGAGATACAACTTTCCTAACTGAGGTCCCTGCCCCACCTCCCATCCCTACCTACTCCGACCCCGAGTTTAGTGCCATTCAAGAGGAGTTGGTCACTATACTCTTGGACCACCTAGCTCTCCTGAAAGATCAAGTTATGGAGGATGCAAGTCAGGGTGTTGAAGAGAAGTTGAGTGAGTTGAAGAGCGAGATAGAACTCAGGCACCACATCCACGCGCCTCGACCCATGCGAATGAAACTTGACATCTACAATGTTCGACTGAATGAGCTGAAGGGTCACGATGAGAGGGTCAAGCAGCATTCCGCTGGAGTCGCTCTGGAGATAGCGACACTAAAAGGACAATTCAAAGATAAGGGAGCTGAACATGCTGCTCTTAGTAGCAAGTTTAAAAAGATGGTAGAGAAATGTGAGAATGTCCTGCCAACCCTAGAGAAGAGTGCACAGCTGAGCTCTCTGCAACAAAAGGTAGCATCAGCATGTGAGGAACATGTTAACCTGATCAAGACGGAGCTAGCATCATTCCGGAACAGCATGGAGGAGAAACTAAATGACCTCAGAGAGAGTAACCAACACTTTGGTCTTGCTTTTAAACCCTTCGCGGAGGGTGGTAACTTTGGTCCGGAAGAGATTAGAGAAGTACAGGAAGAAGTTGGAGAAGTGTAACCTGAAGATAGACAACTGTGAGACGTTCATCCTCACTGAAGCTAGATGGGATGGAGACCAAGTGTCTAGAGGGGGCTGCAGAGATATCAGCCAGTTTCGAGGCCAGGCTGAAGATGTACATTCTAGGATGTTGCATTCCACGAGAAGGTCAATAGTTGGATGTCTAACTTGTCAGGTGAAGATAAAGACAGAGGTGGCAGGCGTGTAACATGATGTCAAAGAATCTGAAGCACAGAATTGAGAAGTTGAAAACTCTGATTGACAGTTGTGCTAGGCCCCACCCAGATAAACCAGTAGGTACGGCCGGTTGAGGTGATAGCTGTTATACCAGAGATATATGATCTCTTCCAGAAGCGAATCAACTACCTGGATTGCTCTAAGGCAGGGAGTGCTGCCACTGCCGCTGCCAGTACCACTGTCAAGATTGCACCTGAACAGACATCAGCTGTGACTGCTACCGGATCAGAGATTATTCAGCCTGAGTATGATATCCACAGCGTGGTGAATCTGACCAAGAACATCATGAACCTCACTAAGATAGCCAGGGAGTGGACTGGGCACTGTGAAGTGGGAGGTACTGGAGGGGCTGTAGAGAGGAAGAAAGCAGCACCAGCAGAACCACTATATGCCTGGTTTGTAGCTAGGCAGGAGAGGGAGAGGGTTGCAGTAGCCCCTACTAAACGGGGTAAGAGCAGGGGTGACACTGCAGAGAGGAAGACAAGGTTGGGTTCAGGCTCCTCTAGATCATCCCTGATGTCCTCAGTACAGACCGATGTGCACTCCTTCATGCCTCTAATTAAGAAGATCCTACAAGAGACCCAGGGGGCTCTGTTTCTGTCCAGTGAGACGTACTATTCCCAGTGTACAGGTGGACCACCCCAACGTCCTGACATTGCTGACACTATTGAACTGTGTATGGAGGGGTTAAACAAGCGTCTAAATGGGTACTACATTCAGGCAGATGACTACTTCAACAAATGTATCCAGGATCTCAGGGCCCTGCTCACAGAGTTCCTATCTCTACACCTGGAGATACCCCAACTGCTATTTAGTGAGATATTGGAGGGACACCTAACACGTGTCTCCCAGGCTACATCACTAATAAAACACGAGTTTGAACGGAACAAAGCCAAGATCCACGAGCAGAGAGAGTGTAACAAGACATCACTGAAGCCCATCTTGGGTCACCCCAACAATGAAGTAGACCTGAACAATCTGTGTATGAGGGAGGAGGATAGGGCGCTATACTCTAGTGACACCCTCAAACAATATCTCAACGAGATGACCAACACAGAGACAGACATCGCTAAATCATTCGTCAACTCAGTCAATACCCAGACCACAGAGCTACTAGATCTGTTTGATAAACTGATGACAACAGATGATGTAATAAAGGGGAAGACTGCAGAAAAGAAACTACCAACTACTGTCCTGCTAAAACAGGAGCTCAGAACTGGGGCTATAACAGGTGCTGCAGATGCCAGACTGACTAAAGATGGTAGATCCATTAGGTGTCTCAAGTTGTCTGACATCACAACAGGACGGAACTCGACTGACAGTGGAGCTACTGTTACCACCAAGTTCACACCGGCCCACTCAGCTGCAGTAAAGGCCAGGGATGTGGTAGTCAAGGAGTTTTCTAACCGGTATTGTCATGTGATTGAGGAGCTGGATCTAACATCCTCTAGATGGGTTGGGGATGAGGACAAATGGAGCAAACAGTGGGAGACTTCCATCGTGCATGTAAGAAATCTGTATAAACCAGCGTAGAAACTATTTGAGATTGTAGTGAGGGGAAATTGGGGTAAATTATTTAGTGATCTAGGAGGGAGGGGTTTTTATTTGTTTTTTGTTTCAGTGTCCAGCACAGTTCACACACACATCACAACCACACACTTTCATTTCAGAATGCCAACCTGCCCATTCGAGATTTCTTCATCCACGCCTTTCAAAGACTCTACTTCTATAATAGCAACTACCACGATTAACACTCACACACTCAATTATTAGTTTTACCACCCTTTAGATTTTACCGAAAATATTTTAGCACCGGAGTTTTATTACACACATATTTTATGAGAACGGGTTTTTCATTTTAAAAAGTTCACGGTTGTGTGTGTCTTGAAGACATTTTATGTTTTAGATGTGTTGAAATTTTATACAAAGTTTTACAAAACTGAACCCAGCCTATGATTTGCCAACCTTTTGGGTTTTACCCTCCCCAACTCACCTACCTAACCCCGCTGTGACCATATTAGGGCAATAATCCTCAACTAACCTCGTTGTGACCATATTAGGGCAGCACATGTAATGCCATCCCTGCAAAAGTCTGAGCTCCGGCTGCTCCGTCCCTCGACCCGATGTGCCACCCTAACAGCCCGACCTGACAACTACAAGAGCAGTAGCAAGGGAGGAGTCACCCATCATGCACCCCGCTCCCCTGATAACGGTGAGATGTACAGTGTGGGTCGTGGGATATTACCCCGATATTGCTGGGGTAGAGTTTGATAACCAGATATAGTTGTTAGAAGTACTGACCATTATCTCCCTATTTCAGATGTTTCCAGTGCGTTTCTCACTGCTGTAGATGTAGAGGAGACTACAGACAGACAGCCTGATCTGACTGGAGAGGAGCTATTGTCACAATTTAAAGATGTCGTCAAGACTCGACATGGCGAGATAAAGCAGGCATTCTACTCTTTTGATAGTGACCGAAGCAGCTTTGTATCCCTGTCTGAGTTCAGGAAGATTATTGAGAACTTCGTGTTCCCGCTCTCTCACTCTCAATATGATCAGTTGATAAAGCGGCTTGATGGCATCACCAACAACAGGCTAAATTACGGGCAGTTCCTGTTTAAGATCAGTAGATCCAAGACGAAGACCCCGGCTCTAGGTCGCATTACCCCTGCTAATGACTCTCTGGATAGTATAGTGGGGAAATTGCAGGAGAAACTGAGAGAGAATAGTGGGAAGATTTTCAAGGCAATGAGGATGTTCGATCAGGGGATGAAGGGACGGATCAAGAAAAGTGATCTGAAGAGAGTTATTGAAAACTTTGCTTTTCATCTGTCAACAGAACAGTTTGAAAGGTAAATAGTCAATTCAGCTCTAATAAGTTCTAACTCTCTATCATCAAGACTAACATTTGACACTAACACCCCCTCCCTTCCAGACTTTACAAGCACTTCTCCACTTCTAACGATGGTACGATTGACTATGTCACCTTCCTCAAGTCAGTGTCCGCTACCCGTCTACCCATCAAGCCAGCCTCGACTAGTCCTACTAACGCTCTGGTGATATTTGAAGAGGAAGAAGCAGAACAAGCAGCAGAGGCAGAAGCCAGGAAACCACCTGAGCCACTGTGGTGTGAAAGTGTTCCCCTAGTGGAGGTGGAGATACGACTTAGAAATAAGGTACGGTCCCGGATCTAGCAAATATCTGCTTTTTTTAGTCTCCACCCCTTCTTATTTCTAACACTTCCCCTCTATCTAGATCAAACACAAGATCCAGATCCTTTACCGTACCTTCAAATCCATGGACATCCACGGGGAAGGCTATGTAACAATCGAGCAGCTCCGAAGGGCTCTGGACAAGTTTGCCTTCCAGATGACTGATGGAATATTTGAGAAGTTGATGGAGAGGCTGGATGTGAAGGCGAAATACAAACTGAGATATGAAGTGTTCCTTGATAAGTTGCAAGATCGGAGGGTCGGGGGTTATGGGCAGACTCTTGTTATGAAACCTAACCATAAGTAAGTTTAACACCTGCCTCCTTTTTTACTGACTCGATAATCGATCTCTTGATCTGCCATGACAGCTAGTGTGCTAAAATCCACTCCCTAGGTACTTCCCTATCATCGAGAGTACAGATGAGCCTAGTCTGGATACGCTGTTAGCGAAATTAAAGACCAAGATTCTAAACGGTTACAGCTCGATCCGACAGGCCTTCCTAGTGTTCGATGAGGTACGTGTGGGATGTTACCATGGTAACAATATGGTAACATGGTAACGGGGTGTTACCATGGTAACGAGATGGTAACACATAATGATAAACTTTAGTATCTAGATGGTAACGGGATGGTATCACATAATGGTAACATGGTGTCATGGTAACATTACTTTCAGAACAAGACAGGCAAGGTGGCAAGAAGAGATTTTAAGAATGTTATTGATGGATTTTGTTTCCGGCTCTCAGATTCCCAGTTTGCTAAACTAATGACTATACTGGATCCTGGCAATAAGGGATATGTTACCTACCCAAACTTCTTCAAACTGTTCGATGAATCTGAGACTAGTGTGAGTTGTATGACGTCAGTCATCATGTGTGACGTCACAGATCATGTTGTTACATGTAATCTGCTACTTAATTGTTACACTAACATGCACGAACACATTCATTGTCACACTGTAATATTATAGCATGACGCCCTAATAACTCCCTTCCCTTCTCTCATCAGGAGGGCCACAAATGGCTGACCTCAGTTCACCGTGTTAACAAGACAATCACTCCTCAATTCATGGAGGATGTTCAGTTTGAGGAGGTCCTAACCAAGAAGATAACTGATGAGAGGAAACAGGTTGCCCTGGCATTTGGCCAGTATGATAAAGAGGGGACTGGAGTGGTGTCCAAGTCAGAGCTGAGGAAGTTCCTTGAACGGTTTGGAGTTCCTTTCTCCAGGGTAAGAATCAGTCTTACTCTTAGATCTGATTTGGGGAACTTTCTTAGTCTGTAATACAAGTCTGACTCCCCCCTCTCCTCAGACCCAGTTTGATAAACTACTAAAGCGGTGTACAGAGAACTCAGACGGTACAGTCAACTTCTACCAGTTCATGTCCAAGATAGGGGTGGATCTACAGGCCAGTGATAAGGGTTTCAGTCAGCAGATAGCAGATGAGAACAGGAAGATGGAGTATGATAGGGTGAAGAATCATAGAGATAGACTGGAGGTAGTGGCACAGAGGGCTATAGATCACACTGGTACATTAGGGGTGGATAATGTGATAGGGCAGTTACAGGATTACATGCATCAGAGAGCATCTGATATGAGGAAATTGTTCCTGAAACATGAACAGGATGGGAGAATTAAACGAGGCCAGTTCAAAAAGGTACTGAGAATGGACTTATCATAGTTTTGAATAGTTCCCAACTCAATTTCAGGGAATCTGAACCAGGTCTTCTCTTTCAGTTGTTGGCCAAGGCAGGTTTTATAATGGAGGAGAGTCAATTCAAGGACCTATGTCAGCGCATGTCTATTGGTAGGAGTATCTCGTATGGAGAGTTCTTGGACCACTTCCAGAGTAGCTCTAACTGTGAATTTGGGGAGAACTTGAACAAAACAAACTGGGTGAGCGAAGTTAAAGATCTGATGATCAGGGCATTTTGAAAATTACATACTACCCATTACTCTCCCTCAGAGTCCCAAACTACCCACTCCCTCCCTCAGAGCCCTAAACTACTCCCTCCCTCCCTCCCCTCAGAGCCCCAAACTAATCCCTCCCTCCCTCAGAGTCCCAAACTAATTCCTCTCTCCCTCAGAGTCCCAAGATAGTAGCAGGAGCCCCTGTTACTGCAATGCCATACCAAGAAGGCCTGGCGCTCCTCCGATCCAAGATCCAGAACAGCTACAGAAACCTCCGAGCAGCATTCCACGCTATAGACAGGGACGGGGACGGGTTGATAAACAGGACTGACTTGGTTGCAATCCTCACCAATCTACTGATACCAATGAACAAAGATGATATCTCTGATATGTGGAGCAGTATTGCAGGGGGAAAGAAGAGGCTGAATGTCCAGCAGTTTGTATCTGTGTTTGAGGATGCTGAGGATGTAGAGACCCACAAGTGGTTGGTGTCTGTTCACAAACCTGTACCAGCTGCTGACCCCTCTCCGCTGAGTGGGGAGGCTGTGTTGAGGACTTTCAGAGTGAAGGCACTGGACCAATATTTCTCACTTAACAAGGTATTTAGTGGGGCTGATAGACTTTTGATCCAGGTTTAGTGACATGTTAACTGTTGACTAAACTTCATTTTTCAGTGTTTCACTGCTTTGGATAAGGATGGAAAGGGACGACTAAATAAGAAGAAACTGAGGCAGGCCCTTCATGACTTCTGTATCCCTATTAACAAAGAGGAATTCCAGAAACTATGGAAACAGTAAGTTATCTTTTCTGAGATTTCTATAGATTTGAGTTCGAAACAATGCCAAACTTTTATTCCCCCGCCCCGACCCCATAATAACAATTTCTCCCACCCCAGTTTCGATGATGATGGGACGGGTTACATTGATCACGAGAAGTTTGTACGTCGCACAGCTGAGGATTTCAATCCTGGTGACGATGCAGGAACGAGTCACCACATAGTGGAGAGTAGTGTCAGTAGAGCTGAACAGTTCAGCACTGACCAAATGGTCAGGAGAGATGACCTGCTAGTTAACCAGATTAACACTCTCAAGTGCATGAGCAATGAAGAGCTGGAGAGACAGTTCAGGTAAGAGAGATGAGTCTCCTATCCTGTCTAAAATTGCAAGTTCTGATTCTATTCCTGAGCTGCAGAACTGCTCTTGTTGGGGTGTCGTGTATGGAGGGCGCGGAACAGTTCTTGTGATAAAAGTGCGCGCCGCTCGCACTCATCCTTGGCACATTGCATTGGCAACCGTGTGTACAAACAGTAAATACATTTCATGTATACCATCGCGGTAGTATACATTGTATAAACCCCCTCTCTCTTCCAGGTTGAATATGCACGAACACTATACCAACCTGCGGGCTGCATTCAAGGCATCTGACAAAGAGAGTCTGGGTTATCTGAGAAAGATTGATCTGAGGAGAATTCTCTTTGAATTCAATTTCCTGGTCGATGACGACCAGTTCGATTTTCTGCTGAAGCGATGTGGAATGGAAAAGAAGAGCAGAATGAGCTACGAGAAATTCCTGAAGTTCTTTGAGGGCCCTCAAACAGAGGTGGCAGGAATTGATAACTTTGATGCTCTAGAAAACAGGTCAGTTACATAAATCTACCGAAATAGCCCCGAAGCAAAGTGTGTTTCATAACAATAATATCCAACCCCCACTACTCCCTGTTTTAACCCCTGTTCTATCCCCTCAGGATTGCACCATTCATCGCGTCCTACCCTGATCTCGGTTCAGGCTGAGGCATGTGCCCGTATCAAGTACTGTGCCAGTGAAATCAAGGAAGTCCTACTCCAAGCGTTCACTGCTGTAGATACCAGGGAATATGGGATAGTGGGTGCTGATGCTATAAGGAGGGTTCTGGATAACTTCTGTTTTATCATGACTGATAAACAATTCACCGTGAGTTGAACTTGACTCGCCCTCTCTCTTTTCGACTACTGTCCACTAAACCCCCATTGCTATAACTCCCTCCCTTCATCTCCCAGTATCTAGCCAAGAAGCTGCCCTATGTGTCTGATGGCCGGGTTGACTACAAGCTGTTCCTGGAGTTCTGTTCTGACTCTGTAGACGATACTGTTGATATAGAGAGTTTCAAGAGGGAGAGCAAGGGATGGCTGGAGGCTGTATTGGGCAGTAACAGGTCTACATCCACCAGTTCAATGTTTTGGAGAGATACACCCACTGCAGGCCGTCTATCTAGGAGATCCAAATCGGTAAGTCAAGGTAGATCCAACCCTCCTGGATAGTAACTAAACCCCCTCCCTATTGCAGTGTACCAATCTGCTGTCTAAGAAGAGTAGTGGCGGGACCACTGCACCCTTCGTAAACGCAGATCACATCGAACAGAGGCTGGACCCTGTCATGCGAGATAACTGGATGGATCTGCACAAGGCATTCAGATCTCTTAGTAGTGACGCCTCTACTGTCCCTGAGGCTGCCTTCAAAGGTAGGGAAATGGGAAACTAGACAATGGACAATAATCCAGAATCCTGATTATATTACTGAACTAACCCTCCACTATCTCCCAGCCGTTATTGATAGACATGCTGGTAGCCTTGTCTCTGCTGAGGACCTGGCCCTGTTGTGCAGGAAGTACGACACTAAGGGAGATGGGAAGGTTAACTATTCTAGTTTCTTAAAGAAGTTCTCTGCTCTGGGTCGAATCAGTGCTCTCGAGAGACCCTCCTCACAAGCAAGTGAACACGATGTGAGTTGACAGATCATTCAGGGTTCTACAAAAGTACAAAACTAAACACTATCAATCTTAGTTCGACTTTATTCCATTATTCATTACCCCCTAACTCCCTACTCTCCCCTCAGTCCCTCCACTCTGGCCGAATATCCAGTTACAGCTACAACCTCTCTCGAGCTGCATCCTGTACCTCCCTAGACCTCCGTCCCGAGTCTGCTAGGTCTGTATCACGGTCCCTGTCTAGTCAGATGGGTGTGAGACGATCTACAACCAAACTAGGAGATCTGACACCGGGACCTGGTATTGATCCACCTCACTATGTGATCAGAGACATTGCTGGTCATGTGATACAAAACTGGAAACAACTGAGAAAGCTGTTTAAGGTAATTTAACTCTGACCCAAACCCTGTTCAGTATGTAAGACACTGGATATCTAAAAACCCTTTCACTCTTTCTAACACCCCCTGCCCCCTCCCAGGAGTGTGATACGAGTTCTAAAGGTTGGATCGGAACATCTGACTTCAGGAACTGTATGCGACGGAATCATGTCGATATTTCAGAATCAGACTTTAGCGATCTTATCAGCTTTTATGAGAGCCAATCGTCTGGGAAGGTGTATTATAATGATTTCTTGAGAGCATTCCTGTCAGTTAGTAAAGACTTTGCGTGAGGTGAGCATTCTGCATGTCTCAGAAAATTAATATGAGTGTGTTGAGTTTTAGTTCTTAATATATTAAATCAGTCCTGGAGACTGCAGGTGACGAGTCAGGACTCCTCACATTGTAAAAAGTGGTGGGCGGGGAAGTTATATATTTAGTTGGGTGGGGAGAGGGAAGTTTGTATTGTGAAGGGAGCCAGGAGGGGAGGGGGATGTTTCTAATGGGAAAGGAGGGGATTTCTAATTTTTTCTAAAGATCTTTACTTTTCTAAACTATGTAAAAAGTGTAAATACAATATACATAATGTATGAGTGGTAATTATTGGAGTGGTGTATGTGTGTTTTATAGCTCTTTGTAGTGTTTGATACCGATTTGTAGACTTTTTAACCCCTTTATATCCTCGTTTTACCAATTTGAGAGAAGTAGAACCAACGGATAATGAATTTGTAATGGCGGGTGATTCGAGAATTCTGTCGCTTCGCTACCAAATTTTCGAGGTTCTACTTCTCTGTTTTGTTCAGAATTAAAAAGGCTCAAATAATGGAATTGGTTAATTAATTAAGTTACGTCACATAACCTCCTTCACTAATTGTGGATCTCCAATATGACTGGGTATTGGGTATTCAAACATTATAATATTCACATAAAATTACTGCACAATCTCTCTCCTTCTCTCTCATTCTCTTATTCACTCACTTTCTTTCTCTCTCACTCTTTCTCATTCTCTGTACTGAGAACGGTTCTCGCACTACTTTCTAGGTCACGTGGGCCCTGACGTCAGGAGGAAGGTGAGAATAATCATGCCATTTGTACTATTCTCCAGTCTTTAGCAGAGACTCAGTATAATGGATAACATATCATCACATAAACCTGTGTAAAACTCACTACACACATTACGTCACAGAATGTCTCTTCAAAATATTCCCAGCAAAACAAGTTTCATTTCAAAACAAACAGTTAATAATGACCCTCGATTGGGACAAGGGACCCCCACCCTTGTAACAATAACACTTATTGACTCAATATTATTCCCCCATATTATTGTCATTGAGCCCACCCTGACTGTCTATTTCTCATTGAAAGTCTCTTTGAATGTCCAATGCATTATCCCAGTTGGTGGGATTTTCCCCGTGATTCTCTAGATCTCTTTGTTCTAATTGCCACGACCCCGGATCTTGGTGATTCAATGACGGACATCTGCTGCTGTTGTCTTATCATGTCACCATGGGGACCGCGAACTACCTGGGAGAGATAATGTGGTGTTATATGGGGTGTAAGGGTGTTTTGGGTGTTCAATACAAGGGGGTATAGTATCGAGGTGCTCCGGGTGGTTTGCTAGGCCGGGGAAATACGCAGGGAGTTTTAGTATCGGGCCTTGGTACATTGAATTGAGAGGTACAGTAAATTGAACCCGGAAGAAGTCATTAGATCCCAGTTAGACTAAACGGTAGGCCCCCCACTCACCTCACTCCTCTCTGTTGTCCGGTAGTTGTGTTCAGACGGGGCATCATCGCTGTAGGTAGGGGGAGCGGAGGGGGCTAGATGTCTCATGAAGTCATCCATACTCTCCGATCTTTCCCTTCTCGCCCCTTCGTACGGTAGACCCCCTCCCGGCATGTGGTCAACGTAGGGAGAGGAGGGAAGGGATCGGGATCTGTCACCTGGATCATAAGGTCATTGGTTATATCTTAGATGTATTTTAGGAGCCCCCATTGGATAATTCTATGGAACGGGATATAATGAAGGTGATATCGCAAAGCCTCGATATAATTTATAGGTATCGCATAATATCAACAGTCTCTGTTTTCAGTAATTCACATTTTGTTATTGAGACTCTCAATGGGAGCTACATTCCTGAAAGCCTGGACAGGGTTAGAAGAATTATTTATGATATATTATGAATATATTAGGATCTTTAGGACTAGAAGTGGAATGAGAGAAGGCCCCAAAGGGATAAATAATGAATATTCACTATAATTTATTCCTTGCGGTTTTGCGCTGCTAAGGTAGAATCATTGTCAAAGTTGTAGCTTTTATTTACAGCCCTTGCCTAGCCTAAGATTGTAATTCGTTCGAACAATATCTAACTGTCCCCTCCATAACTTACCCATCCCATGACTTCCCCCTGCACCGACCATGCCATGGTTGGACCTCATGGCCAGTCTCTGTAGCTGACTAGAAGGGATTGCAGATAGGGGTCTCTCATCAACATGGGAATCCCTGATTCTGTGCATGGGACAATAACACGGGAACTTCTCCTTGTATAACTCGTGATCATGTATCATAGTTTCTGAAGAGAGGGTTGTGTGTAAAACATGGTATTGGTAGCGGACTAGATCTAACGGAGTGGGGGTGAGGCCGGGTGGGGGGTGTTGGGGTAGCGGACTAGAGTTAATGAGATGACAATCAAAGTATGCTGGAGATCCAGTACCCAGATTCAGTACCCCAAACTTACTGATTTGTGCCTGTTGGTAGCAGCGGACACAGCATACAAAGTTGAGGCAGTGTTCACACTTGTACCGTATAGTACACACTATCGTCTGATCACACACATCACACAGTGTCGGTGTGGGCAGTTCCTCCAGCACTAAAGAGGAGAGGGGAGTGTGTGAACAAGGGGGGACATCTTGGGTTGAACTTGATGGTAGGAATGTATTAATCTTTACTTATAGAGACCAACCAAACTCACTTTGTACACATATGTTGAGGGTATCAGTTTGTCGCATGTGTTTCGTTGCTAGCCTGAATTCCAGGTCGCTGTACAGCGTTACCAGGTCCCCAGTGTTGTCTGAAATACATAGAAATAGATATGAGATCTTGGAACTGTAGATGCTTGAATGGAACACATATTTGATATTTTGTTGAGCCGACTGATTTAGATTCTAAACAAAACTCCCAAACCAGCTAGTTCCATTCAATATTTGATAGTGGAAGTAGATGTAGGCACTTTAGGTGTGTACGCTGAAGTGTGAGAAGTGAAACATGAAGACGGCTGGTAGCTACTGCAGCTGGTGGTACAGAGATCTAACCAGAGGGGGTGGGCGTGTAACTTGAGAGTACAAGATACCAGCAGATTATATCTCACCCCCAGGCTTCCACCAGGCTAAAGGCTTCCACCCTTCTCCATTTTCTTCACTTTGATATTGAAGTCATTTCTTGATTCTAGTTTTCCAAGGGTCTTCATCACCATATTTCCACCAAGCCATAATGAGAGCCTCTCTTGAAAAGCCTATGACCCTCTCAATAGCCTATAATAATAAAAACGTGATATATTCATATTTAACTATTATGTCTGCTTCGACTGAGGGGCCGGGAAATAAAGTCCGATTTTTAATAAAGCGAACCGCAAAAAATTCCCACGCACCGTGGGAAAGTTTTTTGTCGGTTGTTTTGATCATATCTCTGGCCCCTGATAAGATAAAGACTTGATCCTGGTTGCGTTGGAAAGAGAAAAATGTTATCTTTCCAATGCGACCAATGACAAGTCTCTATCTTATCAGGAACCGGATTTAGCACGCGCAAATAGAATTATATTATTATTAATGCGCGCGAGCGGTTCGCATTATTAAAAATCGCACTTTAGCATTGTCACTGGAGAACCGGGGAAGTTATAAAATTTGGGCCACTGACTGAGGGAGAGAGAGAGAGAGAGAGAGAGAGAGAGAGAGAGAGAGAGAGAGAGAGAGAGAGAGAGAGAGAGAGAGAGAGAGGAGAGAGAGAGAGAGTAGAGAGAGTAGCGCTAGCGCTCGAGATAGCTCCGAGAGAGAGAGATAGCTGAGCTCGAGATCTAGAGACGTCCTCTCATAGTCCTCCTTGCTCTCTCTCCCCGGTCGGCGCTCTCCAGATTTCTGGAGAGGGAGATAAAGGCAGAGACCATATAGAATCACCATGCTTAGCTTGCGATTGCTCGTACACTGCACCTTCATATAGACACAGTTAATATATCTCCATTCTCCCTGCTGTCGGCAGATTAGTGTCTAGCTGTCCGTACTATTGCTTCCTGACGTCCTGTCTCTTTGCTGTTTACTGCCTCTACTGACATCTCCCTCCAGCAAACAAACAATGCTCTCTCTCCCTCTCTCCCTCTCTCTCTATCTCTCCCTCTCTCTCTCTCTCTCTATCTCTCTATCTCTCTATCTCTCTCTCTCTCTCTCTCTCTCTCTCTCTCTCTCTCTCTATCTCTCTCTCTATCTCTCCCTCACGGAAATGAACAATATGTGTATCAGCTTGTTAGCACCAGTTGTTACCGCACAGGATTGTTTGTCTAGCGGCAATTGTTAATTGGTATACCTGTACTGTGTTCATTGAGCCCTTAGTACAGTGTGACACTAAGCGTGTTGCTTGTTGAGCGAGAGATCTCCTGTGAGTGCTTGCAGCTCATTACACGCAGAAATTAGCAGACATATCTATACCGGCCTATGCATGAATAGTATTTTCACTCGTTCATCGAACTTCTAATCTATATCGGCAAATGTTGTTTGAACTCTGCTTTTGCCTTCATAGTACACGTGTAGGATGAGGTGCTGTGCAAGAAGTAAACACACCTTCAAATAAACACAGCTATAATGTCTTGATAGCCATCAGTTTGTTGTGTTCTGTGATCGCCTTGGTGACATTTGCACCTGTACGAGCGAGATTGAGTTGTAGCAATACTACCTACTAATCACCCCCTCCCCATGACACTAGGTGCCGGTATGTCGTGTGAAGGGTGCACCTACTTCTACCCAGCCCTTAGTATTGTAATCGCCCTGTTTGGAACACTACCCAACATTGTCCTCACCCTCATCTACCTCTCTCTGGATAGACGTACCATCACAGACGGTCTAATGTTCATGTATTCACTGTTCAATGCTGCTACTTGCCTCCAGACCCTCCCTGTTGCTATCTCAATACTAGCTCCCATCCCCCTCAAGGCGTGCCCTGTTCTCCATCCCCTGTGGAGTATCACGACACAACTATCTACCCTGGTACTGATGGTGATCTCAATAGACCTCTCCCTCCATGTGATCTACAAGTGCCCCAGAGCCAGCTCAAAACGTGTCCTAACAGTTCTACTAGCCTTGGTGGGCCTCACAATCCTCTTGGAGTTGAGCTCTCTCAAGTTTGTGGACAAGGTTCGTGACGTGGTGACAACTGACGGGTGGTGTACTTGGAGTTTTACTATGGAACTAGATGTGTTGAACTATCGTTACCTCAAGGGACTGATAACAATAATACTGCCCTGTTTCAGCGCTATCTCATGCGCCCTGACTCTGCTGTGTGTGTTAACTACGGTTAACCCAAGGTTAACATATCTAGTTAGGGTTGTATCACTACTATGTGTGAGTTTCCTAGCCTATAACATCTTCCACGCTGTGACACTGATTAGAGAGGCAGTGGGTTACTTTGTTCAGAAATATGCCGATGAGGAGGGAACAGTGTTTCAGTATCATGAGAGTTCAGACTTCTTCATGCCCGCTCTCTGCTCAATGACTGCCCCGCTGATTATATTTATTGGTGATAGACAGCTACAGGAGAGATTGTTTTATTCAACTAGAACCAATGTTCAGGTTATAGGTGAAACAGCGTGAATTGTGAAATGTAATGTGATGATCTGTACATCCAACCCAGTATTTGTAATTAACTAACCAAGGAGAAACAAACAAACAGACTGTCTTACCCATCCACTTGATAACAATGTGTTCATTATCCCGCATTTTCAGAGTTGATTTTACTGATTTAACAAACTTCCTAAAATCACTTCTATTGTCTGTCTGGAACACCCTAACATCACGCCTCCAGTTACGCTGTACATAACACTTGACGTTCATGTCAAACCTGGGATAGAGGGGGAGATGAGAGGAAGGGGGAGATGAGAGGAAGGGGGAGTCTGAACAAGGCTACTGCTAGGGAGATGAGAGGGAACTTTAACATAAACAATTTGAATGAACCGCAAACTATAATTACTTGGGTATGGGAGGGGCCTGTTTCATCTTGGAGGAAGGTCTGTCGTTAGCTTTAGGGTTCTTGGTCATGTCTTCCCAGACTTCCCCAACACACACTAACAGGAGCTAAAATAGTTGAAAATCAACAACAACAGGGAAAAACAAATGATTGGAATATTTCTGTCCACAAACAAGACCAAAATAGCCAACTGCAACAATTTCTATCCTCAATTTCTGCAACTATTCCTGAGCACTCTCTCTCTCACTCTCTCTCTCTCTCCCATATATTTGCATACAATGATTTACTTGCTTCTGAGTATCAGGCAAACTACAAAAGATCTCTGAGAGAATGTGAGTGTAAGACAAAGCCTGCTCTATTTTAGAAATGACAGAGAGGATAATAACCGAACCAAGGAAAATCGGCACTGTGAGAAGTGGAGAGAGAGAGAGAGAGAGAGAAAGAGAGAGAGAGAGAGAGAGAGAGAGAGAGAGAGAGAGAGAGAGAGAGAGAGAGAGAGAGAGAGAGAGAGAGAGAAAGCGATGCATAATTGGATCACCAATTTCCTCCTCCAACAACTGTCTCTCATTGACGAGCGGTCAAGCTATCGTTTATCCAACAAATACCAAATCACACACGTCACACTGACCCTCCCAACAACACTACTCACTGGTATTACACAGCATCACACTGTGAAAATACACTCCTCCTCCTTTAGCTAGCGTTATAGAAGATAATGAGCCTCTCAACACCTCCCGTGAACATCTCCCATGTCACTTCCTGGTTATCTGAGGGAGAGAGTTAATTAAAAGGGAGCCCATTAGTGTGTTGTTGTAATGGAGGTGTGTCTGTTGTAATGGACTTGTATTGTAATCAGTTGGTCATGTTCAATCCTGGTAACGAGGTTACCCCTCCCTTGCCGGGATGAATCGCACCCTATGAAGGTTGCAATGAGGAGTTATTTCGTAGCCAAGCTCACTCCTAGTCCTGGTTCCCATATCAATTCATCTTTCTTGGTCTGCAAGGTCTGTATCTTGGAGAAAGCTTGTTTTGGGGTTAGGGCCTGTAAACCATTCCGAACTTAACACCCTAACAAATTCAAATAACCCAGAATATCACAGATATCTGCTGCCCCTATTCCCTTCCATCTCACCCATACACAATAACCAATTCCCGGATCGATCGATGGTAGAATATGTAAACTCGTTATCTCACATTTTGGGAAAATTTGACGCCAAATAACAACAAAACAATTAAAAGGGTGTACCCGTGTCTCACAGGTGTGTCGTGCTGGTTGTTTTATTAACAGACACAGAGTTGGTGGTGAAACAGGGGAGGGGGCTATCCAAAATAAAAACAGGACTCCAAAACACACACACACACACACACACACACACACACACACACACACACACACACACACACACACACACACACACACACACACACACACACACACACAGCGAATTAAGTTTTTTAGGCTGCAGTAGTATAGCGGACACACGCACCCAAATTCTCTCATCGTTGTAGAACCCTAATACACTGTCTTTAATATTGGTTATTTACTGTCTTTTCGAGCACTTTCCGCTTCGCCCTAATTAGTCCATACTGTAGTTTACATATTGATACACAACAATACATTGGGATTAGCCCAAGATTTAATCTTTCAATATCTCTCTCTCCTCTCTCTTTCTCTAGCTCTCTCTCTTTCTCTCTCTATCTCCCTCTCTTTCTCTAGCTCTCTCTCTCTCTCTTTCTCTCTCTTCAGAGACATTACTACAGCCCTCTCTCACACACAAACAAACAAACGGACAGTCTATTAGTAAATGAAAATAAATAGAATGCTCACTCACACACACACACACTTGACCCACACTTCACCCCCTAACAGAAGGAAGCAAAGAGAGCCACACACACACACTATCCACTAATATGTGTCTAATTGTTGTCCTCTCGGCCGACGGTACTTATGATAAACTCCGCCAAGTTAACATCAGCGTCACGCGACCTCGTGATGAATTCATGTGCCTGAGAGAGAGAGAGGTTAGATTTAGTAGAGGGAATTGTGTTTTGGGAAACTTCACCTGTTCTTTATATGTCTGTCAAGTAAGGGTCAGTCTGTCAAGCAGTGTTGGTGTATTAACCAATGTTTCTGTCAATGTATCAGTCTGTAAACCAATGGTTTGTCTCGGTGCCAGTAGCCAGTTGATAAAATGTCAGTCAGTGAGTAAGTGCGTCACTCTCTCACCTCTAGTTCTGCTATGTCCGATCTGTGATTGGGTTCTTTCACCAAGCTGAAAACAATGGAAGTATTAGTTCCCGAGCGATGCAGCTGCAGCACTGATCAATAATTGAGTCAAACCGCACTGAATTGAAATGACAGATCTTACCATTTACAAACGAAATCCCTGAATGCATCGGAGAAATTGTCCTCGGACGGTAGAGTTGGTGGAGGCTAGAGGAAGGAAGAGGGTTAATAATTGTGTTAAAATATGTTAAATGTGTGGACTGTGTTTCCGATGTCGGGGTGCTATGTTAGGGATGAGTGCTGAAAAGAGTGCACTCTCCATAATGTTAAGATCTGCGCGCGTCTCACCTCGTTCACGATGTAGTTCAGCAGCTCGAAGATGGCTAGGGGTCTGGGATGTGAGTTGTTCTGTACTGGTTCAGGTTGGTGGTCATGGTCTTCGTCACCCGCTGTCAACGTCCTGAGAGAGAGAGAGAGGGGGTGTGAGGGAGGGAATATAGAGTGACCAGTCAGAGAGAGGAAGGAAGGGAAAGAGAGAGCAAGGGAGAGTGAGAGACGGAAACAGACAGACAGGCTAGTGATCGAAGCACATTTTCTCTCTCTCTCACAGACAGAAAACTGCTTTGTGGTCTGCAATAGATTCTCTACACACGAGTATGGATCATCTAAGTACACTCAACTACACACACAGTTATTGTCTCTGCACATACTACTGAGTAGGAGCGTTTAAAATTGGCCATTTAAAACAATACATTTGTACACACACAAACTTCAGTAAACTGTGACAGAGGTACCCCCCCCCTCTACATAGCCCCCTGTAACTC
The DNA here is from genome assembly GCA_020137815.1 of Hormiphora californensis. Lineage (NCBI taxonomy): Eukaryota > Metazoa > Ctenophora > Tentaculata > Cydippida > Pleurobrachiidae > Hormiphora > Hormiphora californensis. The sequence continues at coordinate 8,148,702 of CM035354.1, forward strand.
ACGTATCTTTGTTTTCTCTCAGTTGTGCAGGGTCAGGTGGTGGTATGGGATATTGGCCAATAGCCATCTCAATCAGGGACATCCCTAGTGACCAGATATCTGATCTGATGTTATATCCAGAACCCAGGAGGCGCTCCGGCTGAAACGGGGAGAAAGGGTTAGAGGGGAGGCCGGAGGGAGGAGGTTAGCGTGGGAGAGAGAGGGAGGTCAGAGAGGCGGTTAGAGGGAGGCGCTCCGGCGGAGAGGGGGTTAGAGAGGGACGGAGGGGGTTAGAGAGGGATATGAGGGGGGGGGGGGGTTGAGAGGGGTTGCTACGGCTGACGGGGAGAGAGAGAGGGAGGAAGGGTTAGTTCTGGGGTAGGAGAACTCACATCATTGCCTCACTAGGGAGTGAGGCAATGATGTGAGGTTCATTAGAGGTGTTATAAGGAACAGTAGAAGGTTGTTAACAACAATAAACCAATAACAAAGGAATGGCAGACAGAAAGATGGAGAGGGAGAGAGAGATAGTGTGTCAGAGAATTCTCGAGAAATTGATCACAGCTAAGGAATGTTAAACCCCCTAGTTCCCTGTAACACATACCGACATATAGGAGCGGGTGCCGACAAAGGAGCTTGCTTTGGAGTTGATAAGTTCCCCGCTAACTCCGAAATCACACATTTTTATTTCTCCCCTCGTGTTCACCAGTAGGTTACTAGGCTTGACATCTGGGAGGGGAGAGGGGTTAAGAGAGAGAGAGAGAGAGAGAGAGAGAGAGAGAGAGAGAGAGAGAGAGAGAGAGAGATAAAACATCCAGGAGGGGGCTAAAGATTGGGGAATTGGAACATCTGGGGGAGGGGGTCATTTTAGGCAAATAAGAGATTGGTACTGGACAGAAGAGCACTGCAGGATGGAACCGATTAAGAGAGCAGTCTGTCTTGGGACATTGTATTAAGCGGTTAGAGTTGTTTGTGTTTTGGGGAGGGAGAGAAAATCGGTGGTAAACAGAAACATGGAGAGAGAGATGGAGAGAGATGGAGAGAGATAGAGAGAGAGAAATATAGATTTCTGTGTTTTCTGAACTAATATTAATAATTCGCGAGGCAGCGGCGGTCTCTTTTCACCAAGGATATTATTATGGACATGGAATAATGCCATGTGGAGAGATGGAGAGAGAGAGAGAGAGAGAGAGAGAGAGAGAGAGAGAGAGAGAGAGAGAGAGAGAGAGAGAGAGAGAGAGAGAGAGAGAGAGAGAGAGAGAGAGAGAGAGAGAGAGAGAGAGAGAGAGAGAGAGAGAGAGAGAGAGAGAGGGAGAGGGGTGATGAATGGACGGATAATAGAGATATGACTGAATGAGAGAAACATTTCACAATATGATATTTTGTTATTTTCCAAAGCGGGACTCATTCCCAGCTGATAAAGGAACCACATAGGCCAAATGGCGAATAAATAACGATTGAAAGAGGGCGCATGGGCTAGAAAAATGGAGGGGACAATAGGCACGAGGCATCATATCCCATTCCTTCTCTCTCCCTTCCTTGGGGGGGGGGGGGGGTGCGACAACAACCATTGTCAAGGGGTATGACTAAACGGTCTACAATCACTTAACACGGGGGGGGGGGGGGTACCAGCCTTACTACTTGGCATTCAAAAGGGAACGTTTCTCTTGGCGAGTTATAATACAATATATTATAGTACTTTATTTAGAATTGTTGGTAGCTAGGGGCGTGGTTGAGGACTATGTAATATACGTCATATGTTATGTGCCCACATCTAGAGGGGTAGTAACTACATTCTGTTATAGTGACGTCATACGTGTCGCAACAGAAGGTCTGTATTTCGCAATGTCGTTGTGCAGAGCCCCGTGCAGAGAGAGGGAGGGGAGAGAAAAATGAGGGAAAATAAGTGAGAGATGAATGAACGAGCGATGACTTCATAAATTCTGCAGCAACTCTGTGCAAAGTGTGCACCTGGTGTCATATAATGTTATGTGGGGGGGGTGTGTAGAATGATCTCTGTCCCCCCTCCCCCAGGGCGGGTCGGGGGAAATAATATGATGCATGTTACAAAGCATGTTGAGAATTAGCAGACAGGGAAAATAGAGCTGTGAGAGAGAGATAGAAATATATCTGTGAGAGATAGAAAAGAATGGGATCATGCAGGATAATATTATGAAGGACCCCCCTCCCCCAGCCACCCGAGAAGAAGGAACATGTGTAGGGTGGGGTTGGAGTCACAAGCCTTCAATGGATCATAGCGCTGGCAAGCGCCCGGGGCCCAATCCTCCCTTCCCCCAACCATCATTTCCCCCAAAATTTCCCTCTAACAAGCATCTTTCCTCCCAGTAAAAGGAAAATCGAAATTGCGGAAAAATTTTTTTTGAGAATTTATACTGAAATCGTCAATTTCAACTTTGTTTTAGACAACCTTCCCGTTGTACTACGAACATGCCGCTTGGTAGTTCGTGTTGCCTTGACACCTAGAGCACACGTTCAAAATTTCATGCAAATCGGAGTTACGGTTTTTGCGCTACAGATGGTCGTATTTTAGACAAAATGTCCGTTTTTCGCGTGACTAACGACCTTGATTGTACCACTTTTTTGCGTACACGATGGAGGCCACAGTTTTAAAGCTATCACCATGAAACTTTGGGAGATGGTAGGTCTAGTGGTTTACCTTGTATTAAAGCTTGGGCAGAGAAAACGGACAGTCATAACAAAAGTTATGACTGTCTTAAGTTTTGTTTGGCGTCTTAGACAACCTTCCCGTCGTTCTACGAATACGCCGCTTGGTACGTTGTGTTGCCTTGTCATCTTGAACACACGTTCAAAATTTCAAGCAAATCCGAGTTACGGTTCTTCAGGTACGGGCATCTGACTGTATTAAGATTTAAGACGATTTTCAAAAAACTTAGAAAAGAGCAAATTAAACTATAAATCATGATTTTATCATACATCTTTTTCCAACGTGGGTTAACTGCTGTATTTTCAGATATAATTGGTAGTCATATCTATATGTATGACTGTCTTAAATTTAAGACGATTTTAAAAACACCTACAAAGAAGCGATTCAGAGTCTAAATTAACATTGAATCAGATTTGTTTTATAAAATTAGGCTTACTGCCGCATTTTCAGTGATAATTGGTAGTCATATCTAGAGTTATGACTGTCTTACATTTAAGACGATTTAAAAAAAACACCCAGAAACGAGCGAATTAGCATCTAGAACCTGATTTTATCAGATATATCTGATTATTAATGCTTATCCGTGATCATTATCCGTGACTAATAATCAAAATCATAGAATAATCGCGGAGAACCAATTGCGGATAACTAACCACGATAACTTGTCGCGAAATAAATCGCGATAACTTATAACGGATTCGTGATAACTGATAAGTTATCCGCGATTGGTTGTCTGCGATTACTATCATATTAGTTATTCGCGATTGATATCCGAGATTGGATATCTGCGATTATTATGAGGCTACCTAGTACCTACGATTTGAAAAGTCCGTGAATCCTCAATCCGTGTTTATTAGATTAAGCTAGTATTAAAAAATGCATGTCATAGTATAACAAAATGCCTGATACTAGATCCAAAAACCAAACAAGTTTGGTGGATAGCCGGGTCCGGAGAAATTAAAAATCGTGCGAAAGTTTTGATACATGAACTTTCGGGGCCTGGGGTGCTGTTAAATTCGCGTTTCCATGATAGTCAGCCGTTCTTTCAAAACACACTATTATTATCAAAATAATATTATTCTGTAAGACAGACTCTGAAACGACCCACTGTGCACAGTAAATATATGTGACATGTGTGGATCTGTATTTATGATAATGTGGAATAAACTAATGTTTGATCATTGCACTAGTTTTCCTGGCGTATAGTTTGAAAATTTTATTGGTTATAATCATGGAAACGCGAATTTAACAGCACCCCAGGCCCCGAAAGTTCATGTATCAAAACTTTCGCACGATTTTTAATTTCTCCGGACCCGGCTATCCACCAAACTTGTTTGGTTTTTGGATCTAGTAGTACGAAATGTATTACGTAAGAGGGGCGGGGAGGGTATAATCACGAACAAAACAATTCGAGTTATGGGGCGGGGATAATCACGAACAGAGTACTGACCTCTATGTAACACTTGCTGCTGGTACCTCAGATACTTCAAACCCTCCAAAACCTGAGATATAGAGGGGTTTAGAGATTTGTTAAACACCATTCAAACTGAAAACATATAAAATATATAAAAGTGATAATTTTTCAAAATCAACTAAATCTTTGAATTATTCATGCTTTCTTCTTTTCTAAAAATTAATGTGTTCCGTGTCTCAAGCGACTCAACTAAATCTTGCAGGATTGTACTTTGTTACATCACAAGTTGTACACTCCCCAGCGAGAACTAACTCAGCCAGACACTTCCCAGTCCCAGGACCGTTTAAAATGCCCCAGAAGGTATGTCCAGTACCCACAAACACCCTCCCGTCACCCCCTGACACCTCTCCTATAAGGGGCAGATGGTCGGGGGAGTCAGGGAGGTAACAGGCCTGCTCTCTAACTACTGCTGCCCTCCCCAGGTCAGGAAGGGTAAATTCGACTTGGTGTTTCAGTCTGGTACACGCAGCCCGATCAGGGGAGATTAGATCTGGAGTTGGGGGTAGTGGTTCATAGTCCACCTCCCCACACACATACACAGTACTGATATCGCAGGGATACAACTCAGGGTCTACCACCTTCCCATCTATACCGGTGTGGTAGAGAAATAAACATGCAGGGTCGTGCAAATCCTTTGGAGTTCCAATCTCATCCCCCTCTTGGAGTTTGAAGACAATGCTGTGTGCCCTGGTTTGGGGTGGGATATCAGGTATGCCACAGCTGGGAAACTCTCTCCTGAGAAAGGGAATAGTCCACGGTCCCATGGCTATAACAACTTTATCAAACTTCCAAATCCCTCCATCCTTTATATCAGTCTCCTCCTTCTCGTTAGCAGCACCAGACGAGTGTACAGTAACACTATCACTATTCAGTGTGATGTGTGTTACATATTGTGTTACAGTCTTACACCCAGACATTTTGTGGAGGTGCTGACAGAGCCTCGCCGGGTCAGTTTTACAGGTATGGGGTGGTCCATCCAGCCTCTTAACCCCTGTAACATGATGTCTATTGATCCAGTCAAGTGCCCAACTCCTCCCATCCCCCTTTTCCTCTGTAGTGTCCACTCTATAGGTCTCTACAGGGTGTGTTGTTATAGCCCCTGGATACCTCTCAGCTAGTTCCTTGTGTAGCTCATAACTAGCATGACATAGTGGAGCCAGGTCCGTCTCATCACTCCATTTCCGAGCCAGGAACCCACCAGCCTTACCAGAGGAGTGACACGCGATACCACACCCCTCAAATAGTGTGACAGAAACAGAGGGTGATAGTTGAGAGAGATAGTAGGCAGTGCTGCATCCCACCACCCCTCCACCAACCACTCCAACACGCATCAGCTATAGAAGGGAGAGGAGGGGAGTTAGTGTGTACTTACTGCAACGGTGATCTTCCCCAGTATTGGTTCTGGTATCCTGCCAACTTTCTTCAGAATCAGATCAAGGGATCCGCCATCCTGGAGAGGTGTGGTGTGTGTGAGAGAGAGAGAGAGAGAGGCGTGCGTATAGCCTGATCTTCAATGGAGAGGCGGGTAAGAGACAACACACACACAGAGGGGTAGAGTCATTAGTGGATAATTGTTATACAGGTGCTGAGATGAGCCCCCCACCGCTATATCTCCACTTAATGGGACGAGGCGGGGATTCAAAGGGCCCGAGATACACACACCACACTCACCATATATTCCATACAGAGGGATATCTGACTATTGGAGAAGAATACTCCATAGAACCCGACAATATAGGGAGAGTTACACTTGTGGAGTACCGTCAGTTCTTGCATGATACGATACATTATAGCAGGTTTCAACTCCAAATGAATCAACTGAAATGTTAAACACTGTGTCAGAAACATCTGCGGAAAATTCGTAAGAAGAAAAAAATATTCGAGACGATGGGGGTTTAGATTCAGTTAAGGTACCTTTCTAGCCATGATAATTCCAGATTCCCTGTGCATTACTTTAGTTACCACTCCACTGTTTCCACACCCTAGATCTGTTATTGTTTCAAAATCATCTGGACACATTTCACCACCAAGAAGGGCTTTCTGGTTAAAGAACTCGTTCATTCGAGCCCTCTGTTCGTCAGTAATATCAACATCGGCCATGGCATCTTTCAATTGTTTGATGAAGGAACTGAAAATTAAAGAGATATAGTATATCAGGTAATGATCAACTTACAGAAGGAATTAACACACAACACTATTCCACCACTTACTCGAAAGAGCTCATGTCCTTGTTGGGGGGAGGGGAGGGTGTTGGGCTTCGTTCATTGACCGCATTAGCAGGGATCGTCAAGATCCTAGGTGGTCTTCGACGCGGACGCGAAGCCATCAGTTCAAATTTTTCTCAACTTTTAACCATGGTACTATTGGGAATAGTTTTTTAGATACATACTCCATTAAAATTTCAATGGTTAACAAGATCCAAACTTCGAAGTTTCAGTAGGCAGTAGTCTGCTGTCTGTAGTTCACAATATTTCTTGAGTTGTAAAATGTAAAGTGATGAAATGTTAGACAATTTAAAGCTTAATTAATTACTAAGCAAGTTTGGCATCGTTATTAGGAGCAATAGCCTTCGCACTAACAGCGGAAGCTGCATTTTACCATGTGCGGACTGCTTTGTACCCTAGGCAGTAGGCACTGGCCACTAGGTACTCGATTTTAGTGCATTAAAATGAGTTTACAAAGAGCAATAATTGTGACAGCTTGTAGCCCGTAACAGGAGGCTACAGCAGCAACGATCGACGGACCGGCAGCCGCTTGCGTTTGAATTTTTTAAAGTGCGAAGACAAAAAACGACTTGATGGATTTGAATTTTGTCTTTTTTTTTAAATAATTTTTCGTTTTCACGTCGCGCGGCGTCGTTCGTTTAAGCGCGGATTATATTTGCGCGTACGAAAAAATGGCCCCAATTTTGCTTTCATTTGTATTGGGGCTGGGACTGTCAGAGTATTGGCCTGAAACTGTCAGGCTGACAGGGCTGATTAAATTAAAAAGAGACAGCTTGTTTAACCGGGTACTTTCGAAATAATTGTAAAAGTAATAATCATGGCACAAGCACGACTTCTCAAAACAGTACAAATTCAGATAAAGCTCTAGATAACGATCCTTCGAACTTCATTCCCACCTCACAGTCACAAATACGAAACATTTACAACGAAAAAAAGAAATAACAAATACTTCAGAGTTTTAAAAACGGTGATAAAACGATACTAAAACGTTGTATAACATTGAAACTGAAATGTGCGAGATTCCTCATCATTCACCCCTCATCTTTTCCACCTGGGAAAAGAAATGCGTGTTAGAGAGGAATAAACATCAAGATTTATGGTACATAGTTTCAAAACAGGATGATTGCTATTCACCGAGGGATGGGGAGGGGCTGATGGGGCCGGGGGCTGATGGGAGAGGAGGGAGGATCTATTATTTACCTTTCTTTTTTATCTTCTTCATAGTCGACAGTCGTCCAATAATATTCTCTACCTGCCCAATCTTCCTGATTTTCACTGATATTTGGTAAGGAGTCAAACCTGGGGATAAAATAGGATATTAGGAGTTGTTGAGTAACAACAAATAAGGAGAGAGGTTGAATTGGGAAATAAACTCTCTCTGAACTCTCTTTGCTCTCACCTTGGTTGGAGTGGATGGGTGGGTTAGGTTTCGGTGTCACCTCCTTATACGTCATACCAGGCCGCTTCCCCTTCCCCAGACCCCCTCCTCCACCTCCCTTCCTCGGGTAGTTCTTCTTAACAGTCAGAGGTAGATCCATGAGCCTCCCTTGAGGTGCGTAACACGAGTACTTGTTGTATCTGGACACCGTCCCATTAGTGGGAGGTATTTGGCTGTTCATGAAGCGATCAAAACTGGGATCATTAGAAGTCCTGATCTGTTCCATCAACCTCCCATACGCATCTGATGACCTCATTGTTCTAACATTCTCTCCTATTGGGGTAATGTTGGGTACAGGCTCCACCAGAACAGGCCTCAACCTCCTTGGGTGGCTGGTGTGCCCATCTGTCTGTGTGGTGACATCCCTTGGGCTCCTGTTAGGACGGGGGTAACAGAGGAAGGGAAGGGAAGGTTCAAATGCAGGGTAGACTGTGTTATGGGCAGGGAACTGTGTCAGTATACTGCGACGTTGTGTTGCTAATCTGGCATACCCTGACCCGTGGGACCTGGAGACCTTCCTAGCACTGAGCAGTGGTTCTACTAACACACTATCTGCAGGTGCGAGACAGTGAGAGGAGGCGTAACTGAGGGTGGTCTGACAGGCTATAGGTCGGACACTATCCTGTCTCTGGACAATGTAAGATGTAGTGGGTGCTGTCACCTCTACAGCTAGACATGTGGAAGAGTGGGGGTACTGGGTCTGGACGGTGCGATGTTCCACCGCTATCACCCTCCTACCTCCCTCCATCCAGGACGAACTGTCCAACCTTTTATCTGCCTCAAATGAGGAGGGACCAGGAGGTTGCTCAAAATAACAATCGTATATAGATTGTTGGGGTGGACTCCACCCTCCACCCTCCTCCATGTTCCAGGGTTGGAAGTTCTCAAAACTCTCGTGGGGTGTCCGCCCTGTACCCGGTACCCCTCCCCTCCACTGCCACCCCTCGTCTCCCCTCTCTGCAGACTCATTACTGTTCTCATGGTAGCTAGACATCCTCCCGTAACTTGGTTTAGGTCGGATCAGATTGGAGGAGTGAGCCAGGGGAACCTTGATTAGATCATCTAGGTTGGAGAAGAGATGCCCAGTGTGATCTATATGGTACCCCGGTCCTGGTACCTCCCCAGCGAGGGAGGGGAATGAGGTCGAGGGTTGGAGGACATCATTGAACAACTTCTCAGTTTCATTCAGGTTGGATCTGGATGTGGTCTTGTCAGATCCAAAGGAGCACTCTCGGGACTGTTTACCATCATTCTTCAACTCAGGCTGCTGCAGAGAGATGTTACCCTCTCTCTCCCCATCCTCCTGCTCAATAACCACTTCCTCATGTTGGACTACTGTCTCAGGTCCGGGTGGTGTTACTACAGGTTTGGGGTGTCTGGAGGGGGAGGGTGTCACGTGTCTGGGGTGTTTAGAGGGTGTCACAGCAGGTTTCACAGCAGGTTTAGTTGGTGACACTTTCTCTCCCTGGTTGTATATCTCCTGATCACTCATCGGGAAGGGAACCCTCACCACCTCCTTCTCACTGACTTCAGGCTTGGCCGGTGGTGTGGAAGATGGAGTTGTGTTAGACTTGCTCTTTTTAAACATCTCTAACACAATGTTAAACACGTTAGCTGACGGGTCCGTGTTTCCCTGTAGTGCCAGTTTGAACAACTTGTACATCAGCTCAGTGTCCTCTAATGTCTTGATGCTAGCTGATTCTATCAACCTATCAATTGCTGACGTCACTTCAGGGTCTGACTCCTCCCCTTCAGTATCCTGACTAGTTGTGGGAGTTTCAGTTTCTGTTGCGGAGGACCAAGTAGCTTTAGGTGGGGAAAAGGGGCAGGTTAGTTCTGCAGCTGTATCAAAATCAGTTTCCTCGGTGTCAGGGAATCTCGGAGGTGGGAAGGATTTCCTGTGGCCTGCTTGCATTCTTCTACTGTACACAAACTTGGGACGAATAGTACTTCTCATGCGAGGTTTGGGTTCGAACCTAAGGAGTGGGGAATCGTCTTGTGGCTCCTGTTTCACCCTAATATCACCCATTAGATCAGGAACATCAATATCCTCAAACTCAACAGGTTCCTCTTTGATAAGGGGTGTCACTCCTAGGTTCCTCAACTTCTTAACCCTCTTCTTGAATATCTCAATCATCTGGTCGCTGTCTATTGGCTCCTCTTTCACCTTCACCCCTCCATCAGTTGATGTTGGGTCAGGGTGTTCTGATGTCGGGTCAGGTTGTTCCAGAAGGGTGGGTGATGATGGGGCGAGAGGAGGGCTGGGTTGAGTACCTCCTGTTGACTCGAATATCTCCTGTTTTATTGAGATAGGTACCACTTTCTCATTCTTCTTTTTCTTCTTCTTCCTTCTCCTCATTGTATATGGTTCTCTGACTGCACCACTCCCTCCTCTCTCCACCTCCTCCAGATACCCATTCTCCTCTACATACCCATTCTCCACTATCTCTTCCTTTATATCATCCTCTATAATCCAAGCAAATGACTGAGAGTAAGGTTTCCCAGCCCCCAGACTGGAACACTGTCCCTCTCTCCTCTCTAACACCTCCCTCCACTTGCTCTCTTTAGCCCCACTGGGATACCGCTCCTCTAACCACGACCTGGTGTCGTCATCCAGCCTCTCTCGCCGGATACATATCTCTATCCTCCTTCTCTTTCTACTACCCTCCCTTCGCTCATACATGGGTCGGTGAGACTTGGAGGGAGACCTCATTCTCACATCCCCATCTTCATCTATATCCTCTCTGGATTCTCGGTGGAGATTCTGTAGGTATGTCCGGGCCCTGTCTAACAGAATACTCGGGTCTTTCACATCCTCCTGGCTATAGAAATGGGGGTCGAAATGTGGTGAGTTGTACTGCCCCTCAGTGTTCCCTTCTGCGTAGTATGAGTACAGACCGAACTGGTAGGATGACAGGTCGACGGGTTCATTGCCTGTTCGGGTACCTCTACCAGCAGCGAACCTGCCGGGAGGTGGAGGGTGTCGTGTGGGGGATGAAGGAGGACTGATTGGTTCTGGTTTTATCATCAGCACACCGGGTATAAACTCTCGACCTGAAAGCAAAGAGAAAAGTATTAGACACATAGAATTAGAATAAGACACTCCCCCTCCCCTAAATATCACACTAACATTACCTGTTGTTGACACTGTGTTATCCCCTGCTGTAGTGTCCCCCTCTGTAGAGACTGGAGGTGTAGTCTGCATAGCCACAAAACTATCTGATCGTCCCAGTGGAGGGAGGCCATCTGATCGTCCCAGTGGAGGGAGGTTATCTGGTTCATTTGCCATGCACCGCTTCCTGCAAGAGGGTAGCAACTAAGTTGTGTGCGCGCGGCACTTTTTAGACACCCAATAGCTGACAACAGTGATCTCGCAACATACAAAACTTATCAAAACTAGCAATACAAAACACTTTAGATTCACTCAGATCGGGGTGCCTCACTTTAAAAAACACACTCCAGCCAGCTGGAATTAATCAGAATTCAAACAGAAAAACATTTAAACGAAGATAAAACATCTAAAAACTAATCTCCCATCTCTCTCAGTCGCTACTGCTCGCATCGGAGTCTGTGCTCTGAGGATTGCTTTCAGTCATTGGCGGGGCGGGTTGATCAGGGTTGTCTAGATATACAGGGTCTAACCCCTCCATCTGCATTTTAACATGTAGTGCAGCAGGTGGAATTCCTACTGTCACCATCTTGAAATATTTAGCGTAGCGAGGATCCTTACTGACTGGAACAAAATCTAGGGGAGGAAGGAAGGGTTTAGATAGGAAAAATTGAGTAAACCTTGTTGGGGATTAAAGAACGCAAGTTATGTGAGTTTGATATTTTGTTTAGTACCTGGTTGTGCAGGTACCTCCTCTACTACAGTAGTCTCCCCATCCTGCTCTACAGTACTAGAGGGTGCAGGGGGTGCTGCTGGGGCAGGGGGTGCAGGTGGAGCATTAGGAGGGGGTGCAGGGGCTGCTTCTGTTGGCTGTGTTGTTTCTGGTGCTGCAGTTACCCCTTCTAGTTCAGGAATACTGGCCAATTTAGCTTCTAGTAGGAGAAGCGTTGTTTCGATCTGTCTAGACCGTCTGTCTATCTCCATCAAACCACTCTCTGCTCTACACGCGAAATTGTTTAGTAGACCGGTCATCTGTGGAAGAGAGGGGTATTATAATAGGAGGGAGAGAGAGGTCCACATAATAATAAAATGGTCCTGAATATGGCGATACCTGGTCCTGAATATGGCGATACCTCCAGACCAAAAGGGGATAATTCACATCAATCGAATCAAAATTAACCCAAAGAAAGCAACATTGGTCCCATTAGTAGAACACTACAGTAAAACACACACCTGTATAACGAAGTGGTTAATGTAGGCTAGGGTTCGTTTCTGCTGGAGTGGCTCTAATAACTTCAGGTCCACTTTCTGGCCTATTATGGGCACTCCATCTGCGTCCATTATATAGTGCCACTGTTATACCCCACACACACAGTAGTTAGGCGGGGAGTCTTCCTATCTACATACTTAACATGCTACAGTGGAGGGAGAGAGAGTGAAGGGGGGGGGGCTAGGGATTGAAAGCCAGGGGCCCTAGTTTTTACACCCCCTCACCAGTCCCCTTGCTCCCCAGGCTATAGTCTATGACAAGGGGACTGGTGAGGGGGTGTATCTGGATAGTTGGACACAAAATAGAGCTACTCTTCTTCAAAACTGTGACACACAATGTAGACATTTAGAAAAGACACATATCACATCACTAGTTTCTCTCTCACTCTCTCTCTTTATAAATTAGTGTCCGAAGGGGATTTAACAGAATCACTGGGAGAGCATGCCAAGTGAAGCAATACACTGGTTGATATTGGCCTCCTCTTGTTCTGGGGTAATACTGGCAATAACCTCGCTCTCCAGCCAGCCGATAATGTGGTCCCTGATAAACGCTTTCTTTGTGTTCTCCAGTTCAACCTGGGAGAGGGAGGGGAGGGGGTTACTGGGGGAGGATGAAGGAGGGGGTTAGTGAGCCCTGACTGAGATGTGAGAGTGATGGTGAAACGGGAGGGGGAGTTGGAGTGATGCTGTGAGAGTACTCTCAGAGTAGACGGGACAACTAATGAAGAATATGATTGCATTGATGTATAGAGCAGCACAAGACAATATAATGAAACCCCCAAATACAAATGAAATATAGCTTCTGCAGAACAAACCAACATGACCTCTTTCTCACATGCAAACACACATGAATGGTGGGTAATAGCACTATGTACCTGGTAGTCGAGTCGTTTCTTGACCTCTACTGAGACCTGTTTAATCCTCCTCCTGTATTCTGCCTCTACCTCCAAGTCAGCCAACTCTCTCTTGATATCGAAGATATCGGAGGAAGCAGCGAGGGAGGCAACAGCGGCCTTCTCCTCAGCGATGGCATCTGTGTAGGCCTGCATCTGGATCTGCTTACCTGGAGGAGATGTGGAATCATTGGAAAGTAGGAAAAAGAAGAACGATTTTACTAAAAATAATTAGGGAGGGTTGACTTGCTGGACCCTCTGACTGAGCCCCGGTTATAAGATAACAAGGGGAGTGGTGATGTATAACATACCTTCACTCATGGTAGCCTCGATGTTGGCGGTATATTTATCAAGAGCCTGGATAGCAATGGGGCCAATCTTGGTGGCAAGACCGTAGGTGCAACTGAACAGGAAAAATCCAGCAAGAACCTGGCAAACAGAAATTAATGATAACCTCCGAATAATTAACTTTTGACTTGGTGTAATTCCCACGATATTAGGCAAGATAACAAATAACTCTTTCTTACATCAGCATCAAGGACGACCATTTCCTTGCTGACTGCGGTGGCAGTAAGACCAGCAGTAAGGATAGCCATTCCAGTCTGGCCCTGAGTCATACCTCCCTGTTTAGGGGCCTCAGCTACATCTGAAGGGGTGAAGAATATGTTAAACCTCACAAATGGCATCGTGTTAGATTATTGTTCAGAGATTCTTCTTACCAGAGGCAAATCGAGCAGATGCAGAGAAGATGGGGAGTTTAGAACCCTGTCGGGCGGCCAGCATACAAGTTCTGCTCAACATCTTGCTAATGAAGGAACATATTATTCAGTTTGGACGAACTGATAATATTTCTATTCCATTTCAATTATTTGACCCGGTTATCACAGTTTGATCAACTATCAAGACAGCACTTTGGTAGGTTTACGGTCAAATTTTAGATCTCAGAGGTATGAATATGGTTGGGATTGGGCCCTAGGCTCTTTAATGAGCTAACAACAACTTTAAATTAGCAAAATCAGTGGTTTAGTCGCTAGAACAAGGTACTTTTAAGGCTCCTTTAAATAAACTATTAGCCGCCTATATTGTAATACAGGGTGTCCCACTGTCTTTGCATCACCTGCGATTTTGGGTCATGACCGGGCTCCATTAAACTAACCAAAACTCATCGAAAAATTGGTCAAAATGGTTCTAACAAAAACCAGTCTTCTAGAGAATTGTCTGGCGAACATTTTGGTCGCAAGATTGACTTTCCAAGTCTTACCAATCTTCAGATATCGTCGTAAAGTCAAAATTACGTGTTCATGAAATCCGACCGGGGTTCACGTTTTGAAAAATTCACAAGTGCAAAGTTGCTCGGATCACATTGCATCCCACATAAGAGTTGTAGGAAACTGTCTGGCGGTCATTTTGGTACCCGGGTTTTTGTCCTAACTCAATGTTTAGAGTGTCTTATGACTGTCTAAAGACGAAATTCAACCAGCATTTTCGAGGGGATCATGTGTCATCAACAAATGGGTAAAATGATTTGAAATTTACAAGAGCTTCATTGGAATCGTCTAAGGTTCATCTTGATACCATGGTTTTTTCCGTAGCTCTACGTTTAAGTTGCGTTATGACTGTAGGAACATGAAGATTTTTCTATGCTGAGTCTTAGTTGGTATCGGCTCACAACCCCTAATTAGGTGGCTCGGTGTCGTGTGTAATCCAATGATAATCAGCACATATCGTCTCAATTTCATCTAGACACTTGACAGGGTTGTTATGACGATTTGGCAAGGCCCCTGTTAATGTGTAGGATACGCAAGTGGTCTATCTCAACCCTATCATGCACTAAGATGTTATTCAAGCAGCTATGAGCTTCATAACAGGGCAAAATGCAATGCGATACCTGAGACCACTTTTGGGAAAATTCCAGTTCTGACAGTCATAAGACATTCTAAACATTGAGCTAGGATAAAAACCCGGGTACCAAAATGACCGCCAGACAATTTCCTACAACTCTTATGAGGGATGCAATGTGATCCGAGCAACTTTGCACTTGTGAATTTTTCAAAACGTGAACCACGGTCGGATTTCATGAACACGTAATTTTGACTTTACGACGATATATCTGACGATTGGTAAGACTTGGAAAGTCAATCTTGCAACCAAAATGTTCGTCAGACAATTCTCTAGAAGACTGGTTTCTGTTAGAACCATTTTGACCAATTTTTCGATGAGTTTTGGTTAGTTTAATGGAGCCCGGTCATGACCCAAAATCGCAGGTGATGCAAAGACAGTAGTGTCCCTCATGGTACTACTGGCCACAGCATATGGCAAGAAAAGGCGAGAAATACGGGCGGATAAGCGGAACAGGGAGGCAAAGAACTCGGTGAAAAAAAGAAAGTGGGAAAATTTTGAAATTTTGAAACTTTTGTTTCTCACGATTTGCGAGATTGTTGCGCGCGCAATTTGCACGGTTTTGTTGATAACATTCGCCGGCTACGTTTTGATTCACAAATTGCAGCGACGCGACTTGATCTTTTTATTTATTTTGCCTTCAAAGTTTTTTGTGAACTTTTTGAAAAATGAAACCCACATTTTTGAAAAATACAAATACAAATACAATTAACGTTTATATTCCGCTTTGGGGCTAAATAAATGCTAACACTAATCAGCTGATCGGAACAGCGTCCTCCCAGTATTAACTAGCCTTCTAAAACGGCACCTATAGGATTTAAGATCCTTTGAAGTCTAATAAGTAACGTCGATAGTCGATATATTAGATAATGATATGAAAATAAATATAATGTATTAATAAATTATAGAAAAGTTTTAAATAAATTATAGAAAAGTATTAACTAGCCTCCTAAAACGGACCTGTAGGATTTAAGATCCTTGAAAGTCTAATAAGTAACGTCGATAGTCGATATTAGATAATGATATGAAAATAAATATGTATTAATAAATTATAGAAAAGTAATTCTACTTGTGATATAATCAATTGATAATTAATTACTTGATTAACTGATAAGATGATTAATAAATAAAAACTGAGGTATTAGTTAAGTTAAGTAATACGAAGTAAGAATACTATTGATTAAGTTAGAAAAGTATTAATCAAATTAATACGGAGTAGGAATATGTATTATAACGATATATTTAAGTTGATAAGTAATAATAGAATAATAGCTAAGTAGATATAGTAACTATGACTTGAAAAAGAACTAAACCAACCTCCGAAAGGTATAATATAGCTAAGTAAGATTAAGTTGTTAATAAGTTGATACATATCAGAATAAGATTAAAAATTAAAAATGGAGAAGACCATTAAAGGTCAGTCAGGTAAGCTAATTACAGGATTAACTAAGTTAATAACTAAATGTGCCAAGTGCAAAAGTAGGCTAACGTAGAAACTAACGACTAGCCCGTCCCAAAGATGATTAACTCTCAAAAACACACTATCCACACTCAACTGAACACATTCTCTGATCTCCACACTCAATTGAACAAAAGAGAGTTTATAAACGTTCTCCCCACCCTGGCACATCCGGTATCGTCGCCCTGGCTCCTCAGGGGCTCACTCACTCAAAAATCCTAGAACTCTACTCTGGCCAGGAACATCAGAAACTCATAAACACACAAAAACTCGAAAGCTACTCTTGGCATATAATAGACCCCTACTCAGCTCAGATGTAGGAGGAAAGGACTTCGATGATTAGTAATTATCATAGGATAGGAGTTGCATGATAGGAATGGTATTCAGATAGGAATGTTGACCAATTAGGAATCATCGTTGCCTCCGGATAGCAACAGTTACGCTGCTCGAAACTTCAGACTCCCAGCCCTTACAGAGACCCAACACTTCGACCAAACACCTCGCAGAGTCCAGCAAAAGGAGCCCTCACCGAAACCTTCCAGAGGCCTCTTATACTTCGACTTCAAACACTACAAAGCATAACAACTTCAACTCTAAATCCAATACAACTCCATGTACCACCACTTAGCTCCACATCTGCTTCCAAACAAGCTCCAAACCCTCACCGCCTCAAACTACAGACACAACCCTACTTCATCTCCACCGACAGAAGACGACAATCTCCCCAACTCCGGAAACATAACACAACCTAAGTAAAGACTCTACCAAAAGATGCTTTTCAACGTCTCTTTTAAAGCGGTCCAAGACTCAGTTGATCTTAGTCCTCTTGGCAGTTGATTCCAAAATCGAGGGCCACAGATACGAACGCCTTTTCGCTGAGTTTGTATTTTGTCCTCGGTGTCTCCAAAAGAAGGTGGTCATCATCTTCCTGAGGCTCATGGACTTTCTCCTCTTCTCTTCTCAATCGGTCGGATAGATACCCCGGAGCAAGGCCATTTACACATTTGTAAACCAGTACACAGATCTTGATTCAATCCTCTCAGCAACTGGAAGAAAGTGTAATGCTTCCTTAGTAGTTAGTAGTACCTCTCCATTTCTTTGACCATAAACAAATCTCGCTGCTGCATTTTGAACTTTCTGCATTCTGTCGAGGTTCTTCTTGGTGATCCTACCAGAAGGAATTGCAGTAGTCTAGCTTAGAATGCACTAGGCTTGATACGAGGGTCGTCCTGAGTTCTTTTTGATAGTTGCCGCCTATCGCCCGAGTTCACTAGCGTAGCGTTGCATGGCTTTTACAACTCTAGTTACATGTTCATCAAAACTTAGGTTTGAGTCAAAATATACCCCAGGTTCCTCACAGATAAGCGACGGGCAAAGGATCACATATCCGTTGACAGCTGAAAGGAGTTCTGAATATCATTATCCCTAGGTGATAGAATCAGATTTCAGTCTTCGATGGGTTGAGGCGTAGGAAGCTAGATGTTAGCCAGGACCGTATACAGCTGTACAATTCTGCAGTCTCAGTTCTGTGTCAGCATAATTCTCTGAGGAGAAAGCAGCATAGATCTGAGTGTCGTCTGCAAAGTGTATGTGCACACCATGCTTTAGGGCGATAGTTCAGTTCAGCTGTGTAACATATAAGAGTATGGGACCCAAAATAGATCCCTGTGGAACCCCAATACCAATGCCCGTAAGAGCTGATTAACGTCTCCAACCGAAACTGATGCACTTCTCCCCGAGAGGTAGCTTTCAAACCATGCCAGGGACGTACCTTAAATCCAAACAACTTCTGAAGACGTCGAAGCAAGACTGAGTGATTCACAGTGTCAAACGCTGCACTCATATCTAAGAGTAAAAGAGCAACCTTGATTTAGAGTCAGTTAACATCAGCAGGTCGTCCAGAATTCGAAGAGTTGCCGTCTCACAGCTTTTATTGATCGGTAGGCTGATTGATTTTTGGGCAGCAACGCATTTTCCTCCAGGTGTCTGACAAACTGATCAGCAGCACACTTCTCGATCAGTTTTCCAAGAAACGGTAGGTTGCTGACTGGCCTATAATTGCCGAGGTCATCTGGATCTAAGTCAGCTTTTTTGATGAGGGACGAATTAAAGCAGTCTTTAACTCGGACGGAAAAACCCCTGTAGACAGGCTAGTGTGACAATCTGGGCAGGATGGGTAGAAAGTTCAGCGAAGAGATTATGCACATATGAAGTAGGAGAGGATCTAATCACAATGCTTTGTTCCCATATCCAGTAGAGTTGAACGAAGTGTCTCATCAGAAACGTTTCGTAAACTTGAAAGTAGGTGCTGTTTTCTGTTGAGTACTGGTTTCCTGTGAAGGGGGCATATTCTCCTGTCGCTCTTCTCCATGGGCCTGGTAGATCTTTTCAACTTTTCCTTTAAAAGCGTTCATAAATGCCTCAGCAAGGTCAGTATGCTCGATGTTGCCAGGTACAACCACTGGCTTCTCCCTGCCCAACAGAGTATTTGCAGTCTGCCACGTTCACGAGGATCGTGTCGTTGCTTCCAGCTTTACAGTAAAAAAGCCTTCCCTTACACCTTTATCACCCTCTCCGTCTCTTTCTCCTGGGCTTGGACCCTGGAAAAGTTCAAGTAATTCCAACGGTTTGTAGATTTTCTCAGCTTACCCTGTATTTCTCTCTTTCCCTCTTCGTAACCTCTTCGCCGTTTGACATTCTCAAGTTTTGATTATACCACTGGACATTTCTCGTTTTCACTTTCTTGGTAACATAGGGTGCTCTCTTGTCCAATAAAGATCGTGTTACAGAGTTGTAGAGACTCACACAGCCATCTAACTCATCCGGTAGTTCTCCGCAAGATCCAGTCGAGTATGTCCATCCTGAGATCCTCTATATCGAAGTCCTTCATCATCCGACTCGTAACTATTTTGTATTCTGAGGTCGTACTTATACCGAAACGTCAAAAAGAAGCTCACAAGAGAATGATCGGGCAGTACCGAGACCGGTAACGTCAACATCACTTAAACCGATATCCTCTCCTTCCCTAGTTAGCACCAAATCCAGAGTTCCACCTCTCGAGTGAGTTGGGCCTACCACGTTTTGTATCCAACCTTCCGAGTCAATTAGTTCCTTGAAACGTCTTGTAAAACTATCAGTTTCGTCCTGAAATCTAACATTGAAGTCACCCAGAAGGATCGGTACACCTCCTTTCGAGATAAATGACGATAGGTAGGCACTGAATTCAGCTAAAAATTGTGCATGTTCATTTCCAGTGCGGTAAATCACTGAAATACGGAGACCTACACTTCCCTTTACAAATGCTTCTGTGCACTCAAACGTTCTCGATTTAACGCTCTGCCTGTTAAACTTTATATCATCTCGAAAGATAAAGCCAACACCACCACCTCTCTTACCCCCACGTCTCGCCGCATTAACCAGTGTGTACCCAAACTCCTTGAACTCAACCGCTAATGCCGATTCATCTGAATTTAGCCAGGTTTCTGTCAGCGCCAGTATTGCCAAATTGTGCTCGACCATCATTTCTATTACCGAGTAAACTTTATTTCTTAGAGAAAAGCAGTTCGCGAGACCAACCTTCAATGACCTACACTTAAGTCGTTGTCCCTCATTCCTCCTCAGTTTTTTGAGTTCTTTAGTTTGAGCAGGTACACAGGACAGTCAAATGATCCGGCATTATGATTACATGCTCTTCCCCTCAGTTGCGGATCCCTCCCTCTCTTACAGTTCACACAACATACCTTTGATCTGTCAGGACAGTCTCTCGTTCTGTGGCTTTCAGCACAGAACATGCAAGAAGGTTCGGTCTGCTCACATTCGTTCGACTTATGTCCAAATCTCTGGCATTTGAAACATTGAGGAATGTAATACCGGTCTTCAACTCTACAAGAACTATTTCCCACGTACAAGCGACCTCTAGCCGTAAGGAAGTCTCGGATTTCACACGATACCCGTACTCCCACTGATGCCCTCATCCTATCCCCGGACTTACCAACATACACAACATCAAACTTATCTCCCCTCTCAATCATCGCTCTCACCTCAGGATTCTTCATCTTAACCGCATCTACTATGTCGTTATTGAGTTCGTCACGTGAAACCCTGTCAACCCACCTTTTTACTTCTTTGGAAAATATCGCTGTTTCAGCTCGTGTTGAACACGTTAACTAAACTAAACTCACAGGAGTAGTAGTGCAATGGTGAAGTGAGTTGTTGAAATGGTGCATGAGGGCCATACGGCGCTCAGGAAAGAAAAACTCAGCGCCAATTCGGCGAGTGATCACCCGGACATCGTCAGCTAATCCCCCGTCGAGCATATTCCTCGGGTCCAAGGTACCAGACAGACACACACACATGGTGAGAGACAAAAATGTACTGACGTGAATATCATCTGGAATTGCTTGCCAAAATAAAGAGCACTAGAAACAGAGAATATTATGCTTTAATATCCCTAGCGGCATCCCCTCATCGAAAGCTTAAGAGCCTCTTTTCTCACTCTCTTTTCTCCCTCTCTCTCCCTTTATCTCTCCCTTTCTCACTCTATTTCTCACTTTAAAGATCACATGACAGAAGGTGTTGACCAATCGCTATGACTTGCGACAGGATCCTTTATCTCACAAACGCGTGTTATCAATATGCTCTCTCTCTCTCTCTCTCTTTCATTCTTGTCTATCTGTTACTTTTTGTTGTGCATATGTTCGTGCAGTCTCATCTGTAGACACACCTCTCTCCTTCACTCTGCATAGTGCATTGCAGTAGTACCGCCATGTTTCTAATCCTTGTTGTTTTTTATTTATCACTCCTTGTCGCAATAGTCGGAACTATAATGCTTGGTGTACCGTCATCTCGACAACCAGCTGATAACAGTGATCATAACTTTGAGATAAATTTACGGAGACCAGTCTCCAAGAAACCCCGGCCAAGTAGTTTTCTTAGTTCGACTGGGCTGAAAAGGAAGCCTTCCTTTAGGAAAAGTACAGGAGTATTTCAGGTATAGAACTAGGATATTGATTTGTTGATCTTGTGTAACATCCCCCCCTCCCAGGTAAAACTTGAGAAGGTCCTGGGTGTATCAGCGTCCAGTAATAACTCCTTCACCTATGAACCCAACTCAGGAACTCTTCTCTATACTGCTGGGTAAGATCCACACAATGAAGCCCCTCTAGAAACTAGGGAGGGTTCTGAGTGGTATGTGTATTGTTCTTTTTGTTGTTGTTGTACATATGATATAAAGGGGAGAAGAACAAAACAATGCTCTGTACCATACAATTTCCTGTTTTGTTTCACACACAGTACACACACCACATACACAGCTTAAAATGTTTTCAAAGAAATGGCTGTACTGAGACATGAAGAGAGAGAACTTGGCCCATTGGTCGGGAGAGAGAGGAGAGGAGAGTTGAGGAGAGGATAGAGAGGATAGAAAGAGCACTTATTCCAAACTTTCTAGAAAGTTCAACCCCATATCCAACCCCCATCCACCCCCTACATTTACACAACTTCCGGTTGTCACCTCTCTCACCCTATGTTTGTAACTCTCTCTCTTCCTATATAATCGGTACACACACGCAAAGACTCTTGTTGTCTGTCTAACTCATGCTCTAACTCTCTCTCTAGCTATCTTTCTCTATCTTTCTTTATCTTTCTATCTCCCTGCCTGGAGCATGTCCAGCTCTGTTTATACACAAAGCTTAGGACAGTAAACATACAACTTACAAATTCTCTCCTTTTATATTACTTAGTTACACCCCAACACAACTGTTTCCCTTCTCTCTCCCTAATAACCCCTCGTTTTACAGGTGTGTCAGCGTGTTGTACAACACCAAGACAGGCACCCAGAAGCATATAAAGAATGAATCAAAGAAGGCGCTAACTTGTGCCTCTTTCTCTGAGGACGGTGCACTCGTTGTAACTGGCGAGGTGGGTTTGTTTGTTTGTTTGTTTGTTTGTTTATCTGTTTGTTTGTTTGTTTGTTTGTTTATTTGTTTGTTTGTTTGTTTGTTTGTTTGTTTGTTTGTTTGTTTGTTTGTTTGTTTGTTTGTTTGTTTGTTTGTTTGTTTGTTTGTTCTACACCAAACATTTCAATTTTTTCAAACACAAACTAAGTAAAATAATAGTCTACTCCACATTAAGGATCATACCCTGCTCAGCACCATTATCAGCGTTTCTATTCACTCTAATCAACCGTATCAAACAGCAGCGCCAGATCAGAATTACGATCAGAGTACCGCAGACCACCACAAGCACAGCCAGGGTAACCCAGAATAGAATCCATCCTAGGTTGTCCCCTCCGTTTTGTGGTATGACCGACCTGAGTGGTGACTAGTGTTAGTTATACTAACACTAACACTAGTTAGTTGTTACTAACTTACCTAGTAACACTAAAACTTAATTGGTAGGTCAATAGGTAGGTTACTATAAAAGTTTTAATTAGTACCTGTAATAATTACATCCGGTTGTGTAGCACTCTATACAACGGTCAAGAACAGAACAATAACCACAGCCCATTGCAGTATCACTCAAGTAACATACGCCCCTGGAATTAAACCATGATAACAGAAAAATAGATAAGATAATTACAGAAACTGAGAATTCATTTACATACTCACATATAGCATGGCTTCAACACAGTAGCATCAACAAAGCAATCGAGGGACATGATGGGAAATAGAACTGTACAATATAGATCCTTAGAATGGAAATGAGAAATTCCTCGTCTTCTTTTGTCCTCCCTTCTCACGTCTGTTCGGCTAACGCGTTCTTCTTGTTGTGTCTATCTCATCGTCTGTCGTGTAATCTGCGATCCTCCTGCAACGTCCTCTGCCAGAGCCATGGTTTAATATCTCCCATTTTATACTGCAACCGAGCATAACAAATACTGTATTGACCCTTACTAAATATATACACTGTTATGAAATGCTGTGTGTTTGTTTGTTTGTTTGTTTGTTTGTTTGTTTGTTTGTTTGTTTGTTTGTTTGTTTGTTTGCTTGTTTGTTTGTTTATTTGTTTGTTTGTTTGTTTGTTTGTTTGTTTGTTTGTTTGTGTGTTTGTTTGTTTGTTTGTTTGTTGTTTGTTTGTTTGTTTGTTTGTTTGTTTGTTTGTTTGTTTGTTTGTTTGTTTGTTTGTTTGTTTGTTTGTTTGTTTGTTTGTTTGTTTGTTTGTTTGTTTGTTTGTTTGTTTGCTTTTTTGTCCCTCTTTGCAGTGGAATTGCAAATGTTTATCGTGGTGTTTTTTGTTGGTCCAAGTCTCACTAGTGTGGTAACCATGGCGATTTAGGACAGTTAGTGTTTCACAATTTGGTTTTATCACAAAGTTTGGGTTGACACTTGATACGCCAAAGATAATACTAGCGACTAGATGCACTAATGAATACCCACATACACAACAACACATGCCAAATATACCGGTTCTGGTAATTGGAATGCAATTACTGAACTGATCTCTTGGAGGTGTGTTTAGTGGCCCCGCACTGACTTCTATGAGTGCAATTAGGTAAACACTCCTCTCAACTTTATATGTAATATCTCAACTTCATATAGTCAGGGTGTCTCTGTCTTAATGTCCCAACTCTTCTCTAACAAACCGACCCCCGTCCCAGCCCCATCGTGGCACGTTCTACTAAACCACATCTCGTTTCAGTCAGGGAACATGCCCCATGTGAGGGTATGGGAACGAGAGAGTGGGAAAGAACTGGCAACTATTGATGGCCACAAATACGGTATCTCCTGTGTCAGTTTCTCACCCAATACCAAGGTGGTGGTCTCCGTGGGATTCACTCATGATCGGAATGTCTTTGTTTGGAACTGGAGGGTAAGTGTGCGTGACTTTTTGTCTTCTGTCTTAGTGATACCCAGTGTCTTTTTGTCTCGTGGTTTATCACAGCCAGACAGACAGATAACATCAGTGTGAAGCCATATCAAAGTTCTTTGGCTGCACCCACCACCGCCGCTGAGAGACACTGATATAGATGTTATGGTGTGGCCATGGAAGGCTTACCAAATTTTCGCTAGAATTTGATAAAAAAGTCCCTTATATTAGCTAATATCGGCCATTTAGCGGTGAACCATTACCGATATGACTTCACCCTGTGTGTGAGAGAGATAATAGCTTTATAAGCTACTGCCATACAATTTTAGCACCCCCTCACGTACGCCCAAAATAGTTGTTCCACTTTCGTATCCGTACAGTCTAAAACCGGACGAAAACAAACCTTTCTATGGAACCCTGCTGGCAGAATTTACTGAAACCTCGATATAGGGAAATATTTAGAATTGTGGGTTGAGTTAGCGGTTATAAATACTAAAATAAACCAGGATAATTTATTATTGAAAACTCCCCCATAGAAGAAGTTCCCCTGAAGACTCCTCTGAAAAACTAACATATTATTATTGAATGAAAGCACTACAAAACCGGTCTTGTTCCTAACATACCCTCTCTCAGACAGGGAAGCTGGTGGCGAGTAACAGAGTTAACAGGGTCTATGGAATGGCATTCAGTACCCTTGGAACCTACTTTGTAACAGTGGGTGTGAGACTTGTTAAATTCTG
Source organism: Hormiphora californensis (assembly GCA_020137815.1). Lineage (NCBI taxonomy): Eukaryota > Metazoa > Ctenophora > Tentaculata > Cydippida > Pleurobrachiidae > Hormiphora > Hormiphora californensis. Next base: position 8,173,679 of record CM035354.1, read on the forward strand.
GTATTTTGACACAACCAGTGAGGTAGCACTCAACAGACACTACCCTTGTGAGAGTAGAGCTGCCATCCTAGATGAACACAGAGATACCACCTTCAAATCTGTCATGTGCGGAAAAGGTAACTAGGCGTCCCCTACATCCCCTTCGAGTAGCCAGTCCCCCTGTTCATATTAACTCGCACCTATTCATATTAACTCGTCCCTCTTCAAACTCGTCCCCCGCACACTGTCCCTCATTCTTGTCTCTCATTATGATAGTCCAGGGGGGGTCACGGAAGTACAGGATATGTTAGGCTACAAAACGTTGTATTTTCTGGAGCAGCAGTGTAAATTAGTTTATTGGACCTGCAACTACTGTACTGATGTAGGGGGAATAGTTGGGACATGTCTCTTGTTATTCAATTAATATGTCGTGATTGAATTGAATTCGTGATCTTCGGATCTACTGCACACAAAATGGAACATGTTATAATTATTCTGATAATGCACTTTTCACGCTGCACACGAGAATGGAAACATGGGTAGTGCAGTAAATGTTGGTTCACAATTAATATTCTGGATAGTTACTAAAGAATGCATGCTACGTAACTGTTCGAGAAATATTTGTATTTCTCTGTCAGAAGGTGGGAGGTTGCCTTGGTGTATGAAGTGAGGTTAAGAGTGGTTAACAGTTACCTATTGGCTATCTGTTATTGGTTAATAAGAATACTTCTAAGAAGGAGGGAGAAGGAGGGTGACAGGCCAGTGGCCACAAACAAATTTACACTTGGGACACAAATTCTATCGAAATTTGATCACCTAATTTCTACATCCATTGAACCTCCCTCGTCAGTCGTCACCACATGCTTTTCCCAATTCTCTCCCTCAGACCCCGTTCCCAGAATCCCTCCCCCAATAGTGCCCCCCTCTCCAAGACCGACTAACATTTCTCTCTCCCTCCCTCACCAGGCCAGTGTTCCCACCTCACATTCTGCCTCACCACGGACGGACGATTATTCAGTTTCGGTGAGGGACGCCGTGTGGAGAGGTGGTTGGATCTAAAAGTCAATGATGCCTTCTCCCTCTACGTAACAGAGGACCTGTTGATATGTGGATGTAGTGATGGTGTTATCCGGGTGTTTGATCCAGCCTCCCTGACTCACTATGTAAACCTGCCCAAACCTCACCCTCTTGGTGTTGATCTACCCTCGTGTACCTCTGCTGAGAGCATGGTTGATAGACTGCCAAATTCTGAGTTCCCCGACTGTCTGGCGGCCGTGGTGGACAGGGGTACTAACTTGGTCATGTCTCTGTATCGTGATAAGAGCCTTTATGTGTGGGATATCAGTGACTTTGATAAGATTGGAAAGAGGAGATCGTATCTCAATCATTCAGCGTGTATCTGTGCTATTGAGGTTAGATACATGTTAAAGGATGAGAGGGGTGGGTGTTTAGGGAATATGAGGGGTGCTGGGGAATGCTGTATAGTATGTTGAGGTAGTATGGAATGTTATTCATAGAGGGGGTTTTAGACTATTAATTCATTCTAGGGAGGTATGTTTTAGAAACAAGACAGCTGCTCCATTCCTTGCAATCTGAATTAGTCGGAAATCAAACAAAACCACAAGACATATAATTATTACAAGCTCTTTCTATTGTCCTCTCCCAAGCTACTCATTATTCAAATTTTATTCTTTCTCTAAATCTTTCTCCCTCTAACATCTCTCCCTGGCTTCTTCCGCTGATTTAGTTTCAACAACAGGTCAGGTCCTTTGTAAATTTACAGTACATCGGTAGAGGGATAGTTCGTCGGCAGTAAAGAGACACGATGGAGTCAGCAGAGAGAGAGAAAGAGAGAGAGGGAGATATAGAGAGATAGAGATATAATGCGTGTGTATGTTGTTGACAAGCCAGTGATGAAATGAAGCAATACCTAGGTAGGTACTGGACTGCTGTTTAGGATCCGTCAGTTAAATTCTTAACCAATCACATATCTCTACATGTCTGGCTTTGTTCTCCCTCTCTTCCTCTATCTTCCTCTATCTATCTGTCTCCCTAACCGATTACTCTGTGCCAAGATGACTACTTGATCTATCTCAATATGACGCATTTGTCACAATATCATCTCCTATCAGCTACTTCTGACATCCTATTCCAGTAACCCAGTAACATATGTGATACAAATAGAGTCCTTGAGTCTATCATGATTTATCCTAGCACTGATATATCGTGAGAAAAGGGAAGCTTGGGAATCCCTGTAAGTTAGGATATAAAGGTTCAGATTCAGATAGAGAGGGGGTTTATTTGAAAATGGATCTGCGGGGGAAGGAGGGCTTCATTAATAGTTCAAGTATCATTTTGCCTGAGGGTGTCATGAACATAGCAGAGAGGGGAGGGAGGGTAAATGCAATCAACAAACATCATATACCCACTCTCGAATGATATGTGGAGGACTCTTCTAGCAGTAGAAGTGACTTAATGTTTATGTACTGCTATTATACCCCAGGTCTATAGCAGTGTTCTAACCCTAGCTCTTTCTCTACAGGTATACCCCCAAGGTGACGGACTGAGTCTACCAAAAGGAACCTTTATAACTGGATCCTCAGATAACACTATCAAAATATGGAACCTTGGTATGTGATGTTGTAAAACCTCGTAGTAGTTCATAATTAAACTACCCTGGTTCACAAACACACAAACACCTTCTCTTTATTGCAAAACATCGGTTCCTTCTTCTTTCTGTCACACTTCTAGGTAGGTCATTGCACACACAACACTGTTTTCACCCCACTCCATTGTTTCTTTTCCGGCTCAACCACACACGCACATAAAATGCAGGACTGTGACAGGAGTAGGACACATGCACTCCCCGACACACACTGGACATGTATACAGGGTACTACACAATTATTGTGCACTACTTCAGTGTCTGCAGACTGCATAATATATAATGGGGGCTCCTGGAGCTTTTTGGAACTTCTACAGTTGGTCAACACGCCCTCATGGTCATTGGCGTGGTTTTACTTCCATTTATATCTCGAATTGAATATGTTAGAAAACCCACAAATCCAATCCTCTGCATATCCCCCCTGTGGTTCACATTTTCTCATTGACCACATGAGATGTAGTGTGTAGGGACTACACCCTATATTGGGACGGTCTGCTGGCACCACTGGGTTGTAGTGTGTAGGGACTACACCCTATATTGGGACGGTCTGCTGGCACCACCACTGGGTTGAATAGGGGGGTGATGTAAGAGGGTGTGCTATCTACTGATCCTACATACTTCATAGCTCTGATATCACCAGAAACCAATACTTCGTCCACCAATGCAGCTGCCCCGTGGTACCCTCCCTTCTCTCTCTGTGATTATACTAGCTGAATATTATATCTGACTCCGGACACACACATCTCAACACACACCTGCTTCAAAACACACTTGGTCACTTTCTTAATCTCTCTTTCCTTATTACATGTCTCTCTCCGTCTTCTCTCATCATTCTTCAGTCTCTCTCCTTCCTTATTACATATATCTTTCTCCTTCTTCTCTCCCTATTTTCTCTCACCAGCCTTGTTTTCAGATCCCAGCGATAAAATACAGAGGAACATTTACTCAAAGGTACAGTTCTTCCCTCTTCTTATTTCTCTATCCCCTCTCCCCCGTCTGTTTGTAGTGCTATCATTGTCATAAGTCACTATGGTAGCGCATATTTCTATAATCCCCGCCCCATGATGAGCTGACTCCTTACAGCGGTCACCCTTTCAGCCATTATATGTCCTCTCACAGTATCAGTATCTCTTTGTACATCTCTCAAGATCTACAACATCTCTTTTCACAGCTCTTCACTGAACTTCCCACCACTGTCTCTGCTGTCATGTATCTTCATTATCTCTTACCAATTATCTCCTATCTCCAATATATATATATCTCTGTTTCAGGAAGTGATAAACCAGATTTATACAGATATGGATTTCAGCTGGCTCCGGCCCAAAAAGGGAAATGCCAGATCAGAGAATGATAATGGTGTTACTGCTATTTGTATTAGCCCTAACGGAGAACTGATAGCATGCGGAGACAAGAGTGGGAATCTCAGGTAACTGTTGGTAACTGTCATGGTAACTGTCATGGTAACCATGGTAACTATTGGTAACCATAGTAACCGCGTGCCTCTGTGTGACTGTGGAAAGTGATTTGAGTTTTGCTGCATATCTACCACTATTGAGTTTTTATAAATATGTGTCAACCCAGCAGTATTATTAAAGTTGCCAGGGTAAGCCTGCTACTGTAATTTCATAGGTTGTACCAATGCCAACTAAAAAAACCTCCTTTACAATTTCCTTTACAATTTCCAACGTATAGATATGGATTTCGTCAAAAACACAATCTTCTCTCTCTCTTTCTCTTTCTCTCTCCGTCTCTCCCTGTTAACTTCCAGTAAACTTCCGGTTTCGGCACTAAATGTGAAGTTGGACGGGAGCCAGCTCTTACGCTTCATAAACAAGTGTACACGCCACGCTGTGTAATAGTTTGGTAAAATATCTCACCATAATAGTGACCAGGGTGTTGCTATGGAAACCAGGGTGTTGTTATGGTAACCAACCCCTTCTTCTCTGCAGGGTGTATGATCTGTTGAACGACACTCAAGAAATGGCGACTATTGAGGCTCACGATGCTGAGATATTATCTCTCTCATACACAAGTAATAACGATATCTCTCTCTTTTTTATACCTTTCTCTCTTCCATCAATTACCAAATGCAATTACCACATTTGACCAATTTCCGAGGGTAAATAGCCAACTAATGACAGGTTGATGGGGCGGTGGGTGTCTTACAACGACATAATGTCACTGTTTGGACATTAGGGACAACCTTCCCTTATTTCTCGTCATCTCACTTCATATCTCTCCCACATGTGCCCACTTCTTCCCCTATCTCAACGTCCTATTTCTCAGGTACCCAATGCCACTGGCAGTACCTTGCCTCAGCAAGCAGAGACAGACTGATCCACATATTTGACATTAACGAAGAATTCAACCTTGTACAGACGATAGCTGACCATAGTGCCATCGTTACTAGCGTCAAGTTCGTAGGTGAGAAGAAGGGGGGAGATTTATAGCTGGGTTATATTCCTCTGAGTGGCATGAAGGGGTGAAGGGTTAAAGGGGTATAGAAGTGTGTGTGGGTTAGAGTTGATATATGAAGCTGATGAAAGTTCCACTGTACCTCCCTGTTCCTATCATCGCTCTTAGTGGGTATCATGGTTTAACAACCTCCTCCCCTCTCTCTACCTCCCTCAATCTCCCACCTCCCTCCCCTCCACTCTCCCTCCCCCGACTGTTAAATACCGGGTTATAACTCACCACCCAGTCTCTCCCTCCCCAAAACCAGAGAAACCTGGAGACGCCGGACTCTACATGTTATCATGTTCTGCTGACAAGAGTGTTCGATTCAGATCAGGAGTGAAATGTGTAAGTAGAACTGATTCCCATTTATGAGGTATTCTTAGCTATTTTTTTAACATTGACTGAACTCACTCTAACGTGTCCTTTACAGGGCAACGCGATGCAGTTCAACACATTCCAGCACGTTCAGACGAATTCTAAATTCAATGACATGGAGATTCCCCAGTCCAGGTACGTGTTGACTTCCAACCAACTAGCGAGAATTATTCCAAAAAACTATCACTTTCAAAAAAACTATCACTTTCAAACTAAAGTGTCCATGTTGTATTATACGTAACGCGCGATGTCACGACAGTAGGCCGCTGCGCGCAATATTCCCACACTGCGCAGTAGAACCACACGTTTGAATCTGAAATGGGTGATTTCGGGCGGCGTGATGATCCAATTAGAGCTAAAGTCGGATTTTTTGAAGTTGTCACCCCAAAATGACCACGCGTGTGAAATTTATCAATTTTGACGCGCACACCACACGTTAACATGTGATGTGACGCGCAAAAACATTCCGCGCACGAGAAGGGGGGTGACAACTTCAAAAAATCCGACTTTACACTGCTCGTGGTGACTAATTACCCTTCTCCTTCAGGTCTACAGTTATTACAGGATGCCAAGATCGACAAATCAGGTATGTGATTTTATTAGAAGTGGTTGTTCTTAGAATTTAGATTCACCTCTCCTTACTTGTTTTGTTCGAACAAGGCAACTCCTTACCACCTCTCCTTACCACCTCTCCTTACCACTTCTCCTTACCACCTCTCCTTACCACTTCTCCTTACCACTTCTCCTTACCACTTCTTCTAGATCCTATGACATTGCGACCGGTAAGCAGCTGCTTTCCTACAAGAGTGGAGAAGAGAAAGACTCTGGTATGATAGTGAATGTAGCTATCGACCCTTCTGGGAGCTACCTCGCTGCAGCAGGGAGTGACAAGTGTATCTTCATACACGATGCACTAACTGGGGATCGTCTAGCTAGCCTCTCTGGACACTCAGGTATAGTAATAGACACTCTGGGCACTTGGAAAATGAAAGTAAAGTTCCTAACATTCTAACTAACATTCTAACTACCAGCCTTCCTTCACCTACACACCTCTCAGAAATGATAACGGGCCTGGTATTTACAAATGACTGCAAGAGACTCCTCTCTATCTCTGGTGACGGGTGTATATTTGTGTGGAGGATCAGTAATGATGTAGTGAGGAACATGGCCAGCAAAGCAAGGGAGAAGGGATTTGAACCTGAGCTAACAGCTGATACACCCATCGCTAACAGGAGACCAGATAGGAAGGATGAGATACTAGAGGACCCTGGGTCCCCTCTCTCCTCTCTACAGCCCTCTCCCTCCTTTAGGGCTAGGAAGACTTGGTCCCTACCTCAGGGGGAGGATAAACCATCAGTGTTAGAGAAGTTAGAGAGCATGCCACTGAGTGATGTGACGCCAACCTCAGGAGACTACATCACTCCCCTACAGCCCCGACAAGCCCCTGATGGGGGAGAGAAGGAGGAGGAGGGAGAGGGAGAGGAAGAGGAGGAGGAAGGAGAGAAAGGAGAGGAGGAAACTATATATCCGCCTTCAAAGAAAGTGTCGCCTAAATCAATCAACAAGAGACGAAGGTATGAATCTGCTGACAACCCCTGATAAACTAATTGGTTGTCTTGGTGACACCCATTTCCTCACCCTAACCGCACCTACTAACACCCCCTACTAACACTCCCTCCCCACATACTAACACCCCATCCCCACATACTAACACCCCCTCCCCACATACTAACACCCCCGGCCCCTCCCCACATACTAACACCCCCTCCCCCCCCCCCCCCACAGCCAGTTCTTTGATGTGAACATCACGCCCATCAAGGTGAAGTCCACCCACTCCTCTGGGAGCGAGGAGCCCCCTGCAGAGGAAGATGAACCTGAAGAGGAGGACATACCAGAAGAGGATGGGACACCTGACGAAGAAGTGACATGTGATTCCTTCCTAAAACACAAGTTCTCTGAGATTAACGATAGCTCCCTAGACCTAACTCTGGTGAGATTGAGAGAGTTGTATTCAGTATCCACACCAGAGCAGTCAGACAGAGATGACACATACAGAATGGAAGAGAGTCCATCACCCACTAACAGATCACAGACGTTCAGAACCACAGTGGGACAAGTCAGAAACAGTTTGAGACTATTTTTCTCCCTCCAGGAAGAGAGCCAGTTGAGTCCTAATTCCCGACTTCGCCACAGTATGTCTAGGAGGGTGAGGTCTAGATCACCCAACACCATGATGAACGGAGGGTAAGTTATGACCATTTATGATGTATACTGTAACTTCTGTGTAATTTCGCACGTTACTGCAATGTTGTAGAGCTCAGTAGACTAAGTATAGCACTGAGCTGCAGTAGTGTAATTTCACACCTGGTATTTCCCAGCTATAGACTTCCCTCTCCTTTCTTTAGAACCTTCTCATGAGCATTATGTCTCATTATGTTTCATTATGACCGCGCCTTAGAACACGACCACTTATATTGCATGTTATGAAATATTAAAAAGAATCTTACTAACAAAATATTATCTTTTCAGTTCAACATCTACGACACCTGCACAGGTAACTAAATAATCCAAATGGTAACCATGGTAACTAGCACTGAACAATCCAAATGGTAACCATGGAAACTAGGAACCACACTGTATAGTGGTTGTTAACTGCACCACTAATTCTCCCTGGTGTAGACTCACTGGGTGTGACAGCATAGTCCGTCATCAGGTACTGCTCCCTGCTACACTTCATCTCCATCTCTCTAGGTATCTCATCACAGGGCAGCCTCTCCGGTAACACCTCAGGATTACACAATTGGTCCTGTAGATCGAACAGGGAGGAGGGTGAGGTGTAACCGCCCATAGTATCCCCATTCCAACAGTTATCATTACTCCTAACTGTCCCCTGAACGTGGTTACAGAACGCGTTGGGCAACTCCCCTAACATTGTAGAAAAGTGCCGGGAGAACAAGTCGGGGTTTTGTTGTAGGGTTATGGGTGCCAGGGGTTTCAGTTTGTATTCCGTTGTGTCGCTCCTCTCCCTCTCCGGGGGCTCACACTCCCCCTGTTCTAGGGATAACTGGCCTATCTTGTCGTAGATCTCTCTATCAAAGGTCTTCCTGAGAGTGTCTATAAAGTAGGATCGGGACCGAGACATGTCAATTAGTTCCCGAACTACTGATGTCTGGTGGGCGATCCAACGGTGCCATTCTGTTTGGAAACACAGGAGAGGTCGGAGGCATCCTTTAGCAACATTCAGACAGTACTCTGTACACACAGACACTTTGTGACCTGAGAGGGGGATCTAGTTAAGAAACTCTAGATAAAATGGTTTGTGATGATGCTAATGATCAAATGATTATTTTCAACTAGATCTCGACACACACTAACAGGGTCCCTCTTGCAACCCTAGTTAGTGGTTACCCTTCAATTCACTAATACCTGTTTGGGGTGAGCACATCTGACATCCTGCTCCCTCATAAAGTCCTGCCTTCAGTAGGGCATCCCTGCAGTACTCGCTCTGGTGCACACTCCCAAACAACCTTATCTTATCAATCAGTTGCAGCCCCTGTCTCATGCTCTGAACCAGATGGGCATACTGACTGATCTCTCTGATCACTCTCAGCGTCATCTCAGCACGGACATCTGTTAGGGTATCAAAACATCTGTTAGGCCAGCTGGTCGTCCACACTTGCTTCATAAAGGAACTCAACTTAGCGTCCACTATCTCGTCCAGGGTACTGGTTCCTTCGTAGAGGAAGCGGATTGTGGCATCAGAGGCAGCGTTACCATCAGCAGCGTGCACCTGTTATAGGAGGATTGGTAGGAGGATTAGTTGGTTGTGAGGGTACACTGTCCGGCAAGATGATACTAATATGGTCTCTCAATCTTTACTGAGTTTACCTAATAACACTCGGGCCAGGATTATACACAACTCAAAAAACCGCATCTACCTGGCCAGTAATTTCCTTCTTGATATCAGAGTCCAGTTTCTCGAGGTAGCCCTTGTACCGGTCAATCAGCTGGTAGGTTATGGAAAGAAAGGCATCTCCTGCAGCGTGACGTAGCACCTGCAACATTAAGATATCTTTCAGCTAGCTAGGGGCTGGCTAGGGGGCCTCGGAATGTTATAAAATAGCAATTGGGCAAGGAATGGTTGACTCTGTAATGCCACTCTGTAACTAAGAGCTCTCTGCTCCAACAAACTGAACTCTCCATTATTATACCGGTCTGTTTCTAAATTCTAACACAACAAGTAACACAAAGAGTAGCACCCTTGGCGTCCCCTCTATAGTACAGACCTGTTCCCCATGCTCATCGCAACATCCCAGCTGATCCTGAACTGTACAGAACTTTACACTCCCAGTCCGGACCTTGTCCCTCTGTGCCCCGGATAGAGCCCTCTTTGTCAGAGTGTTGCCCACTGTAATGTTAGCTATCTTGAGGTAGCTAATAAAGGGATCACACTCCGACCCGGCAGTGGGTGCTGGAGAGAGGAGGAGGACTAGTAGACACAACATATATCTCATATCACACACAGAGAGGACTGGTGTTATGAAAAGTGTAAAGATAGAGACGAGATGATAGTTTTAGAGAGGACTACCAGGAAACTCGTTAGCTATAGATCACTCTCCAGTGCTAAGCAGATCTATTTTTAGAAGTGAAGAGAGTATAGCTCAACACGTGCACATTTATATAGTTCTCACACCCCCTCTCTCTCTCTCTAACAGTAGTAATAATTAATATTCTTCCCAGGAACTAAGTCCCGCCCCCTCGCCCACTACTACTAAAAGGAACGACCCTACCCCGGATAATCTCGCAAGAGCAAGGGTAAGTTAACGTTCCATGATAATATAACGGTTGTGTGGGGAGTTAAAAATAGTTATTTTTAGCGGACCGATTAGATCTAGTTAGGCGCGACATTTTGAGATAAAGAGGGCTGATATGTTTGTAATGATCTTACATAATTCATGGCTCAATGAGTCACTCATGAGATCGGTAGAGAAAATGAAGAGAATAGATGGAGGTCAATGATTCTCAAACAATGCGTTCAGATCGGTTCGGCGCCGCCAGACAGTCAGTGACTTTTCAGGATCTAAAACTATAAAGATCATATGTCCCTCCTTAAAACTCTGTCCCCCTATCTAGGAGGCAATAGAGGAGAAGATAACTGCAAAGAAGAGGGAAAAGAGTGAGGAACTTCTACAGCCTGTTATTGTCAATCACTCCTCAACCTCTCTCAGTGCCGCCAGTAGTGAATTCACCAACAAGGTAAAATAGAACTCCTTGGGTTTCAGATCTAGATAGTTACCAGAGGATCATGTAATTTGTAACCTAGGGGATGGACCATCCCAGACGGTAGTAACTACAGTAGAGTAACTGGGTTCTATAGTAACATTATAGTGAAGTAACTGTTCCCCCTTGTATTACAACCTGGGGGTGATCTAATACATGACGTGTGTACACATACCTCTATAACTGACGTGTCCCTCCCCAGTCTGATACTGATACTAGCAGCTCCCACTACATGTCAGTCAACTCAAGCAAGCACCACAACTCTGAAACTGACAAGTGAGTGTTTTATCCCTCTCTCTGTTTTACTAGGGTACCACCTACTACCTCTCTCTATTCTCCTACTACACTATACTATCTACTATCTAACAGTTGAGAAACAGAGATAGCTAGATTCTAGTAAATCGTTCCCCACTTCCATTTCTCCATCTCCCTACTTATTTTCTCCTACAGTATTTGCCGGGCAACTCTTTTCCGGCGGAAATTGTACTTACACTCCCTTCTCCTCCGCTTCTTCTCTACTCTCCTACGTTGTTCTCTTTTTCTCCACAATCTGGGGGTCAAATTGACTTCCATATGTTATTTGTTGATTTATTGCCCATTTATTTATAGGACTCCTAGTTGTTGCCCCATCCTCGATCTCCTGAGGTGAAATACAGCTACACCGCTCACTTGCTAAATAACGCTTTCTCTCTCTCTCTCTCTCTCTCTCTCTCTCTCTCTCTCTCTCTCTCTCTCTCTCTCTCTCTCTCTCTCTCTCTCTCTCTCTCTCTCTCTCTCTCTCTCTCTCTCTCTCTCTCTCTCTCTCTCTCTCTCTCTCTCTCTCTCTCTCTCTCTCTCTCTCATCTCAATAGCCCAGCCCATGTTTACATATATTCCATCATGTGTTTGTTGCACACAGATCGCTATACCACCCACTGCCCGGAACACACATGTTGTAATTCAGCTTTTTTAACTGATTTCGGTTTCCTGTCTGAACAAGGATGAAATTTGGTCGAACCGCTGGCTTTATACATCCGTTCTAAAATATATCTGGCCCAATTTACATTTTCTGACATGGTCCCCACTTTGTCGTGTTTTGTTTGTGTCTGTTATTTGGAGAACGTGTTAGACAAAATGTCACGCTGGTGGTAAATACTTGTGTTTTATGTTGGTTGAAAGATCGATCAATCCTGTATCAGTCGGGGCTGGAAATTCTCTTCATGTGTTCCGGGCAGTGTTTGATGCGCTTCAACTGCGTAGAAGGCAGTTCATACTAACTTCATGTTGCTACAACTGTGTAAACTCAGTTCAACGTCAAACTGTTTCTAACTTCCCCCACCTCCCTCTCTAGGTCAACTGACAACAAGGCACGGGCAGGTGATAAGAAGGGAACGAAACAGAAGAGGGGCATCAACTTGAAGTCTGCCTTTAGTAAAAGTGCTAAGGATCCCGCTATAAAGGAGAGCAAGGAAGCTAAGAAAAAGGAAGACAAGGCTGTCATGAAGGATAAGGTAAGTTTTGGGAAGGTGAACTGGAATGACAACCAATCGTGATAATGATACCTTTGCAATGAAAATCCCTACGAAATAGTCCGATACTCAATCCAATTCCCCTAACCTCATCCTCCTGCTACAGAAGAACAGTAGAACGCCCCAAGTCCAAAGAAGGAGTGAGGGACCCAGCTCTATGGACATCAAGACCCACATCGACACCCTTATTACTTCTTATGAAAAGGTGAACGATCTCTTGCTTTCTTGTCTGTCTACTTGATCAGTTCCAATAACAAGTTTTGATCGGTGGCCAATCCCGTAATTTCTTTGTTGAGTAAGGGGTCAACAATAATTTCTAACAAGTTATGTGTATTTCAGGCGGAAGGAAGAGATAAAGAAGAGAAGGCAGCTGAGTTGAAGTACGTTTTGGGACGTCTCTCTACCGTGTTTTCTCCCCAAGAGGACCCTTCAGCAGTTGCAGCAGAGAGAACTGCCAACCGGATCCTGGCACTTGTCCAAGAGAAACTGGGACATTCTTGATTTATTTTTGAGAGCAGAATATTATGAACTGATTTATTACACCACGAGTGAAGATAATGATGGTATTTTTCCGAGTGAAGATTTTGATTATTGAGATCTCTCAACTCTAAAGAGAGAGACCAGCTGATCGATTGAGTGACAGTGAGCAACTGACAGACTTATGTGTATTTTACAATCCACTTTTTAATTACCCCCTGACGATCAAACAGGTTCAGGCCCTCTACAATAAGAGAGATAGAGGACCTGCAAACCGCTGACAACACATTTTTGAGTTTTATATGATTTTTGTTAAGAATTTTAAGTTGACCAACTGTTATTTGTTACATGCTGTGAATAAATAAATTGCGTTAATAGCGCCCATGAAACCAAATGTAGTCATCAGTTTGATTATAGATATCTCCGAACTATGGGTGGGATCTTTCTGGCGGCGCCGACCCGATCTGAACGCACTGTCACGTTTTGACGATCGAAACGGGTTCTGGCGCCGCCAGAAAGATTGGAACGATACAAGGGGATAGGAGTACAATCCCACGCCGGACAGTATGTGACCTGTGGTGTCGATCTACCGAACTAATGGTGCTCATGCTTCAGGCTTCTTCTGTCACCACTCTCAGTCAATTAACAGGCACTTCCATACATGTACGTGGCTTTTTAATCATGGCCATGTGGGAATGTAGTCACATGCGAGAGACGTGGGAACGGTTTGTGTGGGACACTGGAAGAAATTGTAGTGAAGGAAATGTCAAACGGAGATTCAAATCATCATCTCCGGTTCATTATAATTGAGATTCCATTTCCTGTGGATCACCAACTTGGTAGGACCAGGGTTGCCATTAAATCATTTGACAATGATGCCACTGGATTAATTAGCGTTGATTGGTATCCAATTAATGGTTTCATTCTATAGGTTTATCACAGCTAGTACGCTGTGTTATTTAGTCTCACCACACTGTATAATGTTCTAATACCCGGTATCTGGGTAAATTATTGTGACATAAAGTGAATGGTACCTCTAGCATGACCTGCACTAACAAATGACCCATTGTACTATTAATATTATACAGTTCCCAGGCATTGTCCCCACTTTTTCATACCTTTCCACCTCCTCTCTTCCTGCTTCTTTTGGTGCACTGAAGTATGTACAGTGTTTATTAGAAAACATGAACATATTGGACTTAATATTGAAAACTACTCCCAGGAACATCGTGAGGCGACTCAGTCTTCTTTTCTTTACCATATCTCTCTCTCTAGTCTCTATCTATCTCTCTCTACCTCTCACTCGAGATCTCTCTCTCTCTCTATATATATATATATATATCTCTCTCTCTCTCTCTCTCTCTCTCTCTCTCTCTCTCTCTCTCTCTCTATCTCTCTATTCTCTATCTATCTCTCTCTACCTCTCACTCGAGATCTCTCTCTCTACCTCTCTCTCTATATATATATCTCTCTCTCTCTCTATTTCTCTCTATTTCTCTCTATCTCTCTCTATCTCTCTCTTTCTATGAGTATGCCTTTCTCTCTCTACCTCTCTCTCCACCTCTACCTCTCTCTCTCGCGCTTGCTTTATGGAGTAGTTGCAATAGGAAATTGACCTTCGGATTCACAGTAGCCAATGCGCCTGCCCTCACTCACACACCTACACACACCAGGTAGTGATAGTACTACATATGAATCTCATTCATCCTAAATTTAGTACTCTTTCATGTAGTTACTAATATATCAGGACTGTAGTAATAATGCTCTAAAAATGTCTTTCCTGATTTGAACTTTATATTCAGCCCTAAATTTTCTTCAACCTTTCTAACCCACTCGAGTAAGGGAATTCAATTCAAATTCAATCACTCAGTATCGCAGTATCACGAGATACCGCCAATGTGTATCTGCACTTCCTGATAACTAGATTAGTGCTTTTTACCCAACTCGACCAGTTCCATACTACTTCAGCTGTTTAGTGAAACCACTCTCCCGGTACTAATTAAAACGGCATATAGCGCTATTTTGAGGCATTGCCTTTTTTCCTAAATCAGCAGCTGTGGTTTCAGCACAGTTCATTCGACTAATGACCTTTGCACTTTGATTGGCAAAGTTAATTTTGGGGGACCCCAAATTAGAAGTTACAACTGCATCTCTCTGTGTCTTCTAATGCCACTAAGTGTTTGCCAGTCCGAAATTAAATTCGTATCGGGAGAATGGCACGCGTCAGAACTAGTTTGTTGCTAGAAGTGGTAATGTAGGTAACGGATGGCGCACCCAGTTGCAGTTCAGTGT
The DNA here is from genome assembly GCA_020137815.1 of Hormiphora californensis. Classification (NCBI taxonomy): domain Eukaryota; kingdom Metazoa; phylum Ctenophora; class Tentaculata; order Cydippida; family Pleurobrachiidae; genus Hormiphora; species Hormiphora californensis. Next base: position 8,188,712 of record CM035354.1, read on the forward strand.
TTGGCCTTCCCTCTCTCTCTTTCTCTCTCTCTGTCTCTCTCTCACCTAGTCGTGCGGTTTATTACCGGCACAGTTAATTAACTACTGCAGCTGCTTAATTATTTCACTTCTCAATTTTTCTTTCTTCACAACCAACCTCCTCCTCCTCTCTCCAGTACGCGATGCGGAGAGAGAGAGGAAAAGTTTCAAATTAGCCCGTTTTGTACGCGCCTTCCTTTTCTCTTGCTATTGCAACCCTGCACACAGAGCGGCGGGGGCGAATCAGCATAGCTTCCAACCGTACAGGGAGACTCGTCGACGGGGCCAACCTGGTTTGAGGCTCCGTCAAGCGTAGGGGAATAATATATGCGTGTAGTTAGAGTGTTGCGATATAAGACATTTTTCTCGACTTGCTACTAACTGTGTGTTCGGCCGGGGAGGGTAGAAACATCACAGTTATATACCAGTACCAACAAAACTGGGTGAAGACTCGTAAGAGACGCTTTGTAGCAGTTGAGAGAGTGAATGTGCACGCTTCAGTGTGTCTGGATGGGCGTAGTTTCAAGAATATTTCATTTAGAATTGGAAAACTACATTTGCTTAGGCCATAATCGAAACACATGTATTCCTTGATTGTTTCATAAAGTTGGATTTCTCTCTCTCTCTCTCTCTCTCTCTCTCGCTCCTCTCTCCTCATGTCCTCCCTCTCCCTTCTCGAATCGGGCCTCTCTCTCCTCTCCTCTCATCACTCACCTCCTCTCGTCTCGTTCTCCTCACTCTCTACCATTATTCTGCCATCTCGTACTTAGAGTAGAGTGATCGATAGAGTAGAGATAAGTTGTTAGAGTAGACGGGATGTGGGTATAGAGACATTGTAATGCTATAGTTATTGTCTAACGGTCTATCGAGCAGCTAGACTATGTGTGAGGGAGATAGATTAAGATTGAGAGAGAGAAAGAGAGTGTGTGTGTGAGAGAGAGCAAGGCGGAGCATCTTAACCCATTAACCCGTGGCGATGTTGTCTCCAACTCTCAGATAGGATTCCCCTCTCTCTTTCTCTATCTCTCTTCTCTCTCTCTCTCTCTCTCTCTCTCTCTCTCTCTCTCTCTCTCTCTCTCTCTCTTCTCTCTCTCTCTCTCTCTCTCTCCTCCTCTCTATCTCTCTATCTCTCTCTCTCTCTCTAACAATCAAAAGTAAAGTATCAAAAGTAAGTATCTCTCTCTCTCTCTCTCTCTCTCTCTCTCTCTCCCCTTTTTCGTCTATTTTTACCTATTTTTGCCTCACATAGGCTTTTCTCTCCACACATCTCTCCTTTGCGCTTCCATTAACTTGGCTATTAAATCTTGATTTTTAGATTAAATTTTGCCTCCAGCATTGTTTCTAGTTGGATGAATGGATGAGAGGGGAGAGAGACAGAAATAAAGAGAGAGGGAGAGAGTCAAGATAGAGAGAGAGGTCAGTGCACTTGGTCGTTCAGAGTTAATTAACTCTGCAATTTGTAAAAGAGAAGTGGCTGGTGAAGTCATAATGGAACGTTTTTCTGTGGCCTGCACTCTCGACCACACAAAACGTTTTTTGTATCACTATGTTTTGTCTCACTGTCCATCATTTTCTCTTATTTGTTCTCTCCTACAGTCTGTAATTTTCTTAACATCGATCCGCAAATTTCAATCTAAGCAATACCTCATACCTTATAAAATATGAATGGTCCTGACTCCTGGATGGTCCAAGTGGTAGTCGCTAAAGTTATTGAGACTGGGGCTCCCCTGAAAATAATTCATTTTAATAATTTGGGACAAAAAAGTGAGGATAAGGTGAGGAATGGAGACTCTCCAGGAGATGGAAAAGTTTTCTGACACATTTTTTCATGTCTTTGCCACTGCCAGTGAAAGTGTGAGAACAGTGAGAACAGGGAGGGTGTGGAAAGAGAGAAGGTAGTCGAGAACAGAAGGAGAATGAGTAAAAGAGGGAAAGGGTGAATGTACTATTTGTATATGTGTGTGTCCACGCGCCCAGGCAGGAAGTGGGAATTTTCGCACAAATAATTGTCTTTTTCGTGTGAGTGCGTTTCTTGCTTGTCCCTCTTGCAGCTTTGTAGCTATTGAGTCTGATAGAGAGAGAGAGAGAGAGAGTCAGATAGAGAGAGAGAGAGAGAGAGATAGGCCAAAGTGCCAAACCATCCACAGTGGCTTTTGCAATCTAACTTTGTATAGCCGAAGCGGTAGGGTCGTCCCAGCCCTTGCTTCACCATTATATGACAATTAGCATAGTGCAAGCAGTTACTTGAGCAACTAATTCTGTCTCAAAGACATTCTCTCTCTCTACCCCCCCCTCTCTCTCTCTCTCTCTTCCTCTCTCTTCCCACCAGAAGAGATAATGAATGTCAACTGTTCATTTCCGTTACCGACAATATCTCTCTCCCTAGTGTGTAATGGCTATCACGCGGACAAGCCTCTTATTTTTCCTCCTGGGAGCCCTTGTAAGCGCCCAGGTGTCCAAGAAATGTCTAAAAGCGGACAAGGCTTACTCCGCTAGTACCCTGAAGCGGCCTACGACCCCCTCCAGTATGGGGGAGTGCAGTATGTTGCCTGACGAGGCTTGGAGTTGTTGTAGCATGGTGACGGAGCACTTCATGAAAACAAAAGCAAAGACGGACTTCCCCACCCTGGCTCTAGCTAGAGTGGTGGGTAGGCTGAGGAAGGTGGAGAATGCTCAGCTGAACAACAACTTCACGCCAGTAGGTCGTTACCCAAGAGTTCAATGATAAGGTACAAAGAGAGGGTGAGGTGACATACGATGAGCTCACCAGGACCATCTTCAAATACTACATGAACGAGGAATGTCTCACTGACCCCCTGACTGACAGCCTGGTGGAGAGGAACAGGGACAACGTCAGACAAATTGCTGACTACCTAGCTGCTGTCTACAAAGGTCTGGCCTCCCTAAAGAGAGCACTGGAAATCGCTAGCGAGTACAAGATATCTGATGATTGTGCCAACGCCGTCATGGCCAATGGAATTTACACCGGTACCCAGTTTGAGAGGAGCATGTGTCAAGTGTGTAACAGGAACTATGCCATCTTGATGCCCTGCTATAACTCCTGTCTGAACGTGGCGAGGGGGTGTTTGAACGAGTTCACCGAGGTCAACAGGCTGCTGAACGAGCTGAGCATGAAACTGGATGGTGTCCACAACTATCTGGTGTATGATCTCTTTGGGGAAGGTGGGTCCCTTGACAGGTTGGATCAGGATGTTACCATGTTCCTTGACCACTACCCTGATTATGGAACAAAGTGCAGTAAGAACATGCCCAGTGCCTTCACCGCTACCGACTCCATGGCCCAACCATCTAACTTCTCTGCTGCTCCTCTTGATCTCCAGGATCTCTTCCTGAAAAGTGCTGACCATGTGTGTCTTCTTTCCCAGACCATCCTCGAGGACTCCACCTGCTGGAACGACAAGGGACCTGTATCCTCAGATAGAACATACGTCCTGCCTTTTGATACCAGGAGCCAGAATGTCAACAGTAAGATCAGGAGGGTAGCGGCTGTGAGTGATGAGGTGACGTCCATTGAAAATGAACTGAGAGATACCACCCACTCTATACAGCAGATTATGGATGGAACAGAAGTGTTCACCTTCGAAACTATCGAGGAAATCGTAGAAGAGGAAGAGGAGGAGGTTGTAGAGCCTACAGAAAAGGAAGAAGAGGTCGTCCCTACTGAAAAAGAAGAGGAGGAAGTCGTCCCAACTGAGAAAAAGGAAGAAGAGGAAGAAGTTGTCCCTACAGAGAAAAAGATGGAAGAAGAAGAGGAGAAGGAAGTGATGCCTGACACTAAGAAGGAAGAAGACATCAATGAGGGTGAGGAGAAGGAGGGTGACATGCCCAAAGAAGATGACAAGAAAGAAGACATGGAGGAGAAAGAGGAAGATAACAACAATACAGATGGGGATGATGACTATGAGGTAGATAACAACAACACTAACCAGAAGGAGGATGATAAGAAGGAGGAGGATAAGTTGGATACTACTGTTGATGAGGGTGCCTCTACCGCTGAGAGCTCTGCAATCACCGTCCTCTTCACCCTCTCCCTGGTACCCTTGATACACCTGTAAAGATGGAATGGAAAGGGACAATTAGGGGACCATACCACCCCTCCAACAAGAAACAACAAACAAGTGATATGTATAGCAAGCAGCTGTGAGAGATAATGTGAGAAATATGATAACATAAACTGTTAGTGAGCGAGAGAGAAAGTGACACTAAGAGAGAGATATATATTCATCTTTTTAACTAAATTGTCTAAAGGAGTTTTGTCTTTGAAAACCGTTTTACCTGATGAGTCGTTACATTGTTTTACAAATCAGCTCCTCCATTCTCAGTGCGAAACAGGCCATATTGTCCCTGCAACGTACATTCGTCTCGTCCAATCAGAACCCAGGATACTAGTCACGTGATCTGAAACAACCAACCACAGGGCAGCAGGAAGTGTCACATACTGGCACATACAACTGCACGGCCCTGCATAATTATAAGCGGACGTGATGTTGTGACAGCGAGCGATAGAAAAGAAAAATAGGGCAAATTTAAAGGGGTTGTAACGAAAAATTCTGAAAACAGTACAAAATCAACTTCAGACAAAATAATAAGTTAACCTAAAGTTCAGATAAGAGACTCCCTAACAGTCTAAAATATTTAAAAAAGATCTAAACAACTTCAACTCTGCGGTAGTAATACTCAATAGTTCATAATTCATATCAAGTGATATCAAGTGTTCCAAGACTCAATTGTTCATATCAAGTAGACTTTATTGCTCATATCATGTCCAGTTCTCCCAGACGTGAGATAAGTCGCCCTAACACGAACATTTCCTCTTTACAGTGACGGTATATAGCCCTCACTTGAGTTTCACCCAACATAAACCGCTTCAGAATACCTGATATCTGAAGAACGGCAAGTTTGGTTCAGTTAATGGTATCAGTTATTGTTGATAATGTCACCCACATTTCCTTCCCCCACTAAAATCATGAGATCTAGAGCGTAACGGACCTGTTTAAAGAAGGAGCAAGACCAGGTGTCGGGGTAGTCCACACATTGTATATCTCGACCAAGTACAAACTTTGAGTGAAGGGTAGACACTCCCGTCTCAGTGTCATGGGTTAGAGTGTGGTAGAGAATGCCAGCTTTGATCCGTCCAAACCAAGGAAAATGGGTAGTCACGTGACCGTGCAGCACTACACCCGCCTTAAACCGGTTCTGGGAAATAAGGAGGATGATGGTAGTAACCTTGAGAAAAGGGTCGGGTAGAAAACAAGCTATCAGATGTTTAGAAACTGTTAATTGAATAGTACCTGAAGAGAATCACAGTCCCGTTCAATGCCCAGACAAGGATCCAGGAAGATGATATCAAGGTGATTTAGTTTCCCTCCAACGAACTCCTTTACTCTGTGCACCTTCCCATTTCTAGCAACTAGTTCATGGGTCCACTCATTCTGGGTGTCAGTCTCTGAGGAATGGAAGTATTACAGTGTGTTGGGTCATTATGAGGCAGAGGTAGGAGGGTTAGAGTAAAAGGGGTCAGGGGTAAAACAGGTATAACAGCAATGGGTTTGATTGGTCCAATTATTATTCACTGAATATTATGCAACACTTTCTCTCGTCGCCACAATACAATACAGAGTCTCTCTTTCCCTCTCTCTTAGAAACCGCTACTCTCTCTCTCTCTCTCTCTCTCTCTCTCTCTCTCTCTCTCTCTCTCTCTCTCTCTCTCTCTCTCTCTCTCTCTCTCTCTCAGTCAGGTTTTCCGGGTCCATCCCTGAAAGTTCGCCGTGAAACTTTTCTTCGCCGCTGCGTACAGGGTGCAGCTCCGTAGTTGCTGGTATTCAGACATGAAGCTCCCCTCCTCTTCCTCCTCCTCCTTCCGGTGCCTGTCGAGAACCTCGCACACGCGTTTATACATGGAGCGACGACTGACGGGCAGAGTTGTCTTCTCTGGAGAAGTCTTGCCCGTAGCACCCTGTATTCTGCCCTTCACGGCACACCAACCCCCAACACCCCGACACCACAGGAGGGATGTGGGAGAGGGACGTGGTGTGGAGGGGGTCTTACTATCTGGGAATGTGTCCGGGACAATAACTAGAGAAGGAGGGTTGGGGATGGATGGGGCACGATCTAGTACAGGGCCCTCTGAGACTCCTCATCTCACACTCCCCACCCACAGTAACACTACTGAGAGGGATGGGTGAGGGGAATACAGAAAGACAACAACCCTCCCTGTAGACCCAGGGAGATCCGCTTCATGATCTTGTCTGAACAGCTCAGAGAGAGGGTCGGAGGTCCTCGTCCAGGTTTAGTTCGGATCACTCCAGTTAGAGCCCAGTTACGGTCAGTTAGAGATTGCTGGCCTAGTTCTGAGATGCACCGGGCACCTGTTCGAGTTAGACAGCGCCGTTTAGGGGATCTTTCTCCTGAATCATCTTGCGTTGCATTCTTATTTTCATCATTGTCTTTAGTTTTCTCGGTTTCCCTCTCTGGTTCCTCTTTTGTTGTCTCTTCATGCTGCTCAACAACGATTGTAGCATCACCACACGGCACACATGATGTATAAAAGTGAAATCTCACCCCCTCTCTCACTCTAAACCCTCCTCCATCCTCCTCCTCACGTTTTTCCACCACACCTGACTTGGTCCCTTGTGAAACCTGATCCAACATGAACAATCTAAACAATCGTAACGCCAGGACCTCCGCGTGACTATCAGTTACCGTGTAACTGTCACCCCTAGCAACACATTTAGTTCCTGTTGCCATGGCAACTACTGAGAATTCTTGGTCCCCTGTCCCCATAACAACGGCTGCCATGTTAGTCCAGGTTCCGGGTGCTGGTTTCCCTTTACGAGGCAGGGAAGTGTAGTGGGAGATGGCCAGGTCGTGAATTGATTCAGCCATGGGGACAGCTAGAAGTTACAATAGGTTTCGTTAAAATGGGAAATTGGGAGAGAATGAGGAAGGGAGAAAGGGAGAAATAATTTAACATAAAGGGTATCAAGAGCAGTGGGATCATCTCGGCTCTTTGATGAAAGGATACCGGTAAGGGGTTATTGAGTAAGGGAGCCAGAAAGACTAGGTCACACAAAGGGGAACACATTTGTGTAAAACACACACACTGGGTGTTTCTTGAGTAGTTGTGTGGCCTACCACTTGAATTGTGGTACTGGTAGTACCACTACCACTTGTGGTACACCAGGAACAATGAATGAATAGGGGAACAAATAGTGATGAAGGAACTAAGTTTCAACAAAACAACCTACCTAGCCACACTCCATACACATGGTCCAGTGGGTGCCAGAGAGCGTACACTGCAGAACAATTAACATAACTCCACCAGGATCTAAACTGGTCCGGTGATATCCCTGCCATGTCTGTCTCTACAGAGACGTGAAACCACACTGGTCCATATCCCTCGTCTTCCTCTACCCGTACTATCCTCTCCCCACTTGATACCCAGAAGTAGGGGTGATCTGAGAGGGAGGATATATTGAATGAACCATGTTATTATTATTACTCTCACGATCTCACTTTAATGAGGTAGAGGAATGAGTTGATGGCAACCCGCCAACTCTCAATCTCCCCTCCTTGTTAACTGAGACATGACAACAATACAGCAATTCTGGCCCCCACCCTCATCGTATGGCCTACATAATAATAATAGCTACACCTACACACAATTATGCACTACTGGGGAGGTAGCTATGACTTACTGAAATCGTAGAAATTAGCGCCAGTTGTTTCTGGTATTTTGAGGGACGAGGATACTTCAGCTAAGTTTTCCATACTGTACTGGAACAGGCTGGAGTTATGTTGTAGAATCTCTGCCCCGCATCCGTCTTTGTACCTAAAGAGAATACAGGAGATTTAGGGGGCCGGTCGATATGATAAAATTGCCTGTAGGATACATCCTGTTTCCCTATACTCCAGCAACTTACCCAAAAGGGTCATGTCCATCTCCAGTGAACATGAAGGAGATGTAAGTAGCCAGCAGTATCATGGCACCCCCAGCAAAATATCCACCCAATTCCTGTGTCCACCCCAACACGTTATCCTCAGCCACTCTGTCCTCCCTAGCTCTCTCTGCCTCCCTCTCAGCCAGCCGCTCCATTACCCCCTCCATGTCCTCTTCCTGTGCCTCCCTTAACTTGTCAAGTTGGGCCTTGTTCATCTATACAATCACACGCAACGAACTATACACAGGGGATAGAAAGAATGGGTTAAACCCATCGGGTTTGTATTGCGGCCGCCCCCGTTATTAGGTCTGAGATCTGGAGAAAGTGCAGCTACTTGTTAGAACTTCTCACAGGCTACTCATGACGCCCACTCATAGAGATAGGGTATTTGGGCTCACATGTTTAGCCGTCGAGCCCAGAACCTTGGTCACGTGACCAGACAGTGCAGTATCACGTGACCTCGAAATGCTGCGCGGCGGGGAGTGTTCTTTCACCATCACTCAGAGACAGGTCACAGAGGGAGACATTGTCAGCATTAAAAAGAGATAACGCACGCGCACTAAACTGCGCGCGTCATATGTGACACTGCAACGTCTGGGGCAAGTGTGACGTTGCAAAATTGTAACAATAGCTGCCGCACTCAGTGGGGGACTCAGTGGTTGTTCATAGAGCTGGATTTGTTGTATAAAATAAATGAAAATGGAATATATTTACAGAAGGTGAACAAAACAAAATATGAAAATGAAAGTCTTTATCCGCACACAAGCACACTGTCTCAGGGGGTCTTTCACGAACACTTCGGTCCTAACTTTTTTGGGACCAATATTGCACTAGGACTTTTTTGAAATGGCTTTCACGAACAGAAGTTGGGGGTAGGCGGGGAGGGTAATTACCCCAATGCTCTCTATTTTGGCTTTCACGAAACTGAAGTTAGGACCGTAACTCACGTAGTCCTAAAGTCGCACGTGACCCATGTGAGTGTTGAAAACCAATAGGTAAACAAACACGTGATCACCAATAGCCATTTATGATTCAGATAGACTGACACGAGTATAAACATGATCACGTGACATTCGCAACAGAAGGGTGCAGGTGGAATTTCCAGTCAAGTTGGTGTGTGAATAGTATTCATATATCAATGAATACATCAGTATTCTCTGCTATCTCTCACCCTATATACCAGTCATCTCTCTTGATCTATAACGAGACGCGAAGCAGAGAGCAAAGAGGAGAGAGAGGAGAGAGAGAGAGAGAGGAGAGAAAGAGGGAGAGAGAGAGAGAGAGAGAGAGGAGAGAGAGAGAGAGAGAGAGAAGAGAGAGAGAGAGAGAGAGAAGAGAGAGAGAGGAGAGAGAGAAGAGAGAGAGAGAGAGAGAGAGAGGAGAGAGGGGGAGAAAAGAGAGGGGGGAAAGAGAGGGGGAGAGAGAGAGAAAAAGGAGGGAAGGGGAAGAGATAGGCGAGAGAAAAGCGGAAGGAAGAGAAGAGAAGAATGAGAGCGATAGAGAGAGACGATAAGCGGCGTAGAGATATCTCGATCTAGAGCTCTCTCTCTCTATGTCCTCTTTCCTATCTGTCTAGCCTCTATCTCTCTACTCTCCTCCCTCTTTTGCTCTCTCTCTCTCTCTCTCTCTCTCTCTCTCTCTCTCTCTCTCTCTCTTTCAGGAGTTCACAAATAGTTTATTTATAAAGATTGAAGCAATCGGAGGTTGTCTTGAGAATTGTGTTGTTTTCATTAAAACTGCGGCTGAGATCCCATAAAAGTGTATACTCATGGTGCTCGAATGCGCATTATGGCTTCACCTGTCAAAGTTAGGACCGCATTTTGGTCCCAACTGAGAGTTAGGACAGCTTTTACCTGTCCTAACTCTAGGGAGAGTTAGGACCAAAATCCTAGTGGTTGGGACCGGAGTTGGGACCGCAAATTAGAGAGTTGGGATCTTTTTTGATAGTTAGGACCGCGGGAAAGGTAGTCACGTGGGGCATCACGCAATTAAAGTGTCGAATTACACAGCTGGGACCGGAGTTAGGACCGAAAGTTGGGACCGGTCCTAACTCTCTAAAAACGGTCCTAACTTTGGCCGTTCGTGAAAGCCACATTGCAAATTTTGGTCCTAACTACGCTGGGACCGGTCCTAACTTCGGTCCTAATTGTTTCGTGAAAGACCCCCTGATCTCACACATCCACTTTAACCCTGTCTAACTAATTGCTCTATTTCCCCTTGGTTTAGGCTTCAGTCGGTTGTGTTCTATTCAGATCCTCCCCAGACACCCTGGCTTCTAGAAACTCAATCTTCCGTTCCAACGTTGTCAATTTCTCGTTCAGTTGGGCTAGTCGTGACCTGTGTGTGGTAGATTATCATAAAGAGGAAGAGAGAGAGAGAGAGAGAGAGAGAGAGAGAGAGAGAGAGAGAGAGATATATAGAGAGATATATAGAGAGAGAAAAGAGAAGGAGGAAGAGAAGAAGTGAGAGAAAGATGTGAAAATAGATGGGTAGAAAAGACAAGAATAGTCAAGAACATCTGGTGCCGGAAGGTTATTTTAGAAACACAGTCCCAGGTGTGTATAGTGGGGCCGGGGAGAGAGACATGGAGAAAGGGACGAATGATCAATTTAGCGCTTTAATCTAAAGGCACTGGTCCCAGTAATCTCTATTTCTCCCAGGACCCAATGTCACTACCGGATAAACAAACACTATTATATCTTGTTGAGCCAGCCACAATATATCTTGTCACACACTTACAGGCACACTGCTGCTAAACGTTACAGAGGGGTATTATACCAACAATTAGCACACGGCACAGTCTCACCTCTCACTGTGGCAACATTTGTCCATTGCAGTCATTCAATGTGTGTAAAGGAAAGAGAGAGAAAGAGAGAGAGAGAGAGGGGGAGAGAGAGAGAGAGGGGGGGGGGGGGAGAGAGAGAGAGAGCTCTAACCACTTGCAGGCAATTGAATAATGAAAGAAGGTCATTTTAAAGCCACATAACACACAAACTGACAAATACACACATGTTGGCACACGTTCTGTGCACACTGGTTGTTTAGCCTAGTGCTACTTGCTAGTATAACACACGGGTTGTTTAGTGGCTAACTGGTTAAAACAGCCACATAACACACCACCCTGTCTGACGAACACAGCACAATGCAAACAGTACACTAAGTTATTAACTCACCGTGCACTCATATCGAAGTTGTTTAGAAAGTGTGCTATCCTCATAATACTAGTGGTGATGACCTGGATCAGTTCCCTGTTGTCCCAATCAGCCTGGATCTGGTCCTGTACACTACTCGTTACTGACATAATGGGCTAGATAGGGATATGTGTACTGTGTTATATAGGGGGAGAGGTGAGAGGTGTGCCATTATTATAGGGGAGAGGAGAGTGGTGGGAGAGAAGACTGTGGTGCTTTGAAGAGAAAAGAGGGTGTGGGTAACACAAAAATGGACTAAAGAGTGGAGTTATGAAGAAGGAATTGATAGAGGAAGGGGGGATAGAGAGAGAGAGAAAGAAAGCGACTACTATTACTAGTATAGGATAGGCGGAGGTAGGGGATGACAATGTTATTATTGAGAGAGGAAGAGCAAAAGAGAGATAATGAGAGAGAACAAGTAAGAGAGAAAGCAGTTGAGAGACATGGACGAATAAATAGGGCCCTACCGTTAACCACACACATAACTTCTAAAGAGCTCCATCCCACTACTATACAAACACGCGTACACACGGACAACCCTTTCCTCTTTTTCTGTCCTCCCCTTTGTTTCTCTCTTCGTCCAAATATTTCGTGTGGGAACAATTATGCAGAAAGCGCATACCCAACAACGAGAGTACGGGCGGAAAGAGAGAGAGAGAGAGAGAGAGAGAGAGAGAGAGAGAGAGAGAGAGAGAGAGAGAGAGAGAGAGAGAGGAGAGGAGAGAGAGAGAGAGGGAGAGAGAGAGAGAGAGGGGGGGAGAGAGAGAGAGATAGAAAAGAAATGTGCATTGGGAAATCACGTACACATCGAGTAAAAAGAGAATCCACCTGGCGTACTGGTCATTTCAATTGGTCTCTCAAGTTTCCCTCTCTCACCTACCTCTCCTTGTCCCACACTCTCTCTCCTACCTCTCCTGGTCCCACACACCCTCTCCCTGTCCCACACACTCGCACAGAGCTTCAAGGAGTTCTAAGATAGTTCCGAACATTTGTAGCTCCCCAAGGGTCTCCTGCCACCTCTCTCTCTCTCTCTGTCCCCCTCTTCCCCTCTCTCTCTGTTCTCTCTTCCTTCCTGTCCCGATAACACATACAGCTACCTTCTAAGTTCTACAGCTCAGTAAGCCACGTACAAATATATTGTCTCGCATTTACGGAGATAAACGTGGGGCCTATATTAGATAACAAAGCGGAAGCGAGAGAACGATTTGAGAGAAGGGAGAGAATGATTTGAGAGAAGGGGAAAGATAGAAGCTGGGGTAATTATCAGGGCCACAGAAGGAAAAGAATACCACTCCGTAGGGTAGGATAAGAAAGTAATAAAGTCACAGTTTTCTTGTTTGTTAGTGAAATACAAAATTCTGTACAGTACTGACACACACATGATATATTATACACGCCATTCCTCTGAGGAAATGATCCCAAAAAACGATTATATTCTCAGCCCAGCTCACACTCACACTTTAGTTGGCAACAGAGCAGCACACACAGTAACAGACATGTTATAACATGTGAAACTATTTAACATGTTTCACCCTGATAGATCTACAGAGAGCTCATTAAGAAACTCCTCAATCTCCTTAACATCCTGCTCCACCTCTGTGGGATTGATAACTACAGATCCCTGGGAGCTGTGTTCACTAAACAGTTTCAATTTGGGCACACTCGAACAGTCCCTGAAGAAGCTGCCCACATCCTCAGGCGAGTTAGAGGCGAATGGGGCGATCAACACGAAACTATCTGATGTCATGATGTCACTTTGTTGTGATGTTGAGCCCTCCCGCTGTATCTGGGAGAGTCGGGGGGAGCCTGGGAAGGTGGTGATGAGGGGTGTGGGTGTTACTGTCGTGTCTGGAGCTGCTGTGGGGGTGGCGAGGTGTCCACTGCTACCTCGTGGGTCTGGGGAGGAGGTGGGTTTCTGGGAAGTAGAAACACTGACAGAGAAGGGAAATGCTGACTCTAACAGAGACGCAAAGGGGGTCTCCTCGACTGTATTAGCTGAGGTAGTGCCTGCTAGGAAACCAGTTGTATCTGCAAAGGGACAGAACGGTAGAGAATCGTCAGCAGGTAAGGGAGGAAGGGTTGGTTCTGGAGGGGGTAGCGATGAGATCTCCTCAAGTCGAGGGGGCGTTACAACCCGGGTCATCTCCAGACTGGTCCGATAGAACACATTAGCAGTAAGAGTGCCGTTAGGTGACCCAACCGCCCCAATCCTAACACTCCGTACCGTCTCACCAAGAACCCCAATATCCGGCTCCCCATGGGTTATGGTATATGAAATGTTAAAAAATCCCCCTGTAGTTTGTTTCCTAGTTAGCCGGTAGGTGGGCGTGGCCCGGGACGCAACAATTACACTCCGCAGTAGGAGACACAGTGCATTATACACTGTGAACGTTACCTTGACGTTCTCAAACCGGCGCTCTAAACAAAACGTCCAAATCTCAAGTGTCATTGTCTCGTGCTCATCCGAGTGGAGCAGGATGGTGAGAGTGAGGGTTTTACCTGACAACACACTGGGAACATTGACACTCTGTTTACATTTCTCCATCAGTACAGGGTTATCAGGGAGGGTGATATTAAACCAACTGGGGTTACCAGGCCGGGAGGGGGAGATGTGAGCAGCACCATGGCGAGACCCAACTATAGTCTGTATTGATCTGTAGCAGAACTGTTTAATGTAAACTTCTAGATCTCTTTTATCCTTAGTGTTGAGAGGGAACGGCTTACTCATCTGCTATATTCACCAAGCCACAGTGTGTGTTAGCTAGGAGGAGGGAACATAGTGTTTTACATATCTCTCTCTCCTATAGGGGGATATTATATGTGCTGTTAGGTTTGAATATTGAGGCATCATGTGCTTATATAAAGTGTGGGTTGTTAAGGGAGGCAGCCCACAGCTGTAAACAAAGCAGAGTAAAACACAAGCCTATCTTTCTAACTGGGAGTGAGTCAAAAAACCAACAAATGATATATGTGGTGTAAAAGAATAAATTTAAACAGATAAAAGAAGGTCATCAAAAATATTACAAATACTTGGTATAATAAAGTTGCTGTTTCAGAGTTCTACGCAGTCTAAAATCATACACTCCCCTACAAAAATAGATAGAGTCCATCTGAACACCTGATACTGGCACCACCTCCTCCCTCCACTGGTGTACATCAGGGACTATTGAGGGAGCTATCGTCTTCCCTCCAGCCACCTTGTGTGAGTAGTACCTGCAGTACTCAGGGTAACTCAACACATACACCTTGCCCTGGATTGTAGCCACACTATTATCATCAGTGTGTTTTGAGAGATACAGCTCGTGAGCACCGTATGGAGTTCTGATATTCTCCAGGTCTCCAGGCCGATAGAACCAGCACATAGTCACCATCATCTCACCGAGGTTATCCTGCCACATTGCCACTATCTTACCAACAAATGGCCGCTCCCCCGTGGCACCACCTGTTTTTAGTGCAACACTATCCCCCACTCTCAATTCCACACCTCCCCTTTCCATGGCACTGAAAAACAGCCGAGTTGTTCGGACTGAGGTAGCAGTGACAAATGAAACACAGTCGATATGAGATCCTATCCACTTCCAACCGTTAGTTTTAACCCGTTCATTACACGCCAGGATCATTGACTCATGTTCTCTGAGAGACTGGGGTGAGTTGTTCAGCTTGGTCGCACACCCCTGGTGCACGAATTCTACCCGCTGTGAAAATGAAGTACTGATTCTTATCTTAAAGAAGTTATCAGGAGCTTTAGAGGTTCCACTGTTGCCTGTTATTGACGTCAGAGCCTTCTTAGAACATCGCTTATTCGCAGTAAGCTCAGGTTTTATAAGGGCTGATAGCACTGCCTTGCAATTCAGGCTAGCTGTCCTGCCACGTCGCTTGGGTGTCAAGGAGGGGGAACTGGGCCGGGAGTTAGAGACGGGCTGCTGGATATTTAGAGTTCCCAGAATTGGGGCTGAAATCTCGTCATCCTCCTCCTTCTTACGAACAGGAAGGAGGGACAATCTCATCCTTTTACCTGCCCGTTTAGTCGGTGGGGTAGAGGGAGGCCGAGCCGGTTTTGTGTAAGGAGGCCGAACTAGTTTCGCAGAAGGTGGCCGGCCAGGTTTAGCGGGTTTTAGGGAAACTGGACGGGTGGGTTTTATTACCATGGGTCGAGAATCAAGAGGGGCAGGAGCAGAGGCACGTTTTGGGCCCGGTTTAGAAGATGCAGGTTTAGGAGGCACCGGTGTGAGGGAGACGTTATTGCGCGTCTTCATGGAGTTTCTAGTCACGATTTTATTAGGTGTAGGAACCATTCTCATTTTCTTCCCCTTTTTCTTCTCATCAGGGGACTTCTTCCAATCAAACGAATACCTAGCCCCACTTCTAGTGCAGATGGTCTCCGGTTCTGATTGGAATTTAGGTAGTTTTGCCTTCTCTACCCTCTCCTTCTGCTCTCTCTCCTCAGGAGTGGTCTCATCACTCTCTTCCCCACTACTACTAACAGAGTCCTCTCTAACACTACCACTACTGGTGCTAACAGCAGGGGCTGCTATTGCCCGGCCTGATCTCAATATGTGGGGCATCTGTCGGGAGGCTGCCCTAACAGTATCTTGCTCACTATCTCGCAGTTTCTCATTCACATTACTGATGATGTCCTTGTCGGCATTAAAATCATCAGGGTTCAGGCCCTGAGGGAAGTTATGCATCAACCAGAACACATCCTGCTGCTGTTTCTTTGCCACCCGCTTACTTTTCCGAGGCGAGGTTGACATGTGGTGCCTGGTAGAAATGGGAGTGGTATTTGTTTAAAACTGGGAAACAAAGAGAACACATTTCATACAGTGTGTAATATTAAAACACTTGAACACTGTCATATCATACAAAACATGTTTCTCTCTCACACTCTCGGATATTAAATAACTTACTAAAACGTAAAAAAATGTCTCTGCCATCCCTCAAAAAGTGAGACACCGCTTTAAAGACATCATCAGAAGACCGTTCTAGATCCCTTCTTCTTCCTACATAGAGCAGGGTCACCTTGCTCTATAACAACTTGAGAGAATTCATCCTCTCTTTATACATTGAACCCAGCAGCCCTCATACACGCCTTGTGGGCCTCTATCAGATCGGCACACTCCTCTTCTCCATTCAGCAGTATACACTCTCCCATCGCAGCTCTAGTGTCTGGGCAGGCACAGCACGGCTTGCACTGCTCTTTCTTCTCCTCTGTCATGATGGTGCTAGAGAATAGAGGGAGGGTCAGAATTGGTTATGCTAAAGAGGGGAGGAGGGGGTTTCTGAGAAGTGAAGCACTGAGAAAAGGGGAGGGAGGGAGGGAGAGTAACAACACAGTGAGTGAAATTTTAAAAGGTCCATTTATATTCAAAAAGAGAACAACGCCCGCGTAACATGGCTATAAAATTGAGCAACCAAAGCTTGTCGCTCAAAAAAGAAATCATGATCTAAAATTATTCGTCATTCTTCAAAAACAAAATAAATAAGTGGCAAGAATTTTCATATCTCTAAAAAAGGAGAGGGTATATGACCCAGTCATATATTATCGTTGCACGAGTAGCTCTCTGTAACAAAGTTAATCTCGTTGCTCGTGCTCATTTGATACACATTTATCTCCATGCACATCACACATCTCTACATATATAACGTCAAAATCACGACTCACTATTGTAGTGAAACAAACTCATCAGATTGTCTATTTTAGAGGGAACACCCTTTACACTCCCATTTTCTCCATCTGTCCAGAGATCTCGTCCACATCTGCAGTTTTGTCCTCTGATACGGGCTCAACAGCCACTGGTACTTCTGTTGATTCTACGGCGGGGGCAGATTCTTCAGCGACGGGTTCGGCAACTTCTTCAGCGACGGGGGCATACTCTTCAGCGACGGATTCGACAACTTCAGCGACGGGTTCGGCAACTTCTTCAGCGACGGGTTCGACAACTTCAGCGACGGGTTCGACAACTTCAGCGACGGGTTCGGCAACTTCAGCGACGGGTTCGGCAACTTCAGCGACGGGTTCGGTAACTTCAGCGACGGGTTCGGTAACTTCAGCGACGGGTTCGGCAACTTCAGCGACGGGTTCGACAACTTCAGCGACGGGTTCGACAACTTCGGCGACGGGTTCGGCAACTTCAGCGACGGGTTCGACAACTTCAGCGACGGGTTCGGCAACTTCGGCGACGGGTTCGGCAACTTCAGCGACAGGGGCGGCAACTTCAGCCTCAGGCTCAGCAACAGTCTCAGGGACAACTTCCTCTACCGGTGCTACTGGTTCCTCGACTGGAGCAGCGACTTCCTCTACGGGAGCAGCCTCAGGTTCAGCAGGGGCAGCCTCTTCAACAGGTGCTGGTTCCTCAGCAGCGGGAGCAGCTTCTTCCACCGGGGCAGCAGGCTCATCAACGGCAGCAGGCTCCTCAGCGGCAGCAGGCTCAACAGGGGCGGCTGCCTCTGGCTCAGCAGCAGCAGGGGCCTCTTCGGCTGCAGGTGCAGCTTCCGGAGCAGGTTCCGCTGGTGTGGCTTCAGGCTTGGTCTCAGCGGCCTTCTTTGAGTTGTTGCCTCCCATGGTTTCTTAGTTGCTACAAGAGGAAAAACGTAATGTAAAGTGCGAAAAGTGGATTTGAGAGATTTTGGAACTCGGGCAGTTTTCACTCGAGCAAGAATTGAGCTTGACAGAAACAAAAAACTCTGCGCGGCGTAAATAAGCAACACAGTTTGGCATTTACTTCCCGCGTGCGCTTGAAATGACACCGCGGCGGCGTTGAAAAGACTTTTTTAACGAGTTTTCGTTATTAATATAAGGAACCATAATAAAGTTCAAGAGCCTCCAAGAGGGGCGCGATTAAAGTCGAATTTTTTAATCAAGGGACAGGGGGCCGCGCATTCAGAGAGGTCGCGCGGCGTTGTATTTGCGCGTGACAACCGAGATCAAGTTCCTGGCAATCTTAAGACTTGAACCCGAAAGCGTTGGAAAGATAATTTTAAGACCTTTTCAACGCAACCAAGATCAAGTCTTTATCTTATCAGGAAGAGGAGATATGAGCGAAAACATTTAGCACGCGCAAAAAGACTTTGTAAATGCGCGGCCCCCTGTCCCTTGATTAAAAAATTCGACTATAAAGTCCATTTTTATTCAACTGTTCACCCCTCAACTCTTGCGCGTGCGATATTTTAATTTACGCTGCGCGCGCTACACGTTAACATGTGATAAACGCGCAAAACAATTCCGCGCACGACTTTGGGGGGTGAACAGTTGAAAAAAAATGGACATTATAATCTGGGTGCCTTGCAGCGTGTTTACAGGTGCGCGCTGCCAAAAAAGTACACCTAAAACCACTTAGACCGACTTTTTTCAAACGGCTATAGCCACGCAACCACATGGCCAATTTGAGTAAACTAAACGGTAACTGATAGAGAATCGATAGCCCTAACCGATAACCCCATACCAAACCCTAACCCGACCCTAACAACAGCCCTAACCCGTCGCGCGCGCTAAAATCGATGAATTGTTAGCAATGCAAGGCACCCAGATTTTAACGTTTTCCCTCCAAGAGCACCCAAGAGCGCACCCGATCGAAGAGAGACCACACCTGAGAGCGCACCACACCCAAAAGAGACCACATCCAAGAGCGCACCACCTCCAGAAGACACCATTTCAAAAGCGCACCACATCAAAGAGAGCTCCCCATCCAGAAGATACCACGCGCAGGGGACACCACGCGCAGAAGAGACCAGCGCGGCGTTGTATTTGCGCGTGCGGTCTCTTCTGCGCGTGGTGTCCCCTGCGCGCGGTATCTTCTGGATGGGGAGCTCTCTTAGGGATCCCTAAAAAAGTTCAGTATTTACACAGCGTTTACACAGTCTTTACACAGTCGTTACACCCAGAGCGCCCGCGCCGCTTTGGGTGTAAAGACTGCGTCTTTCGCACTCGATTTGCAGCGTTTTCGGAAACTTTTTTCGCCGCAGCGCTCAGTTTACTCAATTGTGCAGCACACAATCCAATATTTTCTTAGAAAAAGCGGCAAAACGCAGCACGCGCCGCTCTGGGTGTAACGACTGTGTAAAGACTGTGTAAACGCTGTGTAAATACTGAACTTTTTTAGGGATCCCTTTTGATGTGGTGCGCTCTTGGAGTGGTGTCTTTTGGAGGTGGTACGCTCTTGGATAGGGTGCGCTCTTGAACTTTATTATGGTTCCTTATCGGATTTTTTGAAACTGTCACCCCCTGGGTATTTTCAAATTTCGTAAATGACCATAAATCCGGTTCCTGACGAGATAGAGACTTGAAATTTGGAGGTTACGAAGATCTTGCTAAGTTCTTCCGAACCTCCAAATTTCAAGTCTCTATCTTATCAGGAACCGGAGATATGACAAATTTTGCTATTTCAGGGGGATGACAGTTTCAAAAAATCCGACTTTAAAATCTTTTTTCTTGTTCTTGACTACTTTGAAGTTTTCAAAAACCTTTTTTGCCTTTTTTCTTGTTCTTGAAAAGCGCTGCGGATCAGCAGCGTTTGCCAATTCTTGTTCCTGCGATCACTGCTCGTTCACTGTGGGCGCCGTTACGATTGCAGCGTGTTTACAGGTGCGTGCTACCAAAAAAGTACACCTTAAAGTTAAAACCACTTAGACCAACTTTTTTCAAACGGCTATAGCCGCGCAAGCACATGACCGATTTTAGTAAACTAAACGGTATCTGATAGAGAATCGATAGCCCTAAACCGATAACCCCAAATAAAACCCTAACCCGACCCTAACAACAGCCCTAACGGCTAACCCGTCTCGACCGCCAAAATCGATGAATTGTTAGCAATGGAAGGCACCCAGATTTTAACGTTTTCCGTTACGATCTGGGTGTTTCGTGGCCTGTTTACAGGTGCGTGCTGCCAAAAAAGTTGATTCACTAAAATGGCTCTAACCGCCGAACCACTCAATCGTTTTGGCTAATTCAAAGTTTATCAGGTAGGGAATCTCAAGGCCTAAGTTAGGCCGCCTAACCCCAACCCTAACCCTAACCCTACTTTAGCCCTAACCCTAAAAAACCGTTTGTCAGCACTCACGAAACACCCAGATTTTAACGCTGGCCGTTCACTGTTCAGTGGCCTGTCCATTGCTCTAATTTCCCTAAGTTTTATGCGTACGGAAACTGGGACCGTCTAGGGCTTCAGTACACCCTACGATCACGGAACCGCATAAGAAGTAAAGGCTGGTTGAGCGCTCTGGCGTTATAATCCTCTGCTTTTGCGTTTATCTCTTAACTATTTGAGTGGGGTATCAAATGTAATTATTTAATTGAATTGATTATTGAACCAGTGGGCAGTGGACATGATTACGGCCTGGATTTTTGAAGTTGAACAGAATGAGTGTCCATGTTGAGCCTGCAGGCTGCCATTTTTGTTAGCAGTTATGGAAATATCCCCTTTAATATTAGCATCGCAGTATGCTCTTGTTTCTATATCAAACATGATCTTCCAGTGTCCACCCATAATATGAATAAAAAAGACAGTCCTTGTTATGTAGTGTCAATAATAATAACAATAATAATAGTATGTATCTTCGTTCCTTTATCTGGATTCACTGCAGCTTTTTTAGGACTCTGAAAGAAATTTGATGTTGATTATGAACATGATTTCAATGTTTGTCTAATGAGCTAGAAAAGAGCAGAATTCCATATTAAGATATTATGTTCAAGTTAACTTACGGACAAAGTCTTTGCCCATTAGGTTGGGCGAGTCCACAGCGCCCAGATCGAACTTGCCCTCGAACCCAACAGTGACCTTGCTACCAGGTCCAAGTCGTCCATTCCATCCATTGTTCTTGAACACGTACACAGTCTTGAACTCGTTCACACTGTAATGATATACAGGCATTAAACTTTAGTTTTGTGTAATTAGTTACTGAACGTATGTACTGTACACTGTGTAGGTGCACACTGTACTCTGTTGGCTAACTATAGATAGATTATCCTGTGATTATAGAAGTTATCATTACCTCAGCAGTTTTCCTCCCCAGTACTGGCTGATCTCAACCTTTCTGTCAAAGAACAGAGTCAGGTTCCATCCGTTCACCCTATGTCGCACGTGCACAATCGCATTTCCGTTCATGTACCCCTCAGAGGGATATGCAATCTTCTGGAAGTCGAACTTGCTGTAGACTCGGTCAGCAGGAGTGGTAGGAGGCATGGTAACAGGGCAATGCTGCACAGGGTCCACCACAATCTATCCTCTCCTCACCCTGATTCTTAACACCATCCTCACAGGTAGGGGCAGGGGCAGGTTTTACCTCACCACACACCTGTTCAGGCTTCCAATCATTAGTGATATCCTTCATCTTGTCCTGGTTCTTGCAGCCCTTTCCGTCAATGCTGACAGCACAGGTGATTCGGGGATCACACTGAACGTTCTTGGGCACTCGGTACATATCAGCATCAATGTATCTGATGGGAAATTGTGTATTAAATCAGTATCCGCCTTTGAATCATTTCATTATGCCATAAACTCTCGACTCAATCGTTATCTTTTTTATCACGTTTTACTCTGTTTCAATATTATAATATTTCCTCCCTACTACTTATCCATGACTGGTTTTCATTCAATGACTTACCCAGGACCGTCCTTGTTGTAACAGAATTTGCCAGGTTTGGAGTTCTTGGTATACTCCTTGAGCTCAACTGCGGTTCCCTTCAGGCACTTGGGGGCCACAATGAGCTTGTCTTGGGGACACTTCAGACTGGGGTTTCCTCCTGTCACCTATGGAGTGGTGGAGATCAGAACTAGGTGTTCTAATAGATGCTTAGGTCATGGTCCATGTATATTATATTTTCTCACTGAATAATTCTCGCTAAACATTACTCACAGAAATCCTAGCACAACTGTAGTAGAAGTGAGGGTGGGAGCTCATGGCACTCTTGATCTGTAGAACGTAGTCTCCATCAGCCAGATTGTGGGGGATCTTGACAGTGGTATCAAATCGTGCATTGTCCTCCTCGTAAGCCTGGTATTCACACCCAGGTCGGGCATTACAGGGATGCTTGCAGTCACCGTACACTGTACCACCTGGTCGCTGATCGTGCCCGTAACAGGAAACCTTCATAACATTGTCATCAAAAGCCTTGTGGGTCTTGTGTTGACCGTAGGGAGCCAGAGCGATCCTAACCCACCCACCAGCGTGGTTGTTGCTAGTCCATCCCACCTTCATCCTGTCTCCAGCCTTGTACTCATTGGGATACTTCACTCCGTGCCATACGTTCTCAGTCTCACAAGGTCCTGTGGTATCAGCGGGTCGGCCTGGGTCCACATCAAACGACCAAGGACAACTCATCCAGGTGTGAGCAAAGGAAGCTCCGAAGAGCGCAGCTAGGAGGAACAACTTCATTTTGTAAATAATGAAAGGCGAGGTGCTCGGAAAGGTGGTTTAAATCGAGAAAGAAAATCGTGTTAGCACTTTACCACACCAGGTGGGGGGACAATGGGATTAAGTTGGGGCACTTTCTTTGTGACACGCTGCTAAAATCTAGTTTATCCAGCTCTGTACTGACTGACGTGCTGTCAAGTGTCATTGACGTAAAACGAGACGTTTGTAGTTCACGAACGTGTCCTTTTCTCTTAACATTACTAACTCCTATTCTAGCCACTATGATTCTCCCCTTCTAATATAGCCCTAACTCCTTCTCTCCTTTTAGCCACTATGATTCTCCCCTCTGAGAATGTGGTGACGCAATTCACTACTGAAATCCTCCCAGATCACCTCGTCTCTCCTCCCTCAACAGTTCCACCCGACCCTATTGATCGGCTAAACTGCAACTACACAAACCTCTCCGAGCGATTCAAATTACGGAATAAGAGCTTCAAGAGACAGTTTGCACCCCTCTACTCTGCCAGATTGAACAACATGAGGCCCATGTTAGAATCAGTAGCTAGGTCCAAGTGGATGGATGTCCCCCAGGTCCAGATGAACGACCTACAGCAGGGAAAGAAGTGTGTTATAGTGGGCACTATCTTCAAACAAATGCAGCTGAAACCAAATATTCTGCGGGAATTGAGTGAAAATGTAAACCTACCTACCAAACCAGGTGTGTGTGTGAACTCAGTCATCACTTTTTAGTCAACTTAGACTCTTCAGAATAACGCGGCTTCCTAGTATAAACAATACAACATGTTATCCCCCACTACTCTCACCTAACCTTTAGTTCCTCCTAATCTCTCACTACCCCCAACTAACCTCCATACTTCCCTCCAGAGCGAAAGCGGTACACCCACCAGACGGACGTGGTATACCTGGAGGATGAGACCCAGAGGATAAGTCTGATTGGGGGTATCACTACTAGTGATGCCATTACTGGTACCATCATATGTGCTATGGGACAGGAGACTGCAGGGGGCAAGTTTGAGGTGGAAGAGTGGTCGTATTGTGGACTACCTGCCCAGCTTAATGCCCAGATCTCAGGGCCAATTGATGATGATAGGTAATAATGTTTACCTGTTGTGACTGAAAGAAGAACTATACTTCGTTTGGTAATTTTTCCAAGGAATCAAGTTAACTAAAACTCACGAACCCCCACCCCCTCTCCCCCAGGTATGTGGCCATTATATCAGGCATATCGCTGGGCCACCCCTCCTTCGACCCCATGCCTCTCCAACTATTTGTGGATCTGATCACGGGTCAACTTGGCTCCCTCAAGGACCAATCATTTTACTCAAAAGTAGTGAGATTGATAATAGCGGGAGACTCGCT
The DNA here is from genome assembly GCA_020137815.1 of Hormiphora californensis. Lineage (NCBI taxonomy): Eukaryota > Metazoa > Ctenophora > Tentaculata > Cydippida > Pleurobrachiidae > Hormiphora > Hormiphora californensis. The sequence goes on from CM035354.1 coordinate 8,212,611, forward strand.
CAGCAAGAACACTCGAGACAGTGCTAGTGCGAAACAGGCCAAGTATCTGAGTAACAAGGTGAAGGCAGCCAGTATCTCAGCCGCACAGGAACTAGATGATATCCTAACTCAGTTAGTTAGTTGTGTGAATGTGGATGTAATGCCAGGACAGTTTGATCCCGCATCCTTCTCGTTACCCCAGCAACCCCTTCACAGATGTATCTTCCCTCAGGTGAGATTTAGCTGTTTTTTTGTTGAAAATTCGTTAAAGTAAGAGTGGCGCGCCGTGTTTTCTCACAAAACTTAGTGGATGAACGGGGAGTACCACCAGGACCATTGGTACGGTATCGAAAATTTCCAATTCTGTCTCGTTCATTAGTTATGACGTAATATGTTCATTATTTCAACTTTTATAAAATTGCTCTACAGAAAAATCTGTACATTGTGGATTGAAATGGATGCTTGCATCGTGTTCAGCGTCAAAAAATAGCCGGGGTACCAAATTTTGGTGTCTCTACCTTGTCTGTGACGCGAGATATCGACAATTATCAAAAACGACCAAAATGGGTGAGAGAGATTGTAGTTAGAGGAAATTAGCTAAATAAGGGCCGAAACTAGGGAAAAATTTGTAACAAGCTAATTCCTTCACCAATTGGTCCCTATGGGTCCCTAGAATCACCAAAAAAAATCACAAAAAATCCGCGATGGCTAAGTTGGGTTTTTGGACCACGCCCTTTTACCTGTATTTTCAGTCATGTGGTCAAAAATCTAAATTCTCTTAGAATAGGAGTAGAGAAGAAAATAAGGGCACTAAACTGTGTAGCGTCCTCGCATTAGTGGGGGTAGACGCCCATGAAAAGTCTCTATCTCATTTGGTTAATTAGATAATTGGATAATTAGATCTGCGCATAGCCGTTTTTGGCCATACGGCTATAGCCACTTAGGAATGGTTTAGAGACTTTTCACTGGCGCCATTTTGTAGACAATGGCCAAGTTATGGGGGGTCGATGTCGGACTTTTAAGCTCTATCTCCAACCGTTTAGCCGATATTTGGCTTCAAAGGTGCTCAAAATGAGCAAAAAACGGTAAAAAGCCCAATTTTGAGCACCTTTGAAGCCAAATATCGGCTAAACGGTTGGAGATAGAGCTTAAAAGTCCGACATCGACCCCCCATAACTTGGCCACTGTCTACAAAATGGCGCCAGTGAAAAGTCTCTAAACCATTCCTAAGTGGCTATAGCCGTATGGCCAAAAACGGCTATGCGCAGATCTAATTATCCAATTATCTAATTAACCAAATGAGATAGAGACTTTTCATGGGCGTCTACCCCCACTAATGCGAGGACGCTACACAGTTTAGTGCCCTTATTTTCTTCTCTACTCCTATTCTAAGAGAATTTAGATTTTTGACCACATGACTGAAAATACAGGTAAAAGGGCGTGGTCCAAAAACCCAACTTAGCCATCGCGGATTTTTTGTGATTTTTTTTGGTGATTCTAGGGACCCATAGGGACCAATTGGTGAAGGAATTAGCTTGTTACAAATTTTTCCCTAGTTTCGGCCCTTATTTAGCTAATTTCCTCTAACTACAATCTCTCTCACCCATTTTGGTCGTTTTTGATAATTGTCGATATCTCGCGTCACAGACAAGGTAGAGACACCAAAATTTGGTACCCCGGCTATTTTTTGACGCTGAACACGATGCAAGCATCCATTTCAATCCACAATGTACAGATTTTTCTGTAGAGCAATTTTATAAAAGTTGAAATAATGAACATATTACGTCATAACTAATGAACGCGACAGAATTGGAAATTTTCGATACCGTACCAATGGTCCTGGTGGTACTCCCCGTTCATCCACTAAGTTTTGTGAGAAAACACGGCGCGCCACTCTTACTTTAAAGAAGACAATTCATAAAATATAAACTTTAATTTAGTTTTATACAGAAGGTTTAACAGACTTATATAACAAGTTTATTATACAATTATGATAAAGATGATAAGGATTCTCTAATAGAGATTCTGAGATTGCTATCAACGTCTTTTTCATCTTGACTCTGTGGACTTGATGTTTCGGGACTAGGAGTGATATCTTTAGTGATAGGGTTTTCAACAAAGGTCACCCTTTTTTGTCTTATTACCCGGCTGTTTCGGCAATGCTTCGTTAATCGCTTTCCCAACGCCACACTTAGCCCCAGTTTATTGGTTCTGGTGTCCTTGATGGCCACATACACATACTCGCCCAACAGGCAGATGAGAGCTGCAGCAATGCCCATCGGAATGATCCAAAACACCCCAGACAAACTTGAGAAGTACATAGTGAGAGAGTTACCAGCATTACACGGCTTACTCGTTTTCTGGTTCTCATATTTTTGATACAGCTCCGTTATAGTGCCCTTCTCCCTGATTCCTAGTAGAAAAGTGTCCACGAGGTTTTTAAACGGGGAATTCTTACGTAGTCCATAGGCCAGCTCAAACGGTTGAAAAGGTTCCCCAATTTGTACAATATCGCACTCAGCCCTTCGTTGCATAACTGATTCCTGGAAACTCATCAATGAACACAAACCCTCCAGCCCTCATTCTCTCCAATCCTTCACCTGTAACTCTCAACTTTAATTGCCTCGGACTGCAATTCTGTTGTAGTCTGGGTTCTGATTGGACCTCAGAAGTAACTCTGGGTTCCTGCTATCCACCACTCCCCACTCGTATTTATCCTGACTGAGCAGCTCCAGGGGGTGGTTTAGATCGGAGATGGAGTAGCTGATGGTGAGGAAGGCAGTCATATTGGCTGTATACATGGTGATGATGAGGAGAATGAAAAACCACCAAGTAAATATCATGATCCTGCCAGCAGGGGACTTAGGGAGCATCTCCCCTGTCTGTCCGACCAATCCAGCACTAATCAACCACAACGACTCCCGGATATCTAGCCCATTGTTCTTCTCCTCTAGCCTCTCTATTCTGCAGTCTGACTCCTTCCCTCCTCCTTCACACTCCTCACACTTGCATGTGTTCTGTGCGTATAGACGGCTTCCGTTAACTCCGTATGGGGAGAGCTTACTAAAGATGTAGGTCATAGAGGTAACAAGAGCACATCCCACGATAATCGCACCCCAGACAGTCGAATCAAAGGGACGAAGGAAGAAAAACATATCCCTCCCTTCAGAGTCACTTTTTACTAGGGCTCCAAGGCCACCATCCATAATGGGGAAAGAAAAGTCAATATCCGCCTTTCTGACGGCGTTGTTTGACAGAGCGACTACGATCATATCTGTCTTATTATCCAGCAAGTCCCTGATCAGCCCGTTCCATTCCCCTGTTGTAGTGTTCTTCCCGCCAAATTTCATGTCGTCAGGCATGATAAAGTTGTAGGTGAAATTGAGCTCCTGCGACATACTGGACACAATTTCAACATTGACACCGGTATAACAGGAGGGATCAGTGATATCTTCACAACCTGATGAAGGCTCACTGATAAAGGGCATCTCAGGGATTATACCTAGCCGCAAATGCATCCCATTTAGCTCATTAGCAATACCCGCTGGTTGAGTGCTCTTGTTTCCCAGGAACTTTACACTAGATGTCATTTCAAGACCAGTCTTTAGATGCCAGGCCCCTACCGGTACAAATGTCTTCCCTACGAAGTTAACAATGTCATATGATATATCTTCCACCTCACCCTCCTTAGTAAATGCTATCTGCCCCGTTATCCCATCGTGTTCAGTGGATGTGAGGGCATCCAAAACATCGTCACCACTCGACCACTGACCCTTAGAGGAATCACATACGAGGTCCTGGTCCGCTAACGTTAACCCTGTCAGTGCTTTGTCGATAAACTTTAGACCATCATATGTGAGAAGGTTATAATCTGTCAGATGGTCGTCAGAGTGAGGGACTGATTTCACATACTCATCCTTAAAGTCATCGTACATTGCAGATCGACTTATCTTAGGTCGGATTCCAATCAGTCCCTCGTAGTAACTCATATAGGAGCCGTTGTAGGCCAAGGTACCCACATTAGCAGCCACTGCGTCAGAAACAATCCAGGCAAACTCTTGTTCCAATAGGCCCACAGATTTAGCCTGTTCCAGGATTACCCTAATGTGCTTGCTGCTCCCAAAGTAGATGATGACCCGATCTAGTGAGTTCCACAGAGTATCCAGCTGGTCTCCGACATCAGGTGTGTCATTGTATGTGTCAAATATTAGGATGTTCTTCACCTCAAAGTTACCGTCCGTCAAGAACCGGGTTTGTAGGTCTACAATGGCATTGATCCCATACTCATCATTAGAGGATAAGATACTAACTTCAGACCACTTGTAGTACCTGAGGAGGTCTATTATGGCTGCAGTCTGGTACTTATCGCTGGGTACCATGGTAACCAAACTAGTAGTCTTCCTCCGCAACTGGGAGCTACTAGCTGACACAGTCATAACTGGGATATGAAATATTCCAAAGTATCCCGAGTACATGATAGCATCATCTGAGGGCCCTCTATGTAATACCACTGCTACCCCTGACTCCAACATACTGCATGCTGTATTGCTCATGTTCCTCAGCTCATCATCATATGTCATCCACACCACCTCAGTGGTCATGTTAGCCACACTGATGATATTCTCCATGATCTCATTCTGCCGGGCCTCATCCACCGAGAGAAACCCTATCTTGGTCGTAGAGGCTGATACTAGGAGTAGTAGGACGAGAAGCATTGCTATAGGAAAACGGTATTAAACAGTACTAATGGACAGACTAGGTTCATGCACAACAACACTATACCTAATCTCCCATAATATGGCGACATTCACAGAGCAGACAGCAATAATGGGTGTGTTAAAATACTGTACGTGTAAGAACGAATATGTAAGCAGATCAGATGTGACACTACACTCCTGGGAAGAATTGGTAAATAGACAAACACTGCATCTTAAAACAAACATTGAAAGTATATGTGCGTCGAGCACTGAATTCATGTGCAGTGAACTGTGAAAGAAATACAATAAATACAATAATAGTGAAGGTCGAAGGAATGTCGGTTAGGGGAAATCGAGTAGATAAGTAAGAAGTGTGGTTGAGAAAGTGATTCTGAATTAGCGGTGAACAGATCTAATTGCTTTCAGTTTATTGGTTGCTGCATGCTCCTAACTATAGTATTAGTGATAGTATGTGTGGCGAACTTTCCTTGCTCGACCCTCGATTCTCTCTCCCAAATGTAAAGGAGGGGTAGAACGGTGAACGGTGAAAGTATTTGCGGTTAACAAAGTATGTGGTTCGAGGGAAATTGAGTAGAAAGAGGTGTGGTCCAGAAAAGATACTGAAATAGCGGTGAACAGATCTTCACTAATTGTTTTGTGTTTTGGCGTCTATAGCATTGTGCTTCCCAGTTAAAAGCAAGACAGGAAGCTCTCTCATTAAAAGCAGCTATACTGGCGGGTGTTAGGTTGCGAAAGTCCAGTTTGCCCCAAGATCTAAAACACACGAGGAGCACCTCAAATGTCATTGTGCGGATCCCAGAACAAAGTTAAGAATGTATACGCATGTATCAAGTCAACGTGTGAACAACGTGTCTAAATATGAGCTAGGGCACATGGGAAACTACAAGGAATTGTCGTATTAGAGAGCTGAAGGAATTAGAGGGCTCTAGAGAGTTTCTATAATTCAGGGATTCACATTCAGGGATTACAAAAAGGAAGAATTCTCTCATTGTCACCATCAGGATACAGTAATCAGGACATTAGACAGTCTGAACAAGTCGATTTCGGCAACCGGGAAGTTGAGGTTAGATGATTATATAAAGAATAATCCGACACCATCTTTATTGTTAGAACTGTACATTTCTTTAAACGGGAGAAAGCAATTAGAGCAACGCCGTCCTAGGATACAGATCTACAAGACCTACTAGATCTGCCGAACAGGAAGTGAGACAGGACAGAAGACAGAAGTGGGGCAAGAAAGAACAAAACAGTTCTAGATATAATAAATGTGAGAACAAAAATAGTCTCCACACTTAGGCAGAGAGCACATTAATTTGATCTATTGGTACATGCAGTACGGCTTGTCGTAAATCACTTTTGATCAGGCGAAAACGCATTTCATTACTATTCATGAGCATAATGAGGTTGGAGGGGGCACTAATAATTACTATCATGTTCTACTAGACCTGTAATTATCATCTGTTTCAGGCGGCACAATACACATCATTCCAAAGTGTAACTAACCCCTACGAAGCGGATCTGGATGGGATAACTTTCCTGGGTACTTCCGGACAGAACATCCAAAACATCCGCCAATACACCCGCCTAAACAGTGGGGCAGATATAGCAGAGATAACACTACAAAGCAGACACATAGCCCCCACCTGCCCTGACACCCTGGGGTGTTACCCCTATATTGATGAGGACCCCTTCATTCTGCGAGACTGTCCACATGTGTATTTCTGTGGAAATCAAAAGAGATTTGAAACTAAGTTAGTGGAAGGAGATCAGGGGCAGAAGACACTGGTGGTGTGCGTACCAAAGTTCTTCGATAGTCACCAGGTAAGGCATTGGCTAGTAAGAAATAAGTGCAACTAAGAGCAATTAATTATTAAAACTAATCGTTCCTCAAAGTGACCGAAATTGTTGCCTAACTCTGGACTCTCCTATCCTCTCACTTCTCATCCTCTCTCTCCCACTAGGTGGTGCTAGTGAATCTCAAGGATCTATCCTGTTTCCCTGTCTCCTTCGCCACCCTGCTGACTCCCTCCACGGGGGAGGCGGGTAAGACTCACCTTGATTACACTCCTGAGGAAGACAGTGGTGGAGAGGAGGATGGAGAGGAGCTACCTGATGTGAATGTGACACCTGATGCAGACGATGATATGGAATAGTGGAGTAGGGTACAGATGGAATAGTACAGATGGAATAGTACAGGTTACTATTTATATAGAGACGGGTTTAGGGTGAAACTAGAAACCAGGTGCGGCTTTGTGACGAGTGATGGATATTATGGTAGACGCGGCAGAAGAGACAGTTTTGATATTATCAATTATTTTATTGAAGTTTTTATCGATTTTTAATTCACCTCCCTCATCCATCTAAGATGCTATAGCGATGACTGATATATTATTTGATATTTCCCTATTTTGTATTTGAACGTGTGCTTTTCACTGCACTACCGGTACAGCCCTGATTTTAAATCACCCAATGGCCCACCCCTCCCTAGTTGTAAGTAACTATAGTCCCCCTTCTAACCTGAATACACCATTAGATGTCTACCACAATGCCTGGCATCTCCAGTGAAGACAAGCTGGAGTACGCAGAGTTGTTACAGAAGAAGCAGGAACTAGAGGACAGTCTAGTGAACCTAGAGAGGCAGATATACCTGTTTGAGGGTAGCTACCTTGAAGACACCTCTAGTTATGGGAACATTATCAGGGGTTGGGACGGGTACCTTAGCAACAAGAACTCTAACAAGGGTGGAAGGGATAGGAAGTTCAAAGAGTCAGACAGGTTGTTCAGTAGGAGTTCTGTGACGTCAGCAGCATCCCTTAGTAACCACGGTAACAACTCCGCAACTGTGGCTGACAGTGATGACGAGAGGTTTCAGAAGAAAAAGAAGTTGAAATTGAAGAAAAAGGATAGCTCAAATCCTTACTGATATCAGAAACCAGATCAAGAACTGTCAGAGAATATTGCGAGTGAAAGTTGTTACCGAAAGTGTTTTACCAATTAATTTATATAATAAATCTACCATCATTCCATTAACTTTATGTTATACATGTACATCAGAAGAACGAATTACTTGCAGATGTTTGTTATTTTACCAATCACCCCTCCCATCGCCGGTTTTCTCGACAATCAGCAAGCCTTCCCCGATTATACTATGTACTTTGTATAGTGTTGTTTTTACTACCAATACATTCCCAATCTATCTCATCACTTTGCTCCACCAATAGGTACAGCTATGATCCAGTACATGTTACTATTCAGCCGGCAGGGGAAGCTCCGTCTTCAGAAGTGGTACAATCCCATCGCCCAGAGAGAGAAGAGGAGAACTACGAGGGAGCTTATTACACTGATACTCTCTCGTAAACCTAAAATGTGCTCTTTTCTGGAGTATAGAGACCAGAAGGTAGTTACACCTGTTTACGGCTGTGTCACCTCCTACAGCCGGGTTCAGCTGCATGTTTGTGTGTGCGTGTGAAATGCAACTAATTTTAGTGCACAGTACACAATTTCAACTGCTTCACTGTCATGTGTGCCGGTAGTATTACTAAAATACTCCCCCCAGATTGTGTATAAGAGGTATGCCAGTCTGTTCTTCTGTGTGGCTATAGAACCTAACGATAATGAACTACTAACTCTGGAGATTATCCACAGGTAATGTCTTATACTAAAACTCTTCAAAATTCTTTTAGTCATGTAGTATCTTTTATTTTGCTGGGATTTTGCTTGATTGTCTGAACTAGCTTTGAACATCTGATCCCCAGGTATGTGGAACTACTTGACAAGTATTTTGGAAGTGTGTGTGAGTTGGATATCATCTTCAACTTCGAAAAGGCATACTTTGTTCTGGATGAACTCCTGGTGGCTGGAGAAATGCAGGTAAATGGGGCAGGGAAATGTAACACATCATGATAAAGGAGAATAATCTAGCTGCTCCTTATCATTTCTATATTCATTAATCATTTATTTCGGCTTCTAATCTCGAGTTATAATCTGGTATTACCCCCTCTCAGGAGACGAGTAAAAAGAGTGTGTTGAAGGCTATAGCTGCACAGGATATGTTACAAGACGAGACGGAGAGCAAGACAGGGCTGGATGAAATGGCTGACAAAAAGAAGTTGGGACTAGCCGGGGGACTGCCATAGAGACACTATAATGGGAGAAAGAGAAAGAGAGAGACATTATGGGAGGTTGTGTCATGTACACCAGGCCCCTTTCAGCGGGAAGGGTCTGGTGATGACAAGATGTGTTTTGGGAGGATAATGGGTTGCTGCTGGTCAGGATCTGTGTATAGAGCGGGATATTGTGTGTTTATCTATTGATTGTCTGTGTGTGTGTGGTGTTTAACTTCTGCTGCAATGTATTTCACCTTGAACTTTAAACCCCTCAAAACAAAGTAGTCATAATTTATCCAGATAGTATCTCCCTATAATGCTCCTCCACCCTATAGCGTGCCATGGAAGGGGGTCGATCAGTGTCTACCAAGACGACCTATGCTAACAGGCCATCTGACTACGCTACAACATCCTGCCCTGTTCCCTACCAGCTGTACCCCAGAGGAGGAGACCTCAAACCTAACCAACACTGTATCAAACAATATCACTGCTAGTTCAGCTATAATATTAGTAGATTCTGACTCACAGAGCTCTCTGCAGAGTGATCACAATATTACCGACTCTCCTGACAAGTTCTGTCTATCTAGACGGCAGTTGATTGACCATAGCAACATGATTGATAGACCCAGTTTGTGCGAATTAGAAGGCCCAGGATAGAGAGCAGTTGTTTCTCAATGACAAGGATACCTCGCCATTAGAGGAAATACTCAGCAAGGAGACCTCCGCGTTGGAAGATCTGCTCTCTAAGAACTCTGACAGCCCGGTTAAATTAACTGCTAGTGTTGTTGAAACTGAGAAGGAGAACCAGACAGACAATAATAATGATGGGGGTGATGTAGGGACCACCGCCAATGAGTACCACACTATCAGACAATGAGATACCTCTAGAGGAGCTCAAGGGTGCTGATACTGGTGATGACACTACTGCTGATACAACACTAGAAACCACTGTCAACACAGCAACTGTATTAGATGTCCCTGATAGTGCTGACAATGATGCTGATGTCTCCTTCGTATCAGAAAGTTGCGGACCTGGTAAGTTACGACACTGATCTGTATTTTCAACCTAATCGCATTTCTATATTGCATTGTATTACTCCGAGTTAGGAATTTCACCCGTCCAATGTTTCAGTGTTACCAAGGAAAGAGAAACAGCGGAAGAAGAGCAGGAGCACCTCCGGTAGAGCCCCTCAGGTGGGCCCACAGCCTCCAACTCTACTATTGGGTGATATTGATGCTCTTCCCAGGCCAAAACGGGGAAGACCCCGGAAACACTGGCCTAGTAAGTCTTTAATCTAGGATTTATAGCATGAAACTTATCAGATGTTATGTATTATTTGTGTTAGAATTATAAGATACATCTCCTAATAAAGTAACTCCCCCCACAGAGGATCCAAATAAGCCGCCCAGTAAACGTGGTAGACCTAGGAAAACTACCAGTGCTTCATTCTCTGACACTGTCACGTCAAATGGAAGTGCAGCCAACTCCAGTATAGACCTAACAGATACTGCAGGGGTGGAGGACACTCGGAGGATTAGGAAACCCTCTCTCAAGTTGATAGAATCAGTTGTTAATGATGTCGGACGGAGGATTGCCAAAGAAGATATTCCTCCTTCCAACAACAAGGATACTCCAATCAACCTGGATCCTCCATCCAACCTAGCTTCCAACCCTCCACCGTTATCAGCTGCCCCAGGAGTAACATCAATATCAGCTGCTCCAGTAGCTCCAGGAGTGACACCATTTATACCGGGGGTTATCAAGGTAGAGGCCCTGGATACGGAGCCTTTCAATATGAACACTACACGGAATACAGTGCAGGGTAATGCTGATAACGGTAAATCTCCTACTACCCCGAGTTCTTATGTTCCTGTTCCTGCACTTCCAGAGGGGTGGACTATGCGGGCTAAAGCTAGGAATGATGTGTCAAAGTACAAAGGTCGACTGGATATTTGTTACCGATGGTGAGTTAATATTGGGATAATTCTAGGGTGGTTTAGTTTGTTTTCACACTTGTATCTGGTTCTTGTCGCTTATATTTTCATGTTGAATTAATATTTCTCTGTTTCAGTCCTAACGGGAGGTCCTACAGATCCAAACCCAGCCTGGTGGAGGCGCTCAGAGAGATTGACCCAACCACGAACTGGTCATGTATTGATTTCAAAACAGGAGTGTTCAAAATGGGGCCGACCCCTGCTTATGTACCAGGCAATATCAGCCTAGCACAGACAAGTCAGCACAAAAAGAAGCATAAGTCGTATTTTGGAGGTGCCTCACAGGTGGTAAATTCTCGGGGAGTGCCTCCCACAATGGCGCACCAACCCACCAGAGTCAGCCAGCCATCCTTAGAGACCATGTACACACGAGATGGTAATGCAGCATTCCCCTCTCAAATCTTCCCTGGAGTACAACCCCTTCTTACCATGTCTCCAGAACAACATAGGAGGTCCAGTGAGATATACAATTCGCTGATGCCTCCTACTATGGTGCGTACTAACAGACACACCCTGGCCTATAACAGTCCACCCGCCCGGCCTGAACCACCAAGGAGAGGACATTATTGGGGAGGATCTAGAGGGGGTCCTCGAACTAGGGGTCCAGGAGGTATCATCATGAGAGGTGGGGTTACTTCCCGGGGTATGAACTATGGAGTCAGATGGGCCGGGCCTCAGGAGCACACTACCGGACCAGTTGTATACCCAATAAACACTGTTAGGAGTAGGAGGGGTAGGAGACCAACATGGTCTCTTAATTCGGACAGACACATGATGATGAATAACTTATCTGTACATAGTATACATCCTAGCAGAGCTAGAGTGGTAGAGGAGAATGTTCAAGTTAGTGACAGTGATGTGGTGTTTATAAAGGAGTCACCTCGTCCTGAGAAGAGAAGGAAGACTATATCAGTGCCACCCCCACCACTAGCACCACTCACAAGAGAGGAGGTGAATTGGGAGGATGCTCCACCCTCCCCTACTGTGGATATCCCTCCCCCTCCACTGATAGAGACTCTACCTGACATGCCCAGTCTGGTGCGGATATCACCTATCGAACAGGTAACTAGCTATCGCTCATTGCTCTATCCGCTTCTATCTTTTTCACCTACCCATCTATCTCTTTAGTGTTCTCTCCCTCCCTCTCTGTATCTCTCTCTCTTTCTCTCTACACACTTCACGCGATTGTCACTTCATTTGAAAAATGGTGGGAATTAGGAACTATGACAGTAGCCTCCTTTACTGCGATATGTGCCTCTCTCTTTATAGCTTCACGGTCTATTCAGTAGCACACATATATAATATTGAGCTGTAGTGTGTGTATTTCAGTTCAGCTAAGGATTCCCCCTTTATTAAATTAACTCACGGAAAGACTGTTGAAATTCATTCACTCTCCGTGGCACGTGGTGTCTCACCGCGTCTCACGTGACCTAATGTCTCTCTCTCTTCCCCCAACTATTAAAATGTGACTCTCTCTCCCTTCTGAAATTGGTTAATTTAATTAACCATATACTGCTCTCTCTATCACCCCTCTCTCTCTCTCTCTCAAAAGAACTTGTGTTTGAGTGTTGGTTGCAATAACACACAGTGTGTACAAATTTGCATCGCCTCCCATCCTTTGTCTTGTGTGCCACGTCTTGTTGTTCCGATCGTCTGGATCCCATTTCCAGCAAAGTTATTAGTGTGTTTCGTTAGTAACATGTATCGAGCACCGTACCCTCCTGGTCAGTACCACCAATACCAGCAGCAGCAACAGCAATACCACCAGCAATATCAGCAACAATATCAGCAACAATATCAGCAGATTATCGTGAACCCCCAACAACAACAACACTACCCTCAACCACATCCCCCTCAGCTGTCACGTGTTCCGGTAATACACTGTGAAAGCACTTCTTCTGAAAATGCACTGTTTTGAAAATGTAGGATGTGTTGACGCTTAGTTTATAGTCCTCCCCCTACACACTATAACAGTCATGCATGTCAAGTTGTAGCCTAGCGTGTACATTAGGTGTTATACTGTAGTGTCATAGTGTAGTAGGTTATTAGGGTGTATGTGTCTGTGTGTGATAGACAGGTGGTGGGCTACAATTTTGGTAGTTCTCGCATTATCATATTACTCTCTCTTACCTCACATTCTCTCTCTTTTACCTCATATTCTCTCTTTTACCTATTCATATTCTCTCTCTGTAGCTATTAGACGCTCTCACGCTACCCCACTCTCCATATGTTATAACCGCTGCAAGATAGAGGGCGTGTTCGTGTGTGTAGTATTGCACAATCTCCCCCTCTATAAGCTATAGTTCTCCACAGCAGTTTTACAATGTTTTACCAGTTCAATTCAAGCTGTTATTTTCTTTGGTCCCCTCCACTCCTTTGTCCCTTCCTGAAATCCCCCTCCTCTCCCCCAGTAACATCCCCCCAGATTGTAACACCCCCTTCCTCTCCCCCAGATTGTAACATCCCCCTCCCCCAGATTGTAACATCCCTCTCTCTCCCCCAGATTGTAACATCCCCCTCCTCTCCCCAGATTGAATCTCTGGAGGAAGTCACAGAGGTGTTGCCAGTTAAGATAGGAGGCTTGCAGCACAATATTCCTGCTGTTTGGTGCAATGAGGTGTTTCACAACCTTTCAGTCAGTCATTTCGCCCGGCAGTGCAGGTACTGTTATTATCTCATCAATTATTTATTTATTAATTAATTATTTTATCATCCATTACTGGACTTTTATTCAGTCTCTCATGTTCACAATCTCCATTATCCATTTAACATATCTCTCTCCCCTCTCCAGTTCCCAAGCGGACCCTATTCCTCCTGACCCTAAATGGCCCCGGATCCTGGTCCAGTTCTACTCCTTCGCCCTAACCGTCCCAGTCCTTGCATGTGATATAGACCTACAATTCAAGTGCAGGGAGAAAGTGAACCACCAATATAAAGCTGTCTCCAGCTATGTCGTGGTGTTACGGGGCCATGTCAGGGATGTAACTGTGGATATCCATTTCGTCCACTTTCTAGAGGAGGTGGAACTCCACCAGTACCTGCCCACCACCCAACATGCTACTAGTAACCAACAGGGTGGATCCTTCACTGTGGAGGATGGTATGAGGTCTATTTGTGGGGAACTAGAGGGGATAGTGAGGGGTAGAACTGATCTAGAAGATGGACTAGTCGTGTTGTTATTAAAATATCTACAAAAATCAGATCTCTGTACATTTATCCTGGCCGTAGCTAACTCAACTCTGTACCACTGATTTTGAGTCCAGTGTCGTGACAGTTCTAAGGGATTCCCTCAACTGCCTCACGTCAAATCACTGTCTGATCTAACTGGAATGACGCTAGGAGACACCACAACTCCCACCAAGGATCCAGCACCATCCACTGCAGCCACTCCACAGAATAATGCGGATATCCACAGAGCCATAACAAACCTCCTCCCTGATGACAGTAAGATATCTGACGATGTTAGAGAGTACATTGTAAGGAGCCAATGCATGTTCTGGATATGATTGGAGAGTCTGCAGAAGACAGGGAAACCACTAACATTTGATAGTCTCTCTGTTATTATAAGAGAGAAGATACTGACTCCCTCAACAGTACCACCAACAGGGGCTGCAGTACCAGTCCCCCGGGGTTCTATCAGAGCTGTATACCCCCTGGATATAATCCCAGATACTACTCGCCCCACGTTGGTCCCCAGCACCAACAGAGATACGGCAGGCCACCCCTCCGGCGTCCTGTCCAGCCTGCCATGGCCCATGTAGCACCCATCGCCCCTCCTGCTGCTATGAGAATGGTGAGGCCCCTGAGGTTCAAAGAGCACCCTCCCAACAAGAGACCACCAATGATTCAGATAAATAAGGCGGTTCAGGTGATGCCTGCACAAAGGACTGTTCAGCAGCAGGTGAACTTTTTACCTATCGCAGCTAGCACGGACAAGAGAAAGCAAAAGTTTGTCGATTTGGACTTTTGTCCGCATGTATGATACAAGTTAGAGAGAGTATATTTGTTTTAGCTCAATAATTTTGTTTAACCCCGTCCTTATTCCTTCACATAAAATCTGAGTTTGCAGTGTTTGGAGGATAATTATTGAGGTGTAAGATGTGGCTGTAGGCGCTAAAACTCACACAAAAGTTTATGTTGTGTCCGGCGCAAAACAAGACAAACTACAGAAAGTGGCAATTGTGAGCATTTGTGATTAGTACACGCGCAAAACTTACGCCGCGCACTAGATCCGTCAATTATGCGCGTTGGCGGATTCACACTTGCAGACTGCAAAAATTTTCTGCACAGGTGAGTTCAGTTTTCGATTTTTTGACAATTCTGCCGTTTCGGTACCCTTTCGGCGTACCTGTAGCCTTTTGCATCTGTTGAAAGATATTTAGTAGTGTGTGGCACCTACATATCCTACATTTTGACAAAACAATTAATCAATGACATTTTAAACAACGATTCAAAGTTATTATTGGTGAAAAAGTGGGCTCTAAAGTCTATAGGTACATGTAAAGAGGCCAATTTTCTGTAGATTACATGGTAAACTATTCAAATATGCATTCTCGTCAATAATTGCCATTCCTGTCGACCAACTGCAAGTTGTCCTGAAACTATGAATGCCTTGTTTCAAACTTTTCAACACTACTTTAAACAAATTAATTTGAGGAAGCATGACTCAATGACCCCCCTCGGACCGCTGACGAGATCTGAAGCAAGGAGAACAGAAGAAGCTATGGCCCAGTCCGTTCAAGATGCAGCAGTGAAGGTGACGTGCCTAAGATGTAAAGCCGAAGATCCCGATGACGAAACAGTAGCTGTGAGTAAAAGGGGAATGTGTTGGTTGTGTCCCCGATGCTACCAAGAAGTAGAGCAGTGTAACCTAGCACTTGAGCCAACTCTCGATGATCGCTGAAGAAATTCCAAGATGAAATTCTGGCCACCGTTTCCGTGACAGTTGCAGCAGAAATCTCCAAACAAATGAAGCCTAAATCGAAGCCTGCTACTGATGCACAACCAAACGTGAGTTATTCCCAAGTCGCAAAGAAGAGAACCTAGCACCAGCTAGGCTTACAATCGCTGAAGAGATACCGAAACGGCCAGCTCTATTTCAAGAAGATCCCAACAAGAGTATAGGAAACAACAAAGTGACGGATCTGTACAATACTGGTTCAAAAGTGCTAATGAATGAACAGTGCAGCTGAGAAAGTAAAAGCGGAGAATATTGGAGTGACGAAGTTTGTCCATGCACCAAAAACTCTGTTAGAGGAGCAGATGTATCGTTTATCCTGTAATGTGACCGATAGAGATGAGACAGATACAATGATTTTAGATTCGATAGTTGATTTGAACCCAATGATTGCCGAGATGATGGGAAATGGCGAAGAGATGTCGTAGTTTCGTTTCAGAGACATAACCGTAATGTGAATGAAGCCACTATTGGGTTGAAGGTCAGTAAGCCCCTTGGCGACCTGATTCTTAGTAGGGGTTCCATTCATGTTGGCAGTATAACTGCCATGTAGAAGAGAGAGTGTTTGTAAAGCAATGTTATAAGTGTCAGTGTTAGGACACTTAGCAGCTGATTGTCGAGAGAGTGAACCAACATGTTTCCGGTGTTCTGAGAATCATATTGGAAAAGAGTGCCCTAGTAAGAGCGATAGATCTTGCTTCAATGTTTAACTGTGCAAATCATCTAACCCATCCATTCCAGCAGGTTCACATAATCACACACGCCGCCGCCCCCATTGCCCAATCCGTCTCCAGTACCTATCAAAAAACTAACTGTGTCCAAAAGGCTGAAGTTTGGTCTTCAACTGCTTCTCTCTAAGGAACAAAGCAATTGATGTCTTGGAACTTGCAGTGGATGAAGACTTGGAAATTTTTGCTCTTACTGAACGTGGATGAAAAAGGACGATGGTGCTCTCTGTGCTCTTGTCAAAGAGCAGGCTTCAACATAGTGTCGCAGCCACGCAAAGGCAGAGGATGGTGGTGTAGCTATCATACCAGAAAAGAGGACAAAACGAGCAAATACTCACACAAATTCAAACAGTTCGAATGTCTCGAGGTTCTGCTCAGGAACCACTAACATCGAATAGTTGTTGTTTATCGTCCTGGGACTTCAGGCCAGTTTTACTATGTTTTTAGACGAACTAGAGGACCTGTTTCTGAAGTAGCGGAAAGGAAGAAAGAACGATGCCTGATATGTGGAGATTTTAAAATCCAGTTGAGAATAACGGACCCCCAAGCCCGGAAATTCAAGGAACTTCTGAACCAGTTGGTTGGAAAAATCAGAAACAGGCCCGACTCATGTAAAGGAGGGACGCTGGACCTGATCCTACCCAAGAAAAGGAAATATGTCCATCTGCTCATCTGATAAATACCCCATTTCTGAGCCGACTTGAAGAATCGGCAGAGGAACAGGTACCAAGTATGTTTCTGGGACTTCCTGATGGTATTGAATTACTGACATAGATTCATATCCTGTCCCTCCTGCACCAGACCATTATCTAGTGACATGTATGGCAGGTATACACTAAAAAGAAGGAAGATGAACAGGTGATAAATGCAGGAATATCAAGCAGTTGACCCAATGGATCTACGTGACCTCATACGAACATCCAAACTTGCTAAAATCCTACCAACTGACAAGATAATGTGTTAAGTTATATAACACAATCTTCGATCAATTATGGATGATGTTGCACCTGAAGAAGAAGAGATTAAGAATCCTGACCAACCTCAATGGATACGAACACGAGAATGCCAACATGCTCGCCGAAAAGGAGAGGAGCAGAGAGACGCTGGAAATCTGCCCGATTAAAGAAGACCGACCCCAAGAAGCTTACAACGAAATTCCACTGCTGGAAAAGTACCGGTAAGTTCGCTTCTAAGGTACTTCGCAACGCCAGAGTCACCTTCTTTAGCAAAAAACTTGACGGACTTAAAGGTGATCCAAAAACCACGAATCGAGTAGTCAATAACTTGCTTGGAAAGGAAAAGCCCCGTCACGTTACCATCAAACAAGGATGCTATACCACTATCAACCAGATTTAACGAGTTCTTTAAATCGAAGGTAACAAAAATTTACTCTGAGATTGAAGCTGAAGACGTGCCGATGCCCAGCACCCATCCACACCAACAGCTTGCACATCTTCGCTTACTAAGTTCAGGCCAGTAACTGATGAGGAGTTGGTCAGAATTATCCGTGACATGAATAGAAACACTGTTCACTGGACCCAATGCCTTCAGTATGGTAAGTGAGGCGCTTCCTGAGCTTATTCCTGCACTATCTCGGATTGTAAACGATAGCCTCACTAAAGGTGTTTTCCAAAAGACTTTAAGAAGCCATTATTCGACCATCGTTTAAAGGTAAAGATCTGGACTCTGAACATTTAAACAGCTACCGGCCAATAAGCAACCTTAGTTTTGTCTCGAAAATTGTTGAAAAGTGTGTATCAATACAGCTGATCGAATACCTAGAGGAAAACAAGCTCCTACCAGCTAAGCAATCAGCATACGGAGGTACCATTCCTGTGAAACAGCAACGCTGAAGATATTCAACGATATCCTTCTCCTTATGAGTAAATCAAAGGTTATTCTTCTGCTGCTTGACCTATCTGCGGCCTTTGACACCGTCAAGCATTCCACCCTGTTAGATAAACTACGTATTAACTATGGCATCAAACTGACTGCGTTGGTGAATGGTTTCGATCCTATCTTTCAGGTAGAATGACATCTGTAAATATTGGGGAAGAGAACTCTCCATCAATCGAAATTGATATTGGAGTGCCACAAGGGTCTATCCTCGGACCGATCTTGTTTATTATGTATACTCGAGAGCTCCAGGATATTGCAGGTATATATGGCCTACAAGTTCACATGTATGCTGATGATACCCAACTCTATGTTAGCTTCAACAGAAAGGACCAAGACAGTACTTTGAGAACGTCCAAAAATGCCTGCAACACATTAATGGTGGATGAAGACGAACTACCTGAAACTGAATGCAGTAAAACCGAGGTGCTTTTTATCAACAACAAGGCTGATAAGACACCCGAACCCTATGTCTATACTTCTTCAAGAGAACGATGATCAG
Source organism: Hormiphora californensis (assembly GCA_020137815.1). Lineage (NCBI taxonomy): Eukaryota > Metazoa > Ctenophora > Tentaculata > Cydippida > Pleurobrachiidae > Hormiphora > Hormiphora californensis. The sequence goes on from CM035354.1 coordinate 8,231,492, forward strand.
CCGACTGAACCATGCACAGAAGCTCGTATTTGGGAATCTGGTTTGATCAAACCTCTCCATGTCATCACACGTATCCCGAGTTATACAGTCTTGTTGGAGTCAGCTGGCGAACCTGTGGAGGATTAGGAAGGGACTCTCTGTGGAAAAAAACTCAGCTTGTTTCATTCACTTGTCCATTCCAGGCTTGATTTCGGTAATGCATTGTTAGTAGGACTCTCAAAGCGTGATCTAACAAAGACTGCAAAAGGTGACAGAACAGTGCTACCAGATTCATCTATGGCTCAAAAGGTAGGCGTGGTGTTACTGAGATGAGGATGAAATCCACTTCTTGCCAGTTGAGCAAAGAATCGAGTTCAAAATCTGCTCCTCTTGGTCTACAATGTCTTCATGGACTTATGCCTGAGTATCTCTCAGAAATGATTACACGCAGACAACCAAAGACCGAAAAGTTTCGTCTTGATGAGGACCTGACCCTACCTTGGAAAGACGCCATGACCACAAATATCTTAGTACACAGAAGGCTTTCAGTGTATGTGGCTCCTAAGATATGGAACAAGCTGCCCAGGAATCTAAGAGAGCGACATCTCTCGAAATGTTCAAGACAATGTTGAAGTCTACCTTTTCGCAATCGCCTATCCTGATGTAAAAGGCGCCTGGAACACCGAGGACGAAAACTAGAATTCTAAACCCTTCCTGTCCATAATGCTCCTAACTGAATCTAAAGACAAGACCCAAAGGCAAGACCCAAAGACAAGGCATCATCCATAATTCACCACACTATATTTTTGGTTATCATAATACTATTTTAATCTCAATCAATCAATCAATTTAATAATTTTTTTAATCAATTTTCTATGCTTTTATTTTTATTTTTTAACTGTATCATCTCAACCTGACTCATGCACCCAGTCCTACGGGCGTCTTATTATTCTATAACTCCTTCTTATCTTTACCGCATTTTCACACCATCCCCCTTTTTATATTTTATTTAGTTCAAACTGTTAGCATGCACATTGTCCCTCACTTAGCCCTTTTTATTTACATCTATTTATACCATCAACTTATTCATATCTAATCACTTTTTACTCTAATTATTCTTTAATCAATTTAATCAAGTAAGCATTATTTATGGCTTTACTCTGGCTTTGAGATGGCCGCTATAGACGCGGTGAGAGTCTTAACGATAATCTCGGTGTTCTTTTAGTTATATCATATTAGTTCGAGAAATACGAGTAGTGGACTATCATATTTAACGCATGATAGCGGGATATAAATGTTCGATATTATTATTATTATTATTATTGTTTGTGTCTGCAAGTGTTGGTCAATTCTGAATTCTTTCAGGAAACACAACGCTAATGACTGCCAATTATAGGTATCGTTTAAAGTCTGCCATTATAGCCTGCAGCCTATTACTAAGCTAAGAAATTTACTAACGCTATTACGTAGCATCATGGCTTAGAGCTTGTAAAGCAGGGGAACTGGAATAGCAGTATGACTCAGACAACAGGTAACGCCCTTCTCCCGACACTCTATCTAACTAACTCTCTATATGTAATTATCATCCCCACACACAGTTAATATACTGGTTGTTAATGGAACATGAATGTTGCCACCTGTGCCATGACTTCAAAGAAAACACCGACCCACTCATTTTATATACATACCACGTTCAAACTTCCATATACAAAATATACCATGGGGCCCCTAAATTAAGTTACAATGTTTCTCCCTCTAAACCCCTCTCACACTTTGCTTGTACAGCAATATCTCACCTCTTTACCCCACGGGCTCTTGGCTGTCATAACTCAATCTGCCAAAATCATTGATCGCTTGACTCTGCAGTATCTCACGATATATACGTGTGAACTGTTCCGATCAATCACTAATTGAATCTCAGCAAATCCCGCTCTTGACGAGTCCCCAGATCTCTAACCCAAGTTCCCCATTACAGCCCAGTTAGTGGGTCAGATCTCTAACCCAAGTTCTCCATTACAGCCCAGTTAGTGGGTCAGATCTCTAACCCAACTATTCCCTACAGCCCAGTTAGTGGGTCAGATCTCTAACCCAAGTTCTCCATTACAGCCCAGTTAGTGGGTCAGATCTCTAACCCAAGTTCTCCATTACAGCCCAGTTAGTGAGTCAGATCTCTAACCCAACTATTCCCTACAGCCCAGTTAGTGGGTCAGATCTCTAACCCAAGTTCCCCATTACAGCCCAGTTAGTTGGTCAGATGCTGGAGACCCACGCCATCAAGTGCAGGGAGGGACTGTACGGAGGTAGACCCTCTAGAGGGGCAGGGAAAGCTAATGGAAGGGGGGCTGCTGAGGGACTATCTGAATGAGAATGAAGGACAGGTAAATATAATCTGTTCGATATGGGGAGTGTTTGTACTGTCTATCACAGTAGCTCAATTAGATCCATTTAGTTTGTTTATAAGACCCCGTTTAATATTGACACTCCCGTCTTTAACTATTAGAAAGCATGTTAAGTATTTTGTGTTTACTAATTACATGCTCAAGCACTGATCTCTAGCTCTCTCTCTCCCAGGGGCTGGTAACTGGGTTTGATAGTGCACTCACCTGGGCCACTCCTTCATCCTGTCGAGACAGGTTACTCATTCTGAATTGTGCAGCTGCAGCAGAACTCCTACCAGGTATGTCTGTCATCCAGTCACCAGTCACTAATAATAACTGGTGTGACTGCATCAATGTACACTACTGCATCTTACCCTATTACTATAGAAATTTGAGACATTAGTCAGAAAAAGAAAAACAGTCAAAGCATGTCAATAGCAAGACAGTGCTAGTTACTTGAGTGCTACCGCCTCACTTTTCTAACAATCCACACACTCTTATTCCACAATGTTATGCATGCGTAGCAGAGTGTGACGGACTGTTATCGGTTTCCACCCCCCCCCCCCCCCCCCCGGTAATATAATTCGGCTCCCTTTGTTTGGACCGTACCAGTTGGTTCCAATAGTTGTTTGCGACTTTCATATGAACATACCGCTCTAGTATAGGACGGCTACCACAAATTTACAACGAGACGACCGTGCTGTGACACAAAATTAGATTCCTTCCATCCGGCCCGCTTCTGATCTTGTTCTGATAACTAGGACCAGTGTCCACTGTTCCTGTACCACCCTTCTCCTACCTTCTCATGACCACCATCCCTTCCACAGACGACGAACCAGACCACCTCGCATGGAGAAGTGTTAGATCTTCAGAACAATCGGAATCTGTAACCCTCCACCGTCTACCTGGATCAGGGTTTGGGTTTTCCCTCGTTACTGTGGGGAAAGGAGCAGTATTTGTCAGACGATTACAGCCTTTCTCAGCCGCGGAAGAGTGAGTGAGGGGGGAAGTGTATTTAGAGTAGCCTGAAAGTAGGTTCCGATAGGGTATATTATATATTTGGGTATTAGGGGAGAAGATTCCTCCTCATCTATGTGTCGGCCCTGATGATCTGTTATCATTATTTTCTCTCTCTTATTATTGTTCCCCCTAGATGTGGTAGGGTAAGGGAGGGAGACAAAGTCCTGAGCGTGTGTGGAAGAAGTGTTGGACTTGGGTTTGGTCAGAAGGAGGTAAGTGTGCTGCAATGAACTGATAAGGAATGAAGCAGCTGCCGTTACTGAATGAATTAATGAATTATTTCAGTTTCTCTCTCCTTCTTCTTTTTCTCCCGGATGTAGGTTCTCACCAATATCCCTGATCCCCAGATAATCCAGCTAATGAAGTGCAGTGACAGTGTTTCCCTGATGCTCGCCCATACCAACTTCGATGGCAAGGGATGTCCTGAGACGACCCTGGATAGAAACAGTCCTCTTCAGTCTCCAGTGAGTGTAACTAATCTTACAGCTACTAAAGTTTTGTGTGTGAGAGAGAGAGAGAGAGAGAGAGAGAGAGAGAGAGAGAGAGAGAGAGAGAGAGAGAGAGAACAGAGAGATAGGTTCAGGGTGTATGCCTCACCATGCAGCCCCGTTGCTATGGTAACAAGGGGAGGGTCAGGAGAGCGAGGGAGAGAGCTCTAGAGACCGTTTACAGGAATTGCCAGTAACTCTATTTCATTAAATTAAATTAATAGAGAGGGTACTGTGTCTGATTAACACACACTCAATGTCATACGAACCCTCCTAGGACACATGCACACTCTATAATAATACCCGGGGTCTGTTATACCCCACACACATACACTGAACACATGCATTCTTGATTAGTAATGGCAAATATGTCCAGGTCCAAGTGGCGAATATAGTTTAGGCTTCAGTTTACATGTTGGGGGCACAGAGTGGTGAGAGGGTGGGTAATGTTGATTAAGCTACACCCATATTCTCCTGCTTGAAGGAGGTTTTAAAATTAAAACATTTAAACACCACCCAGAGCCATGTGTTTGGCTGACTGCCAGTGTTCACACACTCTCCAATCCTTGATACCACTCTCTCTCTCCAACACCACGCCAAATCTTTATACCACTTTTCATTTCAGGCGCTGGAAAGCAGTTATCGACTAGCAATGGACATGTCCAGTTCCCCCTCATCATCCTTTGGTGGCAGTGGGGCCAGACATTTCCGTTACAACAGCAAGTGAGAGGTTTAGATTGCTTTCTGAGTTCAATATTCAACATTCTCTCCCCCTTTGTCTTTGCTTTATCCTAGTACGACCTATCGCCCTCTTTCTCTCTGTGGTCGGGAGGATATGTTCTAGAATCCTGCGTGTGGGGCACTGGGAAGAATGTTTCTAGAAAAATGGGCGACGTGAAATAAAGAGAGTTGATAACTGGATAGGGACATGATAAAATGGGAATGTCGTGTTGGTAATTTTTTAAACGGGGCTGCAAACTTCTTGTGCACGTGTGTGCACTGTCATGTACTAAGCAGTGAAACTGTGTATCGAGTATCTCTTATTCGCTTTCAGCTCTTTCTCTCTCTACCTCTCTCAGCTCCCTCTCTCTCTCTCTCCCTCTTTCTTGGCTTGAGTGCCCTCACCAGATAATGGCTAAACAACAAGAAGGGGACTAGAAAATGTGGGAGGGGTATGCCGTAACATTATCGCTCAACACCGACATGTTACACGCTGGGGTTGGGTCACTAATACCTACACTCGCACCAAACTCAAGGGGTAACTTGCAGCAGGTTCTTTCCAGGACCAACATTTCTCCAGAATCATAAGATAGGGGTGCAGGGGAGTTTCAAGTGAAGTTCCAATTTGCCACACAAATCAGTCAATAATCCTATATAATTCATTGTGCTCATTCCTCTGCACACAGAATCTTCTCATTCTGCCAACAAGTTTCTTATTAGTGAATTCCTTACTACTATCCAATCTCTCTAGTCTCCCATCTCTCAGTCTCCAATCTCTCCAATCCTTAGTCTGGAATCTCTATCTCTTCATCAATTCTTCTCCAGTCTACTGATCGGATATTTATTGCATGAATTGATCTCTGTACTCCTCCATCGATATCTCCCAATCCATTTAATTTCAGGGATAAATAATGGAGTGTGTGTACAGTGTGGGGGTAACATGCAGACGATTATAGTAAAGGCACTCCCATATCTCTCTCCTCCCTCTCTGCTCCTCCTCTCCTTATCCTTTCTCCCCTCTCTCTCTTCTCTCTCTTCCTCTTCTCTCTCTCTCCTTCTCTTCTCTCTTCTCTCTCTCTCTTCCTCTCTCTCTCTCTCTCTCTCTCTCTCTCTCCCTCTCTCTCTCTCTCTCTATCTCTCACTATTGGACTTTTGACACACTCATCCTATGATACACGCGTCGTCGCGTCACAGTGTTACGCTGTGTGCCATCACAATATCACTCGTCAAAAGTAATCAATCCTACAATCCTGTAACATAATTCGGTAATGTACTGTGTCATGTTTAAGTAGGGCAGGTCTGAAAGCTGCACTACCCCCCCCCCCCCCCCCAGTAGTACTACACGTGAATGACGTAGTGATGGAGTCTTTTCATTTGTGTAGTAGACACATACACGCCCCAACCAATACATTTGTTGACTCTCTTCTCTAGCTCTTTGTCTCCTCTACAATCACCCTGATTCTAAAATGTAGAGGCCAATGATCTGGTAGAGGTATGAAGTAGGGTGTGGGACGAATGTACTTAGAATGTTTAGTGCTATTCCCTTGAACCTCTTGCTACTAGCAAGTTGCTAGATAGATGGGGGTGCTGTGCGGTGTGTTAATGGGTGAAGTGCAGGTTGTGCGGCATTCCAAAGGTACCCTTTGATGGCTATAAAATATCCTACCGGCTTCTTTAATCTAACACAATGATAACGATTCCCATTTTTCACCTTTAGTATATATTTGTAGCAGTCTTCTCGATAAACTTATCTCTCTCCCTTCGCCCCGGTTCCTATCAATGGTAAAATATCAATATAAAATATCCCCCCCTGCAGTGATGGCGGTACGATGTCCTCTGAGAAACGTTCCCACGATCAGACCTCCAGGATTTTATCAGGTGAGAGAGATTTGGGAAAGTACCTAGCCTAGACCTTCTTCCAGATTCTATCCAGGAAAACCTAGACCTACTAAATTATAACATTAAATTATAACATTCTACCGTAATCTGCGCTACCCCCCCCCCCTCTGGCCGCTAAGCGAGGACGAGGGTGGTGCGTCGTTTTTCTCCCTTATCTTTTTTTAGAATGAACTTGGTCGCTTTTTTAACGCTCATTTCTCCTGAATACCCTCCTCTCATTCATTCCACTCCCTCATTCTATTCCCTCCCCATGCCGACAAAACCTAATATTATTGTGTTTGGGAGATGGAAAATATCACACATCCCCCTGGAGAAATGTTTCATTTAAATTTGGTGCATAGCAACGCGGTGTGATTTGTAGAGGTAGGTGTAAATGATATGATGCTCCTGGTGATTGGGGTAAATGTCCTCTCCCACCCCTCTCTAAAGAGATTCATGATCGTATTCTCTCATCCATGCAATAAACAGTAGCGGCCATTTCTTAGCATTCCAGAATGATACTTGAGTAGAGGGGTATAAATCAAATAATCGAAAATCGCATATGTGTGTGAGAGAGTTTGAACATATTTTCTATCTCTCTGACTCCCTCTATGTTTGAGTAGGCTTACCGCTTTGGTCTTAAATTTCACAATTCATACTACACATAGTTATCACACAAACAAGCCACCTCACATTTCCCTCCCTCTCTCACCCTGAGAGACATACCGTCTACCTACCCAGTCTACTACCATCCTAATAGTGCTCAATAAGAAGATAATACAGGGTATATTACCAACCTCCAACCTCCAACTATTAATAATTAACTACCCCACCAGGTTCCCTGGGAGACTCCCTCTCCACTTCCTCTGAAGCAGCTGAAGCCCTGACCCATTCCTCCGGGGGCAGTGATCCCAGTAAGGACCAGATATCTCCCCTCATCCTCAGCTCCCCACCACCCACCCGGGCCTGTCCCCCAGCTCCCCGGTCTCTAGCCTCCTCTACAATGAGCAGGGGAAGGTGAGTGTCGCCCCGGTCCCTAGCTGGGAGCGAGGCTATTGAATTATTTACTCAAAACTGTTCTATTATTAGGCTTGAAGCATTTTCATTGTCATGCATTTTTAACTGACCTCCCCTCTCGTCCATGAATAATCAATAATCCCCCCTCTCTTTCTACAGTTCCGTGAATAGAGACTTCTACAGAGAGTCTCTGGAGTCACTGCCCACTACAGCTACACTGGGGGCAGTGGAGTACATTGTGTTGCCCAATCAGGGTAAGGGGATCGGGATAGGAATCTCTGGAAGGACTGGGATAATCATCAGGAACATTCTACCTGGCTCCATCGCAGATAAGGTTAGTTTTTAGAGAAGAGAAGAAAGGTGAGAACTGGAGGAGGTGAGAATGTTTGGGAATTCGTTATTCAACTGCTCCCCCCTCATTTATAGCGACTAACTCCTACATATTGATGCAGTGTCAATTCATTAAACTACCTCTATATTATCTAGCTGATCCAACACACATATTATATCTTCCTGGCCCCTAGTTGGTTAAATATTAAGATGACGGTAGTTGCTAGGGTAGTAGTTAGGATAGTTTGTTTGCATTACTGGGATGCTGCTGGCCCCTAGTTTGTGTGGGTGTATCAGGATGGGGGGGGGGGGGGTAAGATGCCACGAGGGGGGGGGGGAGGATTATCTCCATGACAACTGGACAAATTTCATGTTCTTCCTTCTTCCCTGATCACACTGGTTACTGGGCTGGGACCTTCACACTGGTTACTGGGGGACCCCTTCTAGACGCGGTGACAGGCCGGGAAGTTGCTCCAGCACCTGGAACGTGAATGTGGTATTGTGTATTCACTGACTGTATAGTGCATGTGAGCTGTGGGGCGTGTAACAAGTGAAGAGGAGGAGGGAGGGAGGGGAATGAGAACTTAGTGAGATACTAGCATGCAAACAGGTGTAATGTGCAGTGTTGTTACATTCACTGACCTTCCCTTCCTCTCGTCCCAATGATGGAACAATATAGGCTTCTTTTAGGGATCATGGATGGTCGATTTAATGTGTAGGCTATCCTACTAGGGGCGTGATTTAGAACTGGGTTGATAAAGAACCTACTAGAAGCTTCCCCTACTATCCTGGGACATATCATTAGAGTTAGACCTAAGGAATGGGAGAGATTTAAGAGAATAGTTTAGAAGTTAGGACTTTAAGGCCAGAGGGGGGGGTCGACGGGTTTTTTGGGGTGTTTTTTGAGGTATACGTTATATGAAAGCGCTGGGCAAGGCGGATCGATTAGAACAGACGTCATCGATGTTGCGCGCACCGTTTGGCCAAAATTTGGGGGTTAACATTTGGCCTATAATGGATGTTAACCCCTATAAATCAGGATTGGTGGGGTCTAGAACATCCATCATTGTACCAAAGGCTTCGTCTTGTCTTGATACAACTTCCTGAAAAGTTTTATGTCGTTACTCCAACTACTTCTTGATTTTTTGGGGGTTTACAAAATATGCGGAAAAAGCCCTTTTTGCCTCTAATTTTGCTCTTTTTTGGGACATCCTGCCTAACTTCCTGAAATAACGGCTAGGACTCAGACCTTGCCGTTTGGCATAGTTGTTCTAGAGACCGTGTTCTTCAAATTTGGTGTAGCGATTTTTGATTAAGGCCCCCGTTAAAAAATTATAGGGGTTAACATTTGTTTTGTCCATGAAAATTTTATGTAAACCCCTATAATTTTTGAACGGGGGCCTTAATCAAAAATCGCTACACCAAATTTGAAGAACACGGTCTCTAGAACAACTATGCCAAACGGCAAGGTCTGAGTCCTAGCCGTTATTTCAGGAAGTTAGGCAGGATGTCCCAAAAAAGAGCAAAATTAGAGGCAAAAGGGCTTTTTCCGCATATTTTGTAAACCCCCAAAAAATCAAGAAGTAGTTGGAGTAACGACATAAAACTTTTCAGGAAGTTGTATCAAGACAAGACGAAGCCTTTGGTACAATGATGGATGTTCTAGACCCCACCAATCCTGATTTATAGGGGTTAACATCCATTATAGGCCAAATGTTAACCCCCAAATTTTGGCCAAACGGTGCGCGCAACATCGATGACGTCTGTTCTAATCGATCCGCCTTGCCCAGCGCTTTCATATAACGTATACCTCAAAAAACACCCCAAAAAACCCGTCGACCCCCCCCCCTCTGGCCTTAATCAGTCTCTAATACCCTACAATATGTGAAGGGAGCAATAGCAATGGACGAATGATATGATAATATTATGATCATAGAGAGGGAGAAACGAGAGAACGATAGCAGAGGCAGCTCTAGACAGTTTTACTGCTGAACACCTGACTCACACCACATCACATGTCCTTCACACTCATCCCTCCTATGTGAGTCACAAAGGATGGTTTGTTTATCAATCCCAAGTCACGAGAGGTCCTTGGGTGAACATTGTTCACTTGGTCTAGAGGCCTCAGGCCACATTGCACAATACCTCACATGGGTTCTGAGTGATAAAAAAGACATGCTGAAAGTACAGGTGTACCTAGGAACCAGACGGGAAGTAATAGAAGCCTAAAACAACATCTCACCCCATCCCTGAAGTAGGTCTAGGAAGGTTCTAACATCAGACATGCTCCACCCTCCTGTCAGAACTGCTGCACAACTCGTTACAAATGGTGCACCGAACTCCAAGGGAGGGAAATCTGGATTTTCGTTCTCTGCGTCACGCGCGCAACACCGGGTGTGTTGAAAGTATATCGTGAGAATGGTGTCAGCAGTGTGTCTGCGACGCGCATCACGTGGTTGAGAGATAGCGCGACAAGAGGGGTCGGGGTTCGGTCCAAATTCAAGAATATTCATTCCCTTCTTTTCAGGACGGAAGATTGCAAATCGGCGACCATATCCTACAAGTGAACAACATAAAGTGTACTAGAATGGGACAGAAGGACACAAAGGAGGTCGTTATTCCAGAGCTGAGGAACTCCACTCCTACGGTTAGTAAAACTGATATCTCTCAGTTTAGGTTGCAATACAGTTTACAGTGCTACAATCATATCACCATTTACCAGGTCCGTTTGTTAGTTCAGCATGCAGTCCTCAGGACAGCTAGCAAGGATTCTACACCTGCTAGTACCCCCTCAAAAAGTGGGGCGGGTGCCACTCTTCCCACCCAGAAGCACCCTGAAAATGGTCTGGATCTGCTGCTCCCTGAGGCACTCTGGTCTGATACCCACCCGACTGCACCCATTGCGTATCGGTTTGGTACTGTCGTCCTACCCGCACCCTCATTTGTCAGGTCAGTGGAAAATAGCTATTGTTATGTTCTAACCCTCCAGGGCGCCCGAAACACAGTCTAGCCAGGCAACCTAGCTAACGTCCAGTACCTACATATTGGAATGTAACACACCATTCTTTCCTCAGCTGGAGTAAGGATACCCACTTTATAACCCTCTCTCGGCTTTCTAACGGGTTTGGATTCAGCATCATGGACTACAAGGAACCGAAGAGCCCGGAACCTAATTCCATATTAATTGTCCGGCAGATCACACCATTTGGGGCAGCTGACCTAGAGGGGCACCTTTGTCTGGGAGAGAGGATAGTCAGGGTGAACGGGGAGCATATCACACAACATTCTATAGAGGATATTGTAACACTGATCAAGCCCTGTAATGTTCTTCACCTTGAGGTATGTGGCATTTGTTAGGCTACACATATTCCTCCCTAATCCTGCTGCTCACAGATGTGTCACTGTCATGCACAAATAGAAACCCAACCCATTCCAAAGTAACATTTTGTTACTTTTCTTCTAAATTCCTGGACTATTTTCAGATGAGACGGCCGGTAGAGACTGCGGAATGGAAGGCTCTTCTCTCTACAAATATCTCAGCTATCCCTTTAGTCAGCGGAGCTAGAACTCCCAAAGCAGAGGTACGCGTTTAATAGAGTCTGCTAGATTGTCAGAAATTTAATTTTCTCATCCCCAATTTTTCAAAACAAGTCTGCTTAAATTATTCGAACATGTCAGTCCCTACTCATGATCTTGACCCGGTATCCTAATTCCCTCCATCTCTCCTAGGATACAGGGATCAGCACCTCGACTCTAAACGTGGCATGTAGAGCACCCTCTCCTCCTCCCCTAATGGAATCACCCATGGTCCGACCGGGCAGTTCTGGGGAGACACTAAACATAACGGATCACAGCAGTCAGAGTGGTGAGAGGGCCAGCAAGGGAAGTGCATCACGATACGAGCCCACCAACCTGCTAAGTGTCAGCCAGATGACAGGGGGACGGGTCCAGAATGACGGATCGGCAGGGGGTGACAACCATACTGTGAGGGGACGGACACTGGAGCGGATATCTTCACCCCCTAATAGCGCCGCGGACTACCAACAAGTGGATAACAGATCACGAGCCAGATCATGTGACCGAAGGGGAATGAATGACTACAGGGATCACACTGAGTACCACCATTCTAGAGATTACTCCCGGGGGTACAGCCCAGCCAGGACGAGCTCCTACTACGGCCGGCAACACGACCAAGAACCCAGGGCAGTCCGGTCTCCACCCCGCGACTCAGTCCGGTCTCCACCCTGTGACTCAGTTCGGTCTCCACCACGAGACTCAGTGAGATCACCACCACGGGACTCTTCAGACAGGTTCCATTACAGCACAGGGAGGGAGGGAGGAAGGCAACCTAGACCACCCCCTGATCGGAGACATCCCACTACCAGAGTTAGATCACCTGACTCACGGTTGGGCAGGTACCGTCGAGTTACACCGGGTTACAGCGTCCAACCAGAAAACACCCCAGCCACCATACAGGCAACCTCCCGTCTATAACAATGACTACGAGACTACATTTGAGGCCCGGGCTCCCATGAAACGAAGTGTGAGTTTTCTTTCTAAAAACTAGAATTATACAACTCTATATTTTCAAGCGTCCTAACTAACAACCAACTAACACCCTTACTACTCGTACAGGTGTCGTCAGGTAGTGGTACTGGTTCAGAGATCCAGTCGATAGTTAGCTCTGTACCTGGTCTCAACAACGAGGAACTAACGGCAATGTGGCGAAACAGGGACCAACCACCACCAACAACAGCTCTCACGGGTTTAGAGGACAATCGATCTTGTGATTCTCAAGGAGAGGACACTTTAAATAATTCACTTTTTGAAGAAGCATTTTATAACATTTTTGTGACGTCTGGTTGTAAAGATTTCTAATTGAATTATTTTTATAAAATTAAGGATTCTCCTCTTTTGTCGAGATTCCGGGATCGCTTACTTGGTTGATTTACGGACGCTGCTTAGCTGGAGGTTCTTGTTCTGCCACTTGGACAGATCCGCTGGGAGGACTCCGTGCTTGTACTTCTTGTGATTGGTCTCAGGGGAGAAGTTTGAAGCCACACGTTGGCTTCTGAATGGGAAATGTTCTTGATAAATGGTGAAAGTAATCGGATTGGTTATATTAGTGAATAATCGGACAATTCGGGAGAAAACTAGAGAAATGAGCTGTTGTTTATACCTGCAGGGTTGAAAAAGGAGATTCGGTGTTGTGAGTTACAAAGGAATGCAGATGACGCACGTTAAAACTCATTTTCACCTCCCTTCGGGCTTTCTTCTCGAAGAAGTCAGGTGACACGGTTTCCTCCAATCTCTCCCGCATACAACAGTCCTTATTAGGTAACCAGATCTCCTTAAAGTTCTGCTGGCATGTCTTACACTTCTTGGCTGCGTTGAAGGTACTTGAGGTGGGCATGTTAAAATCTGGGCACTCTCGTGGAGAGGAATAACAGGGGCAGGGTAAAATCTCGGGTAAATAGTTTGCACGTGCAAAGAGTCCTGAGACAAAAGTGTATAACTACGTTTGCCAGGCAACGCACGTGATTTACCTTGTTCCCGCCTCCCTCGGCAGTTCCTGGAAATAGAATCCCAGCATCAACTGCAAGTTGATGCACAGCATCCGTCTCGGTCTTGAGCAACTCCTCCTCTGTGGATCTGAAAGAGTCGTGGAGCGGTCAGCGCGCATTGTGATGTTTTATTACAAGAGGGTTATCGCGCGTCACTGCATGTTATCCCGCTGTGTCACACACTGCAGCCGCACAAATCACACACACGCTGTTATCTGGAACTGTGTGAACACTGAACACACACATACAGCCAATATACTATCTTCTTGTCAGGACGATTCAAAATATATGTCCATTGTTCAAGTAGTGACATAAACTGTAAAGTCGGTCCTTTGAAATGGAATTAGATACAGTCAAAAGACGGAATTTGAACACAAAATTATAGGAATTTTACACGATAACGCTCTCATCAATATATATATATCGGGTACCTCATTTGGGCTTACAAAAGTGATATACAAATAGGAGTAAAAACAGGTTGGAAAAACATTGGCGGTAAAAAGAGGTAGCAAAGTCGGTTTCTATTCTTTCACAAAATAGTTGCAGCTATGATTTATCAGTTTGTGAGCCTACTTATTGTGAAAATATTGATGGAAAAGTTATAAACGTTCAATATTAATTAGAGGTAAATAGTCCTAGATCAAAGGAAGAATATGGTCATCATGTTTTGTGATTTTATATGAGGAAACGTTTAAAGGGCCTAAGCTGCAGTAAAAAACCCATACTAAGAAGTTATTTTAGAAAAAAAAACATGAAAAAAGTCTTAAAATATATAATCTGCCTCTTGCACTCATATTCTTTACTAAGCTGTCTCTTTTTGTGCGAGTTGGGCGAGGACTTGTGTCATCTGTACATCTATTTCAGTGTAACTCCTAACTTGTTGGTCTGCTGTGTGGTCATCAGGGAGGCGAGGTGACATTCCCCCTGTCTGATCTCGCTCCAACTGAAAATAATATTCATTGTTAATACTGTCAATACTGCAGACCACCATGTGTCAGTATGAAGTATTATCTGAAAGCTGTATCTCACCTCTACATAGCTGGGCCCGGGTTCAGGGAGAGGCGCCTCTGGCTGAAGAGGATGCACATTAACATAACTATCACCCTCTACTGCAGCCGCTGTAGAAGGAATGGATTCCAGATTCTCATATGTCTGACCAGCCACAGTCGTACTGGTGCTGCTACTTGCTGAGGGAGGGAGAACGGTTATAGACTTCAGAGCTTCGGTTGAAATTAGGGAATTACCTATCGCTGAAGGTCGTGTGGAGCTGTTTCTAAGCTGTTGTTGCTTCTGTTGTTTTGAATCCTGCAACATGGATATCCTCATGTCCATCTCTTTACCAAGCTGTTCAGCCTTCCTGCATCTAAACAGGAACTGACCCTGAGATGATGTTGTGTTGGTACTTGTTGTTGTCATGGGGATTGTTTCAAAATGTAACAGAGATTTCAACTCATTTGGGAATTGAGCATGTTGTACTAAAGGTAAAATTTTACCAGCACATATCTTATACTTCATGGGAATCAGTGTTTGAGTAAGAAATGTTCTAGGCGTGGCACAAGCAAACAAACGACAACACAGACAAAAAAGGGACAACTGACAATCTCTCCTACCTCTCCAGTTTTGGCACGTTTCCCTGCGTGGATTGAGAAGATTTTCTTTTCTACTCCATACTTTCGAATGAATTGAAGTTCCCATTGGTAAAGAGGCTCGTGCTGAATAGAGGAGATAATTAATTAATAGCCTAATTATTTGATTAGTTGATTGTGTGTTTGTTTACTAGTGTACTGTAATTTTCTATGAAATTATTTACCATCCACCCAGTTTTTACTGAAACATCACGTTACAAACTGTTAAATAGGCCAGGAGTGAGAAACAGCTTCCCTCTACTGCATACAACACTGCCCCCGCCCCCATCCCCTATTTTGTACACCTACATACAACCATACTTTGTACCTTTTTGTTTTCGTAAAACAATATCTCATTGTCCGTCAGAAGGAGGTTTCCTTTGTGGGTTGCCTTGGCAGTCTCCTTTGCCCTAATGCTAGCCTTGTAGCTGTGGGGGGCTGGTTCTGTCTCAGCAAGAAGGGACTTTAACTTTTTCATGCATTGCCCCATAACAACATGCCACCGTGCTATTCTACATGGGAGAGAGGGGAATGAGGTGCTATTCTACATGGGAGAGAGGGGAATGAGGTAGGGCTGGAGGAAATAGTAAAAGGGGCGTTGTGGGTATAGGTAGTAAGAAAAGGCGAGTTATGTGCACAAATAACACCTAAAATATGAGACAGATGACTAAAATAAACCCTCAAAAACGTGACGTCACAAAGAAAAGTAGTTACGTCACACAAAAGGTTCAAGACTCATCTCCAGAACCGAACAGGGTAGGGAAATATCGAAGTTTTCCAGCACCTCTGGATGCAGGATCCCCAGGTGACCTATCTTCTCAGTCCCCAGAAGAATATCAGCGCCCCGACCCGTGAAAAACATGGATTCCTCACTCGCCCGAATCGAGTAATTCTTTTCACTTAGAGACAACATGATCCTATCAAGCAGACCATGGACCACTTCAAATCCACTTGTTTTCCCACTGAATAGGGCACAGATCTTCCTCTGGTTCTTGGATCCAGTCTCAGTGTCCTCTGACTTGAAGACAACATCGCTCACCTCAAACAGCTTGAGGGGCAGGGGCATCTTCCTGTTGCAGCTGGCAGTCTTCAGGATCCCAGGGAGGAGTGAAGGTCCGGACAACTTGGAACTCATTACTTTTGGGATTGGCGATCTGAACCGCCTCCTCTAGGGCCTTCCCATTTCTGAGTGAGGTTGAGATGTCGTCCCTGGAGCAGAGGGAGAAGGTGAGGACCTCAGTGAACCCAGCCCTTGCCAGTTCCTCCCTAATTGCATCAGATAGCTTGTTTACCTCCTGCTCAACTCCAATGGTGTGCAAGTTGGGAACCTGTTCCGTTATGTTATTGTACCCGTATGCTATCGCTAGATCCTCCTCCACGTCGCACTGGTGCAGAATGTCATGTCGGGTGGGTCCAATCTCTACTGTAACCTGCTCCCCCACTGCTTTGGAGGGTAGGAACATCTTGGTGAGATGGTCAGCCACAGAATCAGGAGTTAGTACCAGTGATACCTCCCTTGGTACACAGCTGGGCAGCACTACACTCCATGGTCTGGTACTTCATAGGAGGGGTCAGGACACTACCACTGCTACTCTCTACTGTCACACTCTCACAGGTGAATGGGGCTTGAAGCAGTACTCACTGAACATTGAACAGATGGTGTCAGATAACAATTCTACACTTGGCCCTATCACAAGCAGTAACCTCAATGAACACATTCTTAGGTATCCAGGGTGATCTTGCTGTGTTCTCCATTTATAATGGGAGGAAGGGAGAGGAACCACACCGTTAGCGTCAGTGATGAGCGGATAGAGTGGTTTACCTTCAAGGATCTGAAGATATGGCTTGAGATAGGTTTGTCGAAACTTCTCAAACATCTCAGGAGCAGTCATCACGCTATCTTGGTTGAGAGGTTGGAAACTTGATCTGCTCCGGGGCGAAGTGCCTGGTAGGTGAACGGTCCCTGGATAGTGTCCAAGTCGTGTGTACCAATAGAGACAAGGGAGCGTTCCCGACCAATGTTTTGGTGAAGTTTATCCTGCAGGAGAATGAAACTGTTGTAAGATTCCTCGGTGAACTTCATATCACGCAGGACAGCAGCTACACAGTATGGTCGAACACCAGAAACAGAGTCATCCACAATGAGTTTCTCTTGACCAGGTACTACGGTAAACTTAGGGACAACCATTCTGTCTCGGAACACATTCATCGCCCGAGACAACCCCTCAACACAAAGAAGATCATATCGGTTAGCTGGTATGTCGATTTTGAATTTCACCACATTATTCTCCTCCACGATATCATCTAACTCAATGCCAAAGTCGAAACATTCGTCCTCAAAATCATCATCTGTAAAAGTTTTTCCCAGCCGCTCGTACAGAATATCACGAGTTACAGATATCGTGGGCATGTCTAGGAATAGAATGAGCGTTAAAATTCAATAAAATTTGTGGCGTATATGTACGGTCTACCGACACAAACGATTGTAAGCTTGGTCTATCTGCAGAGTGCAGTCCCCTGTGTCAGTGGCCGTCAGGCCAGGGGACTGAAGCGCATCCCGTGCTCTTGAGTCTTGGCAAATACTACTGACCCTATTGGAAATGCGGGATAAGGCAGCGCTTTTCAGGCCGTGGCCCGTGCTCTTCTCAAACAACAAAAATGAAAAACTGTGTTTGTTTTTCATTTTTTTGCATCCTCCTGGCTAACTTCTCTCCCACTAGAATCTCTTAACTTCACTCTAAACCGACAGGAATGGTTCGACGCTATCTCGGCTAGGTACAATCTCCCCCTTGTTGGCGAACCTCTACCAGATCAGTGTACATGCGGAGAAGCTAACAGTATCGATCATGCTATCTCCTGCAAAGTGCAAGCTTGGAGGATTTGTTAACTACAGGCACGACAACGTGAGAGACTTTATTGCGAAAGAGCTTAGCACTGTCGGCCTCGATACCAAGGTCGAACCTCACCTTCTCAACGTTCGGGGGACGTCCCTTCCAGCTGGGACCATCATAGCAGACGGGGCTCGCCTTGACATCAGAACCCGTGGACTCTGGTCAAGCTTAGACTGTACCTATTTTGACGTAAGGATTTTTAATCCAAGGGTAAAGTCTAATGCCAACCAGAGTATACAGAAGATCTATGAGAAGCATGGAACTGAGAAGAAGAAAGCTTATCTGCAACGAGTTCTCCAGGTTGAGAAGGCGGTGTTCACTCCACTTGTCATGTCAACATCAGGCGGACTTGGTAGAGAATTTCAGAAAACACTGAAACAGTTGGCCCACCGAAAATCTTCCAAAACTGGATATGAGCGCCAGGACTGTATTCGGTATCTTAGACTGCGTTTATCATTTGCGATGGTTCGCTCAATAACTGTATCGATTAGGGGATATCGGGGCAGGGGCAAGGCGGCTGCAAGTGACGCTGATGAATATTTATATCGTATGGACTAATTCCACAATAATTTATTGATTCCATTGATTTCTACTGTATAATTTATTATATATTTTATTTTAAGGCCGATATAAGGAACCATAATAAAGTTCAAGAGCGCACCCCATCCAAGAGCGTACCACCTCCAAAAGACACCACTCCAAGAGCGCACCACATCAAAGAGAGCTCCCCATCCAGAAGATACCGCGCGCAGGGGACACCACGCGCAGAAGAGACCGCACGCGCAAATACAACGCCGCGCTGGTCTCTTCTGCGCGTGGTGTCCCCTGCGCGTGGTATCTTCTGGATGGGGAGCTCTCTTTGATGTGGTGCGCTCTTGAAGTGGTGTCTTCTGGAGGTGGTGCGCTCTTGGATGTGGTCTCTTTTGGGTATGGTGCGCTCTCAGGTGTGGTCTCTCTTCGATAGGGTGCGCTCTTGGGTGCTCTTGGAGGCTCTTGAACTTTATTATGGTTCCTTATTGGCATTTGGCCGCCCCCCCCCTTTTTTCTGATTTTTTGGCGTTCACGTTTAGTGTGATATGAGTTGGCACGCGCTGCAAATCCCGCCGCGCCGCGCGCAAGGCCAAGCTCATTTAAAAAATTTAAAAAAAAGTAAAAAGCCAAATTTTAATTTTAAACTTTTTTTAAATTCATTTTGAGATCCTCCCTTCAGAGTTCAGTTTGACTTTTCTGTGTATCGGAGAAGGAGAAGAGGGTAAAAGGGAACTTAAAAAGTGTTTCCTAACCCATAGTACACTTCACAAGTTCGGGTTGCTATAATATTTTAAAGTTCGCCTTTTGGAAACACTCGCAGTTTGGCATTTTCTTATTCCAACATGTCCTTTTCCTAAAATTTCCATCAGGCCAAGTATGAGAAATGTGTCATGAACAGATTGAACACTTAGTGGACAGTGCCTCCTGAACCAATTTTCAGTTTGAAGGAATCATTCGCGTCACTCGCTTTGTATTTTTGTGTCGTCCAATAAACTGCAAATAACACACTTATTACTTCTTAGGATGGAGCCACATAATCCCCTTGTCAAGGCGCTCCTTACGGACTTCTATCAAATCACGATGGCATATGCTTATTGGAAATGTAATAAGCACAACGAACAGGCCTGTTTTGATCTATACTTTCGGAAGAATCCCTTTAAGGGGGAGTTTACAATTTTCTGTGGACTTGAAGAATGCGTCAGACACGTGTTGAACCTCAGCTTTTCTGCGGAAGATATAAATTATCTCAGAACTGTACTACCTCAAGATGTAGAGGAGGGATTTGTTGAGTATCTCTTGTCCATGGACTGTTCAGATGTTACCCTGACAGCCATTCCCGAAGGATCTGTTGTCTTCCCACGCGAACCCCTCATCATTGTAGAGGGACCCCTCGCTAAATTACAACTCTTGGAAACAACTCTCCTGAACTTGGTCAACTTTGCAAGTTTAGTTGCTACTAATGCTGCAAGATTCCGGTTGGTTGCCGGTAAGATGGATCTCTTAGAGTTTGGTTTGAGAAGAGCACAGGGCCCGGACGGTGGTATATCGGCTTCACGGTACTGTTACATTGGTGGTTTCGATGGTACAAGCAACGTTCTAGCTGCGAAGATGTTCAATATTCCTTGTAAAGGAACCAACGCTCACTCCTTCATCACCTCCTTCACCAGCCTATTAGAACTGGATAAGGTTGAGAAGTGTGTGAACGGGTCCAATACCACACTGGCTGAGTTCACTAGATCGTGTCTACAATACAAGGAACGAGTGTGCAAACTTCTTAAAGTTAATGCCGACCAAACCATTGAAGGTGAACTCGCCTCCTTCATTGCATACGCTCTAACCTTCCCTAAAGCGTTCCTCGTCCTGGTTGACTCGTACGATGTCTTCAACTCTGGGGTGCCAAATTTCATTGCAGTTGCTCTAGCTCTACAGGATCTCAAATTCACTGCACTGGGAGTTAGGATAGATAGCGGAGATCTGGCTTACCAATCTCTGGAGATCCGGAAGGCATTTGAGTTGATCTCCAACTCTATAGAAGGATGCGAGTTTCTCCCAAAGTGCACTATTGTTGGGAGTAATGATATTTGTGAAGAGACTATAGCTTCACTCAACCAACAGGGACACAGTCTAGATGCACTGGGTGTCGGGACACACTTGGTCACCTGCAAGAGCCAGCCAGCCCTGGGGTGTGTGTTTAAGTTAACCAAGGTTAACGGGGTTAACAGGATCAAACTGAGCGAGGACCCTGCCAAAACTACCATGCCTGGAAAAAAGGTAACTTGATCTGTGTCGCTGTTGTATAAATTCGCCTCAAATTGTCGTTAAATTGTTGTCATTCGCTGCCACACGTGATTAATTTACATCCTCCCCTAATACTCCCCACCCTCCCCAGGTCCTATACCGACTGTATGGTAGAGAGGGACACCCTCTTGCGGATCTAATCCAGGAGGAAGCAGAACCAACACCCACCGGCCGAGTGTTGTGTCGTCACCCTATTAACGAGATTAAGAGAGTCTACATCAACCCTTCTGAGGTTCACCAGCTCCAGAAGGTGTACATAAGGAATGGGGAACTGGTTGAAGAGCTACCTAATATCCGGGAAATAAAGGAAAGATGTGACAGGGAGATTGGGTCGATGAGAAAGGACCATATAAGGTTGTTGAACCCCACTCCTTATAAGGTGTCTGTTAGCGAGGAGATGTATAGTTTGATGCACAAGATGATTCTGGAGCACACACCTATCAGGGAGATGCAGTAGATGATATCTGCCTTGTTCGACCCTCCCTCACCGTTACGAGTTACGAAGTTACCCCTTGTCAGCGTGCACGAAGGTCGCCCGGGGTTATTTCGTAACCGACTCTCACCGTGCCCCGAGGTTTGCACAAAACAAGATAATATTGCAATGTCCAGAGGGAAAGAGAGATATTAGAGTTTTTGGAGTAGTAGTCTCGACCATCTCGATATTTGAACAGAACAAAATAATAGTAGTGGGTGATGTGGTATAGACTTTTTATTCCTTTACATTTTTACCTACAACACAGTATACTGATTGATATTCACGTTTTGGAAGATAAAAATTAAGATGTTTTACCTTTTACAGATTTTTTAGTACCGGACCACTCACTATCTTGTAGAAAATCACCAACTAGATAAATATTGTTGATATTTTTATTAAAACGTGTACGTATAATGTGTGTAAATAAATAAAAACAAGTATAATCGGATCATTTTCGGTCTTGGATAGTTTTTAGTCACTTTTGTGGACATAGTTGAAAGTAAAAGTGAACGAGAAGTGAGCGTTAAAGAGAATATATAAATCTTATTTCTAAGTGTAATATACATGCGTGATTCAAAGATTTTCCTGATGACATCTTGTGTGTTTGATCCCCAAATGTCCCCCGCTTTCTCTTTCTCTTTCTCTATCTACCTCCCTCAACTCACAAGCCCCGCCCTGATATAATAACAAGCAACTCCCTCTCTCTGTGTAGTGAGTGTAATCAAAAGAATAAAATGAGGTCTTTGGTATTGGCTGCTCTATGTATTTCTCTAGCGTTCGGTAAGTTTTTAAATAAAGCATCTCTCTTGGCTCATTCTCAGCAAGTCTCGAAAACTTTCTCTAGAATTATTTTCTACTCGACCTTCCTCCGAATTCTGGAACATTTGAAGGAAGATCAAACAAAACCTAGTGCATAGTAATAACAACTTCATGCCGCTAATAAAGCTCTAATGTTTTGCAGGCCAAAGCAACCAAGTGATTGGTATCTATACTCCCACTGGTGAGGGATGTTCTATGATGTTTTACTCAGAAACATTCAACATTACTGTAGGGGGGACAACCATGGATTTCAACTCCCTCAATGCCACTAGTACATGCAGGTGGGTGTTGTTTGTTGTTAGTCGAGCGTGCGGCAGAGACGTGCAATGTGTTATATGGTGGCACTAGTGTTTTTATTTCCATCTACAGTGTATAGGTTGAAATAAAAACATATGCTAGAGAAACATTTGTATTCCTTGTAAACACTCGTGTTTAAATTTGTAATTCCAAAATATAGTCATAGTTGAAAGTACCAGAGAAAAAGTGAATTTTCCTCACCCGAAACTTCCGGAAGCTTCCTGGCTCTGCCCAGTATCAAGGAAAATCTGACACCTCAATCTCTTACAGTGTGGGTGAGAAAGGACTGACCTATCTGCAACTTAGATTGGATGATAAACTGGGAGCCGACTACAGTGATGCAACTTTATTCTTTTCTTTCAGCAAAACTGACACTGGTATGTAACGGGTGACAACTAAAAATCTGGACAATTTTCTGTGAGCTCTAGCGCCGGCTCCGCTTGAGATACAGCTTCAGGCCAGTGATAGAACGATTTTTCAGACAATTTTGAATCAGAATAACACAACGGAAAAAACTAAAAAGTTCATTGCGTTATCGCATCATTTCCTCTTGACCCACCAAAGCATGTGTACGGAGATTTGAGATTTCTGTGTGATCAGAAACGACCTTCCCGATGAGATAAAATTCTCAAATTTGAAATAATGGTTGTTCATGCCATAACCAACATAACTGCCAAGTTTCAACATTTTAGCTTATCAGGAAGTTGGTTTTCCACGTCATAAATGTTTCGAGAGATCGTCAAAATGGCGATTTCTCAAATTACCTGTAAACTACGCTTTGAAGGGTTTGTTACAGATGATTCTGTGATTAGAATTGAGATTATCGGAGTGTGAAACAAAGTTAATTTCGTTCAAAATCGTCTCAAAAATCATTCTATCGCTTCCCCGAAGCTGTATCTTAAAAAGAACAGGCGCTAGAGGTGCTAGAAAAGTGTGTAAATTTCAAGTACTACATGCTTTGGTGGGTCAAGAGGAAATGATGCGATATCGCAATGAAAATGAACTTTTTAGTTTTTCCCGTTGTGTTATTCTGATTCAAAATTGTCTGAAAAATCGTTCTATCACTGGCCTGAAGCTGTATCTCAAACGGGGCCGGCGCTGGAGCTCACAGAAAATTGTCCAGATTTTTAGTTGTCACCCGTTATCTTACTATATAATGCGAAAAGGGGTGAAACTTGATCCCCCCATGCATGTTTGGTGGTCCCTAAATCGTCGTCATCAAGATCAGATCACATCACCCAACATGCATGATTAGATCACCCCACTGAGGATCAGATCCCCCCACCCATGATAAAATCATCCCATTGAGGATCAGATCACCCCACCCATGATCAGATCACCCCACTGAGGATCAGATCATCCCAGTGAGTATCAGATCCCACATTTCACCCAGTAGTCCACTGTGCGTGATGAGATCCCCATATAGAGTAGAAAATTGTCGAAGACAGAGAGAGAAAGAGAGACACAGAGAGACAGACAGAGACAGAGAGAATGAGCGACGGGCCCGGCCCTTTTCGGCCGAAGGCCGAATTACATTGACTAGTAATATACTAGGGGGGATCGAACCTTTACATCAACCATCTGATCTGTAAGAGATCGTGAGATATACTCCTATATTCTTAACTCCCTCCTTTTTATCAGGGTACTGGAACAGTGAGCAGGTTATGTTGAACTATACCGCTGCCAATGAAACTGAAATCACTGCTGTAGCTGACTTCCTGGCGGTCTCTATCATTTCGCAGTGGTTCTCTTACGCCTGTTCTATTCTCACCGTAGTCTCACTATGTATGTAGAGACTATATACTGGGTTGTCATACTACATCACTGTAATGTCGCGCCCAGTTCGGGGATCGGGAGGGTAGTCTATAATTGTGGGAGAAATAGTGGGTATCACGTGGTCTAAATACTGGGTATGAAAAGGTGACAGGTGTTTCTTTGTGCTTACTAAAAACCCCCACTATTCACCCTCCCTTCCTTTTCAGCGGACGATGTTTCCCTACTGATGGACTACTACCAGATCCAGGCGTACAACGTCCAGAACACTACATTCTCTGAATCTTTCCAGTGTGTCGCCATCCTTAGGTGAGAGATGTGAAGATACTGGTACTTTAGATAATAGGGTACTATATTTAGATGAGTAGGGTGTACTTTATTTAAATATACATAGTATGGTGATTTATGTTATAGATGAGTAGCATGGTATTTTTTAATTCAGGTTGCTAGTTTGTGGTTTGAGTTGCACACTGTCACACTCTTCAAGTTGTGGTGTGAAGTTTCAAAAACTATAAAAAGTGTAGCAATTAGTCAGAGTGCTATCTCTGCGGGACACAGCGAGCTATAAGTTCGTGGTGTAAATTGAAACCTCTTCATGGTTCTCTGTTCTACGTGCAGTCGAATAAATTCTAAATATTCAAATCTAATAAACAGTACCTTAGTCGGGTGTTCCAGTCACACCTAGAAGAACTAAATTCCCTCTTTCAATGCAGTGATCCTTCTTTAGTCCGTACCTTATGTTTTCCAATTTCCATAACGTGTTCTAGAATAATAGCCTAGCCTATAGAATATAGGTGTCCCTGTAATAAGATGTAACCTCATTAACCCGTGTGCCAGATGTCCCAGTAACCCCATTTCCCATTTCAGTAAGGGAGCCTGGATGGGAATCTTCTCGACGTCCTTCCTCTTCGTCATGTTGTTCTTCAGCATCATGATGTTGATTAACATCCAAACACCTGACCGATTTGAAACATCCAAATCAAAGTGCCTCATCATCCCTCACGAGCACTAAAATGCATTTCATTATGATGTAATATGTGATGTGTGACGTCACGACTTGATGACGTCAGAGGATGATAAAAGGACAAGAGAGCGGGGTGTAGTAATTTAACTATTCTTCGTGTGTGTGTGTAAAACTACTGTGTTATGTTTGTAAATCTTGCGGGACAAGATCTGAACTAGCGACATTCAATTTGCGATAATATCTCTTTGGAAATTGTTTGAATCATTCTGCGTTTATTTTTCTTACCAAATATAATTTTACTGTTTTCAACCAGAAACCTAACCCCTAATTCCCTTTTCTGGCTCCACTCCAAATAGTCCCTATTTAGGCCTCTCATCTGTCATGAGTCCTCTTCTATTCGATTTAGCTTTAACTCTTCCCACACCTTCCCACACGAAGAAACGGTGCCGACAATTAGTTTGAACCAATCTTATTTCCATCCCGGCCTTCTCTTGAGTTAGTCACTCAATTTCTTTGTATCGGCCCGCTCTATGACATTTCTTTCCGACCGAAGTTTCTCGAAAAATAGTTTTTGTCAGCCCTCATCTCAGTCCATTCCTGTATAATAGTTGTCCATCTAGTAGCCCCCCCTCCTTCTGTCCCCATCAGCCCTTCTCCACCTACTAACCCTCCTTCTCTCCCCAGCTGCCTAGAGCAAGCTACTCATGGTTGACTATGACGTGGCGGTGATAGGGGCCGGGATATCCGGACTAGGAGCACTGAAATGTTTCCGGGACAAGAACCTATCTACAATCTGTCTGGAGAAATCTGACGATATCGGTGGACTTTGGAACTATTCAGAGACTGGTTATGGTGTGATGAGGTTTACCCATATCAATGTCTCCAAACAGAACTATGCCTTTTCTGATTTCCCATTCCCAGATACAACACCAGACTTCCCCCATCACTCCCATATTCTCCGGTACATGCGGGACTATGTTGACCACTTCAACCTGTCCCGACACATCAGTTTCAATACGGTGGTGGTGAACATCAAACAGACAGCAGAGGGGATGTGGAAAATAACGGTTGAAAAGGGGAAGTACCAGAACAGAGAGGGGATGCAGGTGATAACAGTGAGGAATGTTGCTATAGCATCTGGTCACCATAGCAACCCCTACATCCCCAAGATACCTGGTGAGGAGCTCTACACTGGATCCCTGTTCCACAGCATGAAATACAAGTGCCACACAAGTAGTGGGATCCCAGCCGGTAAACGTGTTCTAGTTGTGGGCATGGGTAACAGCGCTGTTGATATAGTGGATAACTTAGTAACACAAGGGCAGTGTACAGTTGATGTTAGTGCCCGGTCCCCTACCTGGGTGTTCTCTCCCTATGTCCTGGGACACCCTGTAGATCACTACGCTACACGGGCCCTCTACCTTCTACCCCTGAAAGTGGTCGAGATGATAGTTCAGACCCTGATGTGTATGTTGTTAGGGTTACCTAAACAGTGGGGTGTTTATCCCATGGCTAACATTCTCAGATCACAGCCCACCGTCTCACATAACCTCTACCATCACATTCAGAGGGGCAGTGTTGCAATCAGACCTGATATAACGGGCATGGGACCTGGTAAGAAGGTGATATTTAATGATGGAACCTCAGCGTGGTATGATGCTGTGATCCTAGCTACAGGGTACACCTTTTCCCTTCCCTTCCTCTCTAAGAACGATAGAGAACACATTCTCCCCGGTATAAACGAGTTGAATCTTTACAAGAATGTGTTCAGTCCCAGATACGGTCACACCCTGGGATTCATTGGGTTTGTTCAGCCTGCTAGTGGGGGTCTGGTGACAATGTCTGAAATGCAGTCACGATGGATGGCTGAGTTAGTGTGTGGTAATGTGCACCTCCCAACCACTACAGAGATGTTAAACACCATCAATCTGGAGAGATCAGAGGAGAGGTCCTGGTATTACAATAGTAAGAGGTTAACCCTCCAGAAAATACCGATATTGTATAACGACCAGATAGGAGCTATGATAGGGTGTAAACCAGACTACAAGAAACACCCTGCCCTCCTGTGGAACTTACTGTTTTCTGTTTCTGCCTTTCAGTGGCGGTTAAATGGACCTAATGCATGGAAGGGAGCGAGAGAAGCGTGCAAGAAACTGAAACCGGTGCCGTTTTATCATTACTCGATGCTTCTAATTTTATCTATTTTACTACTTCTAGTGTTATCTATTTTACGCTGTTTTTACGAGTTTATGTTTTAGTGAGTCATTTTCAGAAATTCATCATTATCTTAGTTATAGAGTGTGCTAGTGTGTGCGGTATCTTCAGACAAATCTAGAGTATGTTTAAGTTTTGTTTATTAGCGTTACTATTAGTCACATTATCAGTTTATTTTGTTCATATTTTCACCGTGTGCTTGGAGCGGGTTGCATGGTTGAATGTTTATTGTTTGTATAATGCATGCATGTGTAAATAAACAAGTGTTCAATTCATTTTTGAAATCCATGTCTATTAATTCCTTTTGACCACAATAAGTTACGACACATTCCGAAAATAATCGGACCGGAAGAATGAAAATTGAGGTGTGCGGTCATAATTAATTTTAACAAATTCCTGAGCCTACCAATGAGCTTATCGGTCCGCTGTCTCACTGCTCATTCCCACACACACTGTCATTACACGGCAGGCTGCTGCACGGATGTATAGGACTAGGGAGACATGTGTGTAGCGCGCAGAAACACTGCTCTGTGGAAGTGTGCAATGTCAGCATTTGTCACAGCAGTTCATACTGCGGCGCACCACAGATTTGATCTAATCCCGGATGTGCCTCAATACAACCAATTATAGCCCATGATACTCCAGTAATTGGCAATTATACGGGCCCTAGGTCGGGCTATTGGTATACCCCTTGTGCTTCCTAGTATCTTATAAACCGGTCATTAAAAGAGTCCCTGAACCATTGTCTGGCGGCGCCGACCCGATCAGAGCACACTGTCAAGAAACACCGCTACACTGAGACAGCTCAACCATTCTAGCCATGTACATTGTACGGGCCATTGTGACTGTGAATACCCAAGGTCATGTATCAATACCAGTACAGTCGGACCCCGATTTAGTGGCACCCCGATTTAGGGACAGGATTTTTTTCCCCCGATATACCTTATTACCGATATATAACGGAACCTTTAATTAACGAAATCAGTAAAAATTTCGTTAATTTTAGGTATCGTTAATTTAGGGTTCCGCAAATTAATGTTCCTTTAATTAAAAGTTGCTTTTTTGAGAGTAGCAAAAAAAATAAAACCAAGTCATTGAATATAATGTCTACCATAGTCCATACGGGTCTTAAAACAATACTTTTCAGTAATTATAGTTTGTAATGAGGCAAGCCCATGTTCTGTCCATTTACAGTAAAAGTGGCCTTAATTTCCAACCCTCCCTGAACCAATGGTAACTGAAATGCATAAGGGTCTTGAACAACTGCCTCAAATTCACAACCGTGCTCAATTGCAAAGAATATTATTCTTGATATAATCTCAATAGGAACATAATTACCATTTTAACCCCATTTTAACCCAGTATTTATGCTTTTTGTCAAAATTTGCTAACCCAAACCGATTTTCGTTAATTAAAGGTATGTTAATTAAAGGTACGCTAATAGGAGGTTCCGTTATATAGCGGTAATAAGGTAGGAAATTAACCTTATTTGACCCCGATTTAGTGGACACCCCGATTTAGTGGACAAGAGCCTTTCCCCCGAGGGTGTCCCTAAATCGGGGTCCGACTGTATTACAAAGCAAAACACGTTGATTTATTGGTAAAAAAGAAAAATATTTCCGTAATCCTCAAAGTTAAAAACTTAAACGCAGTTTATTCTCACATCTCTCTGGAAACAACTCACACACAGTAGTAAATACAACACTGTTGTAAACTCAGCACATCTCTGAATGTGTGTACGCAGCTGCATCTGTCTGTACGAATATATCTACAAATAAGTACAAACCGACACATAACGTAACGATAAATAATAACAGTCGCATTAGCTCTCTCAAGAGGGGTAAAAACGGTTGAGATATAGATATAAAATTGTACTTACAAATCAAATAGATACACATAATAGAGTTAAGAAAATAGATCGAAATTTCAAAAGAAAGAGAAGGAAATAAAGAAAAATTTCAACCTAAATAATTAATTAATTAATTAATTAGTGTTCCTTTCTCTCTAATGTGGTATTAGGTAGGTTCTCTCTCGCGGGTGAACGAGCCGTAAAGACAGGAGGTCTGCCCAGGAGACGTGGTTGTGTCTACAGGGTGTAGAGTAGAGAAAGGGGAGGGCTGCTGATAGGATTAGGAAGAGTAGAACTAGTGCTAGGAAGTGTACCATCCAGCCTCGCCACCTAGAGAGAGATAGGAAGTTAGGGGATCTGTATGGGGGTAAAAAGGAGGTGTCTTGGACACAAATCAAGATGTTGTACTTGTAGCAAGGGGGGGGGGGGGTACCTTGGCTCACGAAGGTCCGTTAGCTCTGCTTCGATGACGCTCTTCTCCTGTCGCACAGATTGAAGGTTTAGTTCGGATCGGAGAACCTTCTCAACTAGGAGGTCCTTCTCCGGCTGCCACAAACTGCACCCCTCACATCCCCTCGCCTCATCAAGTGTGATATCTGTGGGAGAGAGAGGTAGTGAGGTGCCGTGTCACAGTTTATCTGGCAGTTCGGGATCTATAGCTATACTTCTCGTTGATAGTGTCACAGGAAATCACAGGAATTCATACTAGTTGATGAGGGAAAACGCTGGTATAGAGATATTTGAATCACCTCGCTCAGTGTTATACCTGTAGATGACTGAGATAGGACACCACTGTCAGCATCGTCTGTGTTCTCTCTGGACCGGGTACCAGGCTGGTGGTGATGATGTCGCACTGTCGTCATTGTGTCCTCCTCCTCTTCCTCTGATATGTGTTCTACTTCTAGCTCAGCTGGTGTTAACCTCATCTGGGGGGGGGGGGGGGGGGGGGGGAGTTAGTTGTCAACTTGTTGTGTCTGTGTGATGATAGTGGATTTCTGCTAAAAACCCTCAACAATTGAACCACTCCCATGTGTTCCCAGTATTTTACTATGGATCGTCATGATACAATACAATATTTTAAGTGGCATTGTCCTCTGTCACCACGACAGCAGCTCTTTGTCAACTACTAATGGATGGCAATAATGGCACTAAACAATAGCAATCCTCTATTGTGGTACTCTTAGTGAGTGGTGGGATACGCAAAATAATAGAGCACTCTGTATGAACTCTGTATGAACTATAAATATAGCACCTTTCCCTGTGTTAACCCTGGGTCACCCCATAATATGCCAAACCCTACCCACCACACCCGGCCCTACCCCCTGTGTGTACCTGGTCACTATCGTCTGGTGAGGTAGTGGCACTTCTGGGTAGACAGGATGTCCTCACATATTGGATCTCTGTAACTCCTGTACCACCGCTGTTATATTGTACCCGGGAGGGGGCGTTCATCTGTAGTGCTTCATCGTCAATATAATGTTGGGGTGCCACCACATACATTAACTTCTCCATGTCTCGTATTCGTTCTTCTAACATCGCAGCTTTTTCTAAAGGAAGGGATAGATTCAGCTGAATTCCCAATTTTACTGATAATAATATGCCGATAAAATGGATAAATTGAGAAAGAATGGATAAATTGAGAAAGAAACTGACTCACTGCAAACTGCAAACTACTTAGAGACACAAACTTACGAATTGCACACAGCTATTAGCTAACAAGAGAGACAGAAACTGCTATTGAAGCACTACATTCAACAAGGCAGTGCAGCTAGATAGAGGGCGGGCCAAGAAGTAATAATCAGATTAACAGTCTGCCGCCG
The DNA here is from genome assembly GCA_020137815.1 of Hormiphora californensis. NCBI lineage: Eukaryota > Metazoa > Ctenophora > Tentaculata > Cydippida > Pleurobrachiidae > Hormiphora > Hormiphora californensis. The sequence continues at coordinate 8,262,422 of CM035354.1, forward strand.
AGTTTTACAGAAAGAGAAACAGTGTAACACAGATGCGTGAGGAACGTCATAAGGAGAGACACACTGAAAACACACAACTGAAAACACACAGAGCGCCACAATTAACGACAATTAGAACAGAACAAGGGGGGGGTGAATATTTAATGTTGAGAAAAAACAGTGTGCGAATAGACGGCTGACGGACGGAAAATGGTGACAGTTTATTAGACATGTCGTGGGGGACGTTTGTATGAACTGTTTGACATTAATTAGGGTAAATTAGGGTTGATTTCTTACGTTGGTATGCGTTTCGTTCCTCGATAATTCCAGTAATCGATGACTCTGAGAGTCTGTCTGATAACCTATCTATCTCTTGTAACTCTTTACAGGGCGATTCTAACCTCTGGAATATAGACAGTGGTTAAGATAAGAAATAATGTTAATATTGTTCCCAATTGAATAGAGCAGTTTAACAGTGTACAGTAGTAGCAGTACACTATTCACTAACCCGTGAAGAAAGAAGATCGTGTAGGGACTCTCCTTCCTCTTGCCCCTCTTCCATTAATGGTGTTAGAGCGTGGTAGTTCTGGAATAGAGATGGGTAAAAGAGGGGGTTTATAACAGGGGGACAACATAATGCTTGATATTAAAACACTTGCTTCTTCACACAGTACACACAGGAGAGAGGAAGGCTCACACACAGGAAAGTATATAGCAGAAGAGGCCGGAAGAGGGAATTCTTGTGAATTGGGACGAGAATTAAGCGTTTTACTAAATCCAGTTTCTTTAGACATCAGAACTCAGAAGTCTCAAGGCAGGACTGAGATAATGAGTGTGACAGTGGCAGTGGAATTGGAACTTGGATCGAACCAGAACTGATAAGAGAGGGATCGCGCGGGGCTCACTGCGCGTCTGTACTCGCGCCCTACGCTCTGAACCCGCGGGGACCGATCAAAGGAGAAAAGAGGATTGAAGCGATTTTAGAAATAAAGGGCGGCTTTGCTAAGATAATCACACATTTCTCTCAGTTGCATGCCTTCTCTCTCTCACCCAGTCTGCAGGCAGTATCGTTCCATATATCTCATCCTGGATTTACAACATGCTTCACAGGCAAACTCACAATCCCAATTGAACAAATATTTGCAAACCCAATAAATAATCCAAATAAAATGTATATTACAACAGAAGAAGTCCATGAATTGACAACTACTCACACTGATCGGAGAGGTGATGGAACCGTTGTCAGATGATGGGGATGTAGGAACTCCCTGACGTAGCCTGAGGGAAGGAAGGAATTAGTATTGACATGTAAACGTTATAGAGAGAGAGAGAGAGAGAAAGCATGTCATACATCATGAACATATGAGAAATATTAAACATCTTCTCAGGACTCATACTCAACATATTATCCTAATATTATGCACAAATCATTCCTCTAATTGGGCCCTAATTACCCACAAATTACTGCATAGCGCTGCTTCATACCTGGATATTTCACACATAAGTTTGGTAATCCTCCCAGCCATATCCTGCTTATCAAGTTTAATCCTGTCTAAATGTGATCTCAGCTCAGTATTCTCCCCTGCTAACTCGGCTATTCGCTGCTGGGACGCCTGGAAGGGGAGGGGTGTCACACCAAATTAGGGGCCTGGTGATGTCATGAGAATGGAATGTGTGGCGTCATTATGACGTCATCAAGTCTTACCGTTGTTAGATCTGTGTCTGTTTGATAGCTATCTGCCAATGTCCTCAGTTGTTTCTGAGGGGGGTTCAGATGGTGAGATAGGGTGCAGGCTCACTGTGTCCAGGGGGACAACTCAAGAAAGGGAGATAGATTATTGGCCATGTTTGGAAATATCTTGCACAAGCGACTAATCATGTACGAAATGTGTCAAATTAAATATCTGACAAATATCTGACAGGTCATGATATATGCAATAATCGAATAGTCGAATACTCGATCTATCTAAGAAGCGAAAAATAAAATGTTCTTATAAAGTATCGTCACCTGATGTGTCTCCAATACTTACATCTTTTGTTTCAAGTGATTTCGCTAGGTCCAGCTGTTTCTGTCTCTGTTCAGTAAGATCTTCATGAGCTTGGGTTAACTGGAATTTCAACTCATCAATTTGTTGTTTAACACTGTCCCTCTCTCGCTCCTGATAGGGGGGGGGGGTATTAGTTAGAACGAGAAAACTCGCTTCCCCCTTTTCCATCAATTTGACAACCCAATTCATATCAAATAGAAATATGCTAGAAACTTTATAGAACAAGTTCACTGCCTCGAATTCTAGAACCGTAATTCTACCCCCTACATTTCTCTCCAAGCACTGATAAGAACCACACCCACATTCCAAAAAATCTCAGTTCTCATTCTACTTCAGTGTTTTATATTACACGAGTACAATATCCGAAATGATTATACCATCTATGAACATATCATATCTAGTCGATACTGGTTGGGAAGGTGGTGGTGATCTGATATGACACCTGGTAATATAGCATCCGACACTGCAGACACGACCCAGAGTGATAGAGATAGAGATATAGAGATAGAGAGGGCTGTGTATCTGATAAGTGCTTTCTATAGGGACTGATACACTGACTACTCATCAGAATCATCACATGTACACTCAGTTGTACAGTGTATAATCACGGTGTCCCTACCAACCCCCTTTGTTTCCAAGATCTTAGAGCCTCTCATTTGTAACTCAGAGCTATGTACAAACGAGCATATTCTCGCATTTAAAGTGTGATCTTTTACTGCAGCAGCCGAGACAGAAATAAATATGCTCGTTATTAACATCACAGAGAGGGGAGAGAAAGACTAGAGAAAAGAGATTGAGGGAGATATAGAGATTAGAGAGGGAGAGATTGAGAGGGAGAGAGATATTAGAGAAAAGAGGGAGAGAGAGAATATATGAAAAGAGAAGACTGGCAATCCCGGAATAATCACTCCCGCATCTCTACAATTAGGAGCCTTACTTAGCTCTAATCGTGCAACTGCATTGGCTCATATCTCTCTCACGTGGTCTATATAATTCACGGAAGATACATCAAAGAAGAGAGAGAGAGAGAGAGAGAGAGAGAGAGAGAGAGAGAGAGAGAGAGAGTGAGAGAGAGAGAGAGAGAGAGAGAGAGAGAGAGAAAGAGAGAAAGAGAGAGAGAGAGAGAGAGAGAGAGAGAGAGAGATAGGAGTTTTCCAACAGCTCACCAACAAACATAGTACACGTAATTAAATCTAGGAATTTTGGTACACACAGACCGCGCCCTCCTCCTGTCTGCACAATGCCTTGTTTCCGGTTATTATGCCGTTGATATGGCTAGACTACCCACTGCACAATTCCGCGTCTGCACAGTGAGACAGACTCTGCACAGTGAGACGGTCGGATAAATCAGACTACCTGGATTTTGAGATTGACTGGTTTTAGAGGCTGGCTCATTAAGAGAGAAGATGATAGATAAAGAGATGGTGAGCGTGATGAGTTGTAATGTGGATAGTGGGTTTCTAAATTAAGTGGTTACTGGTTAATCATGGTCAGATAGTTTACCGTGGAAATTGAATGCGCTTTATAGTGAAGGAGGATTTGGTCAGAGAAAGAATCTCCCCCAGAGAGAAGGGGATGATATTGTGGGGGTTACTGTAAATTCACACGGAACAACCGTGGTAGTAAGCAGGAGAGAGATCATTAGGGGAGATATATTTGCTGTAAAGGGTTAGAGAGATAGTTCATAGAGAGAGAGATTTTATAGGAGTTCATGGAAGAAGAAGGATTTATTGAGGGAGTAGTAGGGTGAGAAGAAGAATTGTTAATTAATTTCCTTTGCTATTGGATGAGATCCAGAGTAGTGATCAATCACTGTGTGCTTGCTACAAGATTACCGGCACAGAGAGAGATAGGGGGAGAGAGATAAACAGAGATACATAGGAAGAGAGAGAATTAAGGAAGCATGTAAAATTTGTAACTTTTAACACGGCTTATTGTAACCGCTACAAATGGACAAAATTTATCACCGAAAAGATCATCACAAAGAAAAATGAAAATCTTTGTGGACACGATTCTCTGAAGCAAAATGCAATGGATGGGATGGTTGCAGATATTTCTCTCTCTCCCCCTCTAAGGTCGGTCCCTGTCCTTCGGATGGAGGAGTCAGCTTGATTCGAGAAAAAAAAACTTACCAGGAGTTCAATTTTGTTCTCTGTATCCAGTTTTTGAATTCGAAGGGTATCTAGGGAATGATCGAGCTCCTTGTTCTCTCCTTTCAATCTGTTAGTCTCCTCTTTCTTGGATTTCTCTAGCCTGCAGAGAAGTTGCACTTGGGTGACGATGGGAGAGAGAGAGGGAGAGAGAGAGAGAGAGAGAGAGAGAGAGAGAGTGTGCCAGGTCAATATATTATGTTTGTGTATGTTAAAAGAATGTGTCAAGAGAAACACCCTCCCGTGACAATCGTATCCGGTTACAGAACTGCTTGGAATGAGGGGGAAGAGGGAAACAGATAAGATAGTCGGAGACAGAGAATTATTAAAATGGAGATAAATGTGTTAATGGATAAATTGTGGTTCTTGTACAGTGGGATATAAAATGAACAGCCTCTGATGCATGATTGCATTCGAACATTCGATAATATTTTTATGGGGCTCAATGAATGTTAGTGATCAAGTTAATGGATATGGGGGAGGGGCTCCTCTCTCTCTCTCTCTCTCTCTCTCTCTCACAGAGGGAGGGAGGTGTGTTTGTAATGGCCACTGTGCATGTGAGTTGTATAGCGAGAGATGTGTGCATGTGTATACACGAGGGACTGTGAGAGAGAGATACTATGTTCTGACGAAGACAACTTTCAGTGGAGATTATTTCTGGGAAAGGAGAGGAAGGTTGAAACCGGTCATGTGTCTGTCAATCGATATTTGCATGCTATGTTATATAGGGACATGAGGTTTTGACACTTACGATCTTCGCTCCCTTTTCACACGTTTCAGTTCATCTTCCATCCTATCGTACTGTTCCTCCTGTTGCTCCAGCTGTGTCAGGGAGGGAGGGAGTAAGAACATGTGTGTTATATTGGAGGGGAGGGAAATAAGAAAGTGGGTAGGGAATTAAGAAAGTGAGTAGGGAATTAAGAAAGTGGAAAATGAGAGATGATAAATATGGAGAATGGAAATGCTCCATAATCTGGAGAATAGTTGAGAGGGTGGAATAGCTCTATTAATAGAGAAAAACGATGTCGGCGACGGAGTTAGATCGTTTAATAATGAAATGGTAGTCCGTAGCGTTTAATAAATTCTCCCGAAAGTCACGAATTGTAAGAAAGCCGGTAGATTTGTCGGAATGGATGAATTAAAAGATAGATGAAGATGGAGACCGACCTGTTGAATGACTTGTGATAGCCAGATAGTGTGACTGAGAGACAGGGCTTCCTGCTGACACTGGCTGTCTCTTGACTCTTCCATTACACTAGAATAACAAAACTAACATAATGATACTACACCAGTACAAGACGAGATACTACACGCAACTATCAGACCGAATAATAACAACAACAGTACACTGTCAGCAGCTTGTAGTACAAGGCAAGGAGAGGAGTTACAAGGTGGTCAACACGAGCTGGGGAGATGCGGAGATCGAGCAACAATAAGCATTTCCTTGATGAGCAGCGCAGGAGTGAAGAAAGTGAGAGAGAGAGAGAGAGAGAGAGAGAGAGAGAGAGAGAGAGAGAGAGAGAGAGAGAGAAACATCGAGACACATTTATGATTGAAAAGAATATAGATCGAAGTGTGGGAAAATGGTGGAGAGAAGATGGAACAAGACTGGATCTAACAACTCCCAAAATCAACTGAGAGAGCGAGCTGCAGAAGAGAGGATATATCGAATAATAGAGCAAACACATATGAAGCTACTAGTGAAACAGGGAGATAATTGGAAATGGTAGCCTCTGCACAACTTGCAGCAGGTACTTGTAGAGAGTGCAGACACAGTCCACAGAACTACACTGAAAATGAAGCAGACTCACAACAGCAGAAAAGCAACAAGTTTTTGAGATGCAGTACTTTGGGCGCGGGAATGAGCTGGAGAGAGAAGCCGTACAGGGTGCTAACTGTTAGGAGAGAAACACGTGCAAACTAATTGGAGAGAAATGTGAGGGTGGAGAGAGAGAGAAGGTAATAAGAAAGAGAGGGAATGAGTAGAGACATCAGGACGTCTAGGTGATGCAGTTCCTGTAATGACTGGTGCAGACTACAAGTTGCTGTGGTGCCTATCGGCCTATCAGCTCATCTCTCTTATGAATATATTTCTCTTTCCCTCTCTTCCTTTCTCTCCTGCTTAGTATTGCTATTGCCTCGTGCCTTCATTATGCAGTATAAAGATGCGTATTATACAATCTGCGGCATACTAATGGTAACAGTAGTAGCCCGGGGGCAGTTCAATCTCATTTCAGAATTGTTTACAACACCTTAGACACAACACTGAACACTTGATACCCTGTATCCACATGACACGACATCTGTACCACACACACCCGGTATAACAGTTCGTAGTAGACCTCTAACAGAGGAGACACACAGAAGAGACAATATTCTCTCTCTCTAGCCAGACACACATCAGCATATAATAATGCTGGAAGGAGCGAGTGCGTGTAAACGTCAACACCCTGACCTCTGAGAACGAAGATCACATGACTTCTAGAATTAGATACCTGTCATCACCTTCACCAACATCCTTCTACAGCAACCCAGCAACCAACAACCCCTTACACAAGCACTGCACACACGAGAGTGAGAGGGATGGGAATTCATTTCAAATTATTCCGTGTGGTCAGTGGTCACCATTGCAATATACACACACATGAGACACCCGTCCCGTCTCTCTTTCTATCTTTATCTGCCAAGTACTGTCAACCTGTGTCACAGAGCTGGCTGGATGCCACACATGTGTAGTTTTTACTGTGTGTTCGTGTGCGTCTCGGTAATCGGTTATTACACGACGTTTTTCATCGGGGAAAAAGAGAGAGGGAGGATGAAGAACAATGGAGGAAAGATAGAGGTTAGAGAATTATAGAGGGGTAGTAGAAGCAGAGAGAAGCAATGCTTTGACAGACGAGACAGCTGAAGATAGAGAGCGAGGATAGAGAGATCACCGAGAGAGAGGCAAGAGAGATCACCTAGAGAGAGGTTAGCGAGATCACCTAGAGAGAGAGAAAGAGAGAGGGAGATGGATCGGCAAGCAATGTTAGGGGAGAGCAGAAGAAGCTTCGTATGGTTCTAGAACAATAGAACACGATCATTGAATGTAAAATGTAACTGAGAATTACCTCCCCTCTCCCTCCTATACCGTACCCTACACATGGATAGATCACCCTACAACACCCTGCAATCGATTCTAAAAAAATAGAATATCGGGAAGTAACAAACCACTAGGAGGGAGAAGAAAGGTATGGCAGTGAACATATAACTGACAGTGAACTGTGAAGCTTCTTTACACTAGTAACTTCATCACGACTCAGACTGGCTCTAGAAATACAAACGTATCGCTGGAAATCACTCGATTGTTCCCAATTCTCCAGTTTCTAGACATGAACGAGAGCGAGAATAAACTATCGGCTAACCATAAATTACAAAGTGAAGAGAAGCAAGTGAAAACAAAAGTAGCAGAGACCCAACTGCAGTAGGTAAGTAAACAGAGTGTGAAGGAAGAACACACACACTAGATGTAGTGTGCAGCTGCACAGGTGGGGTATGAATCACACGTGTGTGGGTACGTTGCAGTGGTCTGTGGTGCGAGAAGAAGAAGGGAGAGAGAGAAAGGAAGAAAGGAAGTGAGCGAATGAATAGAGAACAAAGGGGAGGAATATCGGGGGGGGGGGGGATATCCGAAACAAAGACTGAATATCTCCCATAGTGCTCACCTGATGCTGCAGTTCATTCCTCTCGTTCGTTAGTATCTTGTTCTTGTATGTGAGGGCAGCTACCAACTGACTTTGATCTTTCTGTGCCTCCCTGAAACACGCAATGTGTGATATCTGAGAAGGCCTGAACTCTGCAACCATATGTTTGATATGGTGGTCACAGATAGTGTTTCAGAAACAGCCATGTTCAGTTGGCTGAATGTGGACTCCAAGATGGAGGAGGGTAAATACGGGGTTGGGTTACAATAGGGAGCCTAGATCCCTTTGTGAGAGTGTATCGAGAAAATTGAATTATTCAGAGTCCCTCATTATATTCAACCTGGCAGTCCCACCCCACACACAACATACACTAGCAGTCCCAATCACTTGCAGTCCCAATCACTTGTAGAATGGAGAGTACCGGGGGAGAAAATGTTCAAGGTGAAATGAAACAATAGTTGTATCTTATTTTAATTGACCTACAAGCGAACAAGGGGTGGCCTAGTTTAGCCCTAATATAGTCACCATCGCCCATATAGCTAGCCCTTGTGCAATTGGTTCTCAGAAACTGTTTTATGAGAAACTTTTAAAATATAAATCACACAATTCAGAAACATAAATGAAAAAGTTTCTTAGCTTTTGGATTGTATACTCTTGTGGTTTCTTAGAAAAATGGTCTTATTTCAAAGTTTCTTGAAATATAGGAGCTTAATAAACGAGAGGCATTTTCTCACGTCACAATGTATCCCAGCAAATACCAACTAATATATAACCAATATACCCACTAAAGACTTTGATTGTTCTCTGATCCCTACTTAGAAATCTTTGAAGGTGGCCAGGGGATGCTCACTTTGACGTAAGCGAGGGGATTCCAGGTATAAAGAAATAGGAGAATATTTACCAGCAAAGGCCAAAGGGGGTTGTGAAATCTTTACTTACAATCCGTCTGAGATGTCCACGCCACCGATCCCCTCAAAGACATTGGAGAGTGGCTTCAAGGAATCACCGTCTTCTCTCATAACGTAGTTGTACTAGGGGGGATTTGCAAATTATGAGGATAGGATTAGGAGGATAGAAAACATGGGATGTTACGTGGAAATCAGAGGTCTTAATTTTTCAACAACGAATCTCCCAGCAGCAAGGAATTCCAGGAGAGGGAAGCCAGGATTAACAGTTTACACACAATGTGAGAGCTGGGACAACTAAACACGCTGTATAAACAGAGAGAGGTGTGTAAAGTGAAGCCCTGGCTGGCCATCATGTGTGTGTTGCATTGGAACATTACCGGGCATTGGGCACATTTCCTGGATCCAACAATGAGCTTCAACAGAGAGAGAGAGAGAGAGAGAGAGGGAGAGAGACAGAGAGAGAGAGAGAGAGAGAGAGAGAGAGATAGATGGGGCGAGGAGAGAGAGAGAGAGGAGAAGAGAGAGGAGAGAGAGAGAGAGAGAGAGAGAGAGAGAGAGAGGAGAGAGAGAGAGGAGAGAGGGAGAGAGGCTGAGAAAAGGAAACAGTCGGATAGAGAGAGATAGATCTAGAGAGATCTATAGGATTCTTATATATGGATATATATATTCCATACCTAATCTGATATGAGATGGATGGGGGCACTTGGTATAGGGTATTATATAGAGATAAAGACATTGGGAGAGCAAATTATAGGGTCAGTGGTAGTTGGTAAAACAGGAAAGCAGAAGCTACGTAAGAGGAGATACAAGATAGACAGAGATCAAGTGCCCACTATACTTTAGATTCTATAGAGAAAAGCTCCCAGACTTTACCATGGTAATTGTCCTCTAAATTGCTGCTTCTTATTGATGCCAAGACATTACTCCTTTTCGTATGGTGCACTTATACAGTTCTCTCTTTCCCTCTCTTTCTCTCTTTCTCTCTATCTCCTTCTCTCTATATCTCTCTGTCTCTCTTTATCTCTCTCTCCGCTGTATTACGTCACAAGATACAACATGTTGAATGATGAATGAGAGGAGGCCATCATGATAGTGCTCTGACGCAAAGATTGAAAACTCAATTTTGAGATCTATAATTATCCAAAAAGAGCGTACATTTTATTTTAGCATCTGTGATCTATTTTTCACTTTCCATAATCCGACACAATTATTTTGTTAATTATTCTCTAAAAATAATAATCTCACCTCGCTAGTGATAGGGGAATCCACGTCGAACTGTTTGAAATGTTTTCCGGTATTTTCTAGGACCATTTCAAACATACTCTCGTTAAAACCCGAACTGTGACTACTTCCTGCACTACCGCTGAGACAGGGAGAGAGTCGGGTTGAAGTATAATATCAAAGATTAATAATCTGTCAAGTGTCATGTAAAGATAATACATATTATCATGATACTATCATGGTTTGAAATCATGATGTTTAGATCAGATAGAATATAATAAATATATATATGAGACTTTATTGAGATTTTGTAGTATCATACAGATAAGAGTCTCAAAAAATCATGACAGCTAAGTTGTCAAATGTACTAAGTAACTAAAAAATAAAAAGACCCCCCTTTCAAGATGTAAGAAATAGAGAATATCACATACATATCACAGGAGTTAGAGTAGTCGATGTAGTGGAGTGCTTCCTCGCTCTGGTGCAGGATCAGGGCCTCAGGACGCTGTGCTCGGTTTAGGGTACTAGCGGGAGGTGGGGAAAACGTCCGAGTTAGCTCTGCTTTCTCTTTCTCACCTGCACGGAGAGAGGGGGGAGTGTAAACAATATAGCAGGGCGGGATGAGACATGCAGTACTACATAAACAACATGCCCCCACCAAGATAGTCGGATTTCTTCTTCCTAGGATGATGGCCACCCTTTTTACGGGCAGTGGTGTTGGGTCGTGCAACTACACGTTTCAGATAGTTCTTCATTTTAGTTTTCATGGATTCCTGGTGACTGTCAGGCATGGTTGTACAAAAAAACAGACGCAGTACAAAAAACTATAAGCAGGTATTTTGTGTGTTCTCGTGCATGAGAGAGAGGGGAAGCGTGCAGGGTTCATCCAACGCGACATTCATCACGCTCCCTCTCTCTCTCCCTCTCTTTACTAGCTACTGCTGCTGCATAGAGAGAGTGCTGTAAGGAATCACGCGCTTTCTCATGTTGCAGTGAAGGAATATTAGAGCTCGCGGCAGCCGCTCTACAAGAGTAGTACAGAGAGAGTAATCAGGGAGAGAGGGAATAGTATCCAGCGAATGGTCATATGATAAACGAGTAATATTGGATCACGGCCATTTATTATCGATTAAGATTACCTAAACGTTAGAATTTAGAGCTTCCGTTAAAAAACAGTTGCATACTATGACCATTTGAATGGAACTCGCTCAGGAACATTGTGAAGTGTGAACCCAAAACTCAGGTGATAAATAGTGGGACACCCTGTAATTACAACGGGAACTAACATCTTACATGTAACACAATGTAACACGTCATGTAACACAATATTCAATAACTTACCGTGTATTGTAGGGGTTGCAGTGGGGGAATCAACTGGTGTAGTCTGCTTTCTGCTGTGTACTGCTTGCATAACACCACTTAAACATGGGACTAAAGGGGAAATGTGGGACGTGAGATGTGGAAGTGGAAACGTGATATGCGTTGTGGTACGTGAGGAAGTGGAAACGTGATCTCATGTGAGGTAGGGAAATGTGAGGTGGACCTGGGGAATAGATAATAGGTAGAAGATGAGATGGGTTACTGCTGCAATAAAATACCATCACCTGCACCACCAATATCAGAGTTGAAATTAGAGAATATCTAATTAAATGGTATCAAACTGGGGGGTATCAAACTACTGATATTGATGGAACTACGTAACAGTAATCGGATAACTTTCTTTAAACTGTCAACAGTGATATATCTCACTGTCAAAAACAAAATTACCGAGAACTGATTGGTTAGCCTTTATATGGCAAAACTCTGATTGATATATTCATTTTCACTGACAGGACCTGCAGAGACCCTTGACTAGCTTGATAAAGGTCTATGATAGTTCTAAGACTATTTTAAAATATAACCATCTAACTTACTCATCAGACTCTCTCTCTTTCTCGCTGACAACACTCAACAGCACATTGCACAACCACTAAGCTATGATTTATATTTTCTGACAACTAACATAGCACTAAAAAAGTTAAAGTTTAAAGTTTTCAAAGATGAAAACAAAGATGAATTGTAATAAAAAGTTGTGTTATTCAGTAAGATCACTAAAACTATTGTACGGAAGAATATAACAACAATAGAGATGACCACTACTACAATTGTGCGTGTTTATAGGAGGGGCGTGTTTGTATCTAAAAACAACACCTCTATATGGTTCACACCGGAGAAATCTCAACTAAATTCCCAGTTAAATTGAAGTGCGCTATTATATACTAGCCAGCAGCAAATAGTGACCCTCCAATTCTGATAAGACCACACACGAAGAGCCAAAATGATTTAACCGCCTGCGGCCTGAGTACACATTATCTCTCCATGGGCAAATGCAGGAGGGCAACATGAAAATAACCATCATCACAACTACAACTATAACACGTAAACCATGGAGAGTTAAACAACACCAAATAACCAACTGCTGTCAACGAGCAAGGAAACACAGAATGTGATAGTGAACCAACAAATTAAATCCCTGGTGTATCGGAGAGATACAATGTGACACACTGTGTGATGTGACATGTGTTACAGTTACAAGGCGATGTGATTATAGAGTCTGAACGAGGTCTGGTGTAACGCCAGATGACACAAGAGACACAGTAATGTTACACAACATGGTGGGGATATAATGGCAGTCAGTGATGATAGATGAGACAGGGCTGTTGAGAGAGAGAGAGAGAGAGAGAGAGAGAGAGAGAGAGAGAGAGAGAGAGAGAGAGAGAGAGAGAGAGAGAGATCTGCTGTGTAACTTCTGTTGTAGATTAGGATACATTATAGCTGTATCATGTGTACCCGGAAACAACAACATACACGTTCATTCTGTTTACCCAACAAATCTACTATACCTAACCATGCGATAAATTATTCTATCGTGGCTTCACGTTGATCTCTGACAATCTTCTACCAAACTCTCTAAACAACTATCAGAATCTGACCCCTCCCCAGACTAATCTTATCACAGCTCATAAACACAATGATACACCCAAGCAAGAAATGAAGGGAGTTGTAAGATCATTGCCTCTCATAACACACACAATGTAGCGCCACACGATATAAATACTAGTCTTGAGTAGTTGCTCTGGGCAACCGACAAAATTGGGAAGTGATTTCCGGGCACTATATCATCTCTCTCTCTCCCACATTTCTTATTCTCTATTTTCTTCTTTCTCTAGCTCTCCCCCGCCTTACTACACATGATGATATTGTGGTCTATGACCTATCAGATCATCATTTCCAACTCCGTAACATAGAGATCGCTCAAACTATAATAAAGTTATTAAATTCATTGAAACAAATTAAATAAACTATAACTTTGACAGAATCTAATTCCTCCAAGATAATAGTGACACTATAATTATACCCCAATAATATATGCAACATACACGGGGAGGTAAGTTTAGTAACTTCTGGCACAGGACTGGCAGGAAAGAAAGGGACATGGTGCATTACAATAGACCTGAGCCATGACGCCGGGGACCGGAAACACTTCGCGTCACTACTGCAGTCCAAACAATGACCGTTCGGAAAAAAGAAAGCGAGCCAAGAGAGGACACATAAACTGAGAAGGGGCAAGAGAGCAGCGTCGAAGAGCGAGAGCATAGAGAGAGAGAGGAGCGAGAGGAAGAGAGAGCGAGAGAGAGAGGAGAGAAGATGGAGAGCGAGAGAAGCGAGAGAGAGAGAGAGAGAGAAGAGCGAGCAGAGAGAAGAGAGAGAGAGCGCGCAGATCTAGAGCGCGAGCTAGATCGCGCTCTCTAGCGCGATAGAAGCTCGAGATAGAGCGCGATTCTAGCGAGATTAGAGAGAAGCGCTCGAGGATAGAGAGCGAGAGAGATCCCGGATAAGAGGCTATGAGAGCGCAGCTTCTCTCTCTCTCTATCTCTCTCTCTCTTCTCTCTCTTCTCTCTCTCCATCTCACTCTCTTTTTTCTCTCTCTCCCTCTCCTTTTCTCTCTCTCTCTCTCTCTCTCTCTCCCACTGCAGTAACAAGGTCACGCTTGGCTCACATACTGGCATCTCCGTTCAGAAGCGCGTGTAAAACCCACCGGTATAATAGTGCGTGGTGTGTGTGTAATCCGTCAAATGGTAATGTGATTAACGAGAGAGGGTTTTCACGTTTTTCCTCCCTTTTTACCAGGGGAGCAAGAGGGAAGGGGACAGGAAGGGGGTATAACAATGAAACAGGGTAAATGAAAGAGACGGTTTAGCTAGCCTATAACAGGGTGGCGCCTATTAAACTGAAAGGGGCCTTGTCGGGTTCTATTAAAAGCTTTGTGGCTTACCGGAAGGACAGAGAGAGAGAGGAGGAAGAGACATATTGGAGTGAAGAGAGACATAAGTAGAGATAATTGAGCGAGGAGAGATAGAAAGAGGGAGGAGGACCTTGGCATAAGTCCAGCTATAATACAAGCAATTGATGCAGCACATAACATAAGGGGAGGAGATACAAATCTTGAAGTAGATACTTAGAGAAACTTAGAGATTGATGATGATGATGATGGTCTAGACGGGTCTAACGAGAGATCTAATATCGGAGATATAAATTGATGGATACTTCTAAAGTAACTATGGTTTGAAATGAACCACTTTAAACAGATCACGGCCTCTTTACCTCAGCCTGCGTCAGTAGAGGAGAGAGAGAGAACTAAAGCCTGTTAGATGAGAGAAACTAGCCAACGAATGATCAGTCAGCAGCCATAGAAATAGGAAAGCTCAAATTCATGTGTCTACGCTATACACACACACATTTATGATGTATATGATCAGCTTCAATTTGGTATCTAAACTGTCTCCGTGAAGAAGTGATATTTGTTCTCTACTAAAAAACTAAAAAACTAGAGTTGCAAGTATTGTCCACTACTAAAACTGCAGAGCGTGAGGGTAATTACTGGATAGCTACTGCTGGAGGTGGTGACAGTGGAATAGTTATGTAGAGAGAGGGAGAGAGGGAGATATGTTATCACACCCTCGAAAGGGAATTAAAACGAGGGTGGGATACGCCGCTGTAAGGGGAGATGCCACATTCCACACACACCAGGCCGGGGAAGAGGAGGCGGTGAGAGAGACACTTCATCGGGTTTTAACATGCCGGCACACGATATTGTAATTCGAACTCATTACTCACAGAGTTAATGTTAATATCCATGTCATCATATTGTATTACAGGTTGTTAAGGAACTGAAGACTGGTTGACGGCGAGTGAATTGCCCGGTGTCGTGAGACACCACACCAATCAATGTTAATTAATAATAAACGGGGATTACTTCCCAGTAGATTAGCGGAAATCAAGGGATTTCATTAAATAGCAAAATAAGGGGATAGTCAAAAATTAATTACTGTGCAGTTGGCGAGAAATGCAAGTAGCACGTAGACAAGATACCTACCTAAACGAAACGGGCCGGCGCAGGAAACCAAATCATTTGAACGGCGGGAATCCAACGCGACTTTGTCAAATTTCAAACTTTGGTCGCCGCTAAATTATTTTATTCCGACGCATCTTTTTGCCGCGCGCGGGGTGCCGCGCACAGTTCAGTTGTAATTTAAAATTCGGCTCACCGTACCTAGTGGAAGCTCTTACGGTAATTCCCACGCCCCGTGGGAAAGTTTTTGACCGTGGGAAAGTTTTCAAAGCGTGGGAAAAGAGAGATACATACAATAACTACAAAAAATAAATTGTTTTTTCTTAGTTATTGTATGTATCTCTCTTTTCCCACGCTTTGAAAACTTTCCCACGGTCGAAAACTTTCCCACGGGGCGTGGGAATTACCGTAAGAGCTTCCACTAACCTGGCCTCAGAATTTTTTTTCTTGGAGGTTGCAGTTTTGAGTTTCCGCCTTCCGCGGGGCTTTCTTTGTCCCCCTTGAGCCCTACCGGGGCTTGCAGCCCATGGGTCCTGGTCGCGGGACTCTGTCCCTACACCCCGGCGGAGCTGCGACCATGACCCCGGGCGGACAGGACATCATCCCTATCCTCCACCATCCAGAGTTAGGAGAGTGACCATATTTATTTACCAGAGTTAGGTTAAGTTTTTTGAGAATATTTGTTCGTTGGTGTGTGAAATCTAAATAGACAAAATCTTGGCTTTTGAGATGTTGGGTAGAGATGAGGGTAAAGAGAATTGGCCGAGTATGGGCCAGGAGAAACGAATCGTGTGACGTGCACGCCAAACGAAACGAATGAAAACACAGCTAACGCAGCGTACCCAATAAGAACAATGAACATTTGAAAGTGGTGATATACTGTTGAAAAATGCAACCTGTGTAAATGTAATGGATTGTCTAATCTTAATATACTCAATGTTCAAACCTCTTGTGTGATAATGTGATAACGATATGCTATTTATAACTTAATACCGTTTTTTAGGTAAATATTAGGTTTTAATTTACATCCTTTTTGTGGTGAAAAATTTTTTAATTAATTTATTATACCGACTAATCTTGACAGTGTTTGTATGTGTGTGGCGTGTGTAGGCGTTGATTTTGGTATGTGTGTGTGTGACGTGTGTGTATTTGTGTATTTGTGTGTGTGTGTGTGTGTGTGTGTGTGTGTGTGTGTGTGTGTGTGTGTGTGTGTGTGTGTGTGTGTGTGTGTGTGTGTGTGTGTGTGTGTGTGTGTGTGTGACATGTGTGTGTGTGTGTGTGACATGTGTGTGTGTGACATGTGTGTGTGTGTGTGTGAATGTGAGGAGCAAGTTCTAGTTAGTTAACTTATTAAACTATTTCTAACTTAATAATTAATTAACTTAGTTAGTTATTTTTACTGTTAAATCTACCCATTGTTTTCAATCCAGATAGTTATTAGATCATTGTTTCCGTGCCTACTGTCCATCTTAGTCGCAAGCCCGCTTTAGGTAACTGCTGAAGCTCTAAGCCTCTCAGCCTTGTAGGATATATATGACTTATTTGTATATGTCTGTAGTGTGAGAGCGGGACGAGTCACTTATATGACTCTAATATAAATATTGAAGTTCATTTTCATTTTCATTTTCAGTTCCGTCCCTGGGTTTGTACTTTGTACAAACCACGTTCAAGCCTTAGGGAACAAAACGGTGACTTCTAAATGAAATTTGATATCGCCAGACGGCGACACTATTAGTAAAAAGCGATAATTTGTTATAGGTTAATCGCGGGTAAGTACAGTCGGACTTGCCTTGCTCGACCCTGTTTCCCCGCGCCCCAGGTCTCAACACAACAAAGCCGGACCCGGATTAATGTCATGTCAATTGATTCTCGGCAGATTCCTTTTTAGTACTTTGTCCGTGTGTTTTAACTTTTATAGTCGGATTTTAAATAACTGTCGTCAAATTTCTTAAAATGACCATAACTCCAGTTCCTGATAAGATAGAGTCCTGAAATTTGGAGGTTACGAAGATCATGCTATGTTCTTCCGAACCCTCAAATTTCAAGTCTCTATCTTATCAGGAACCGGAGATATGACAAATTTTGTTATTTTTGAGAAACGACAGTTATTTAAAATCCGACTATAATAGCGACTCTACACAATGTAGACTTAAGACTACATTTTCCTTGGCATGCGCTGCAGACCCCAAGTGCGCACGTTTTCCACGGCTTCTAGCATAGGTCAAACATTTTCCTATCTTACTAGGAGAAATCTGTCGCTAGACTCTAGAATGTCTTCTTAGCTCTAAGTGGGTTCTAAGTTCTTCCGTGATCCGTCTAAGGCATATAGTTTTGATTTAGATACATACTTTGTCGGGGACTTTTAACATGTTAAACTGTTTTTAATGTTTATCAAGTAAACACTAATTAATTAGTTCGACTACCAGCCGTTCGTATCGGAGCAGTGCGAGTGATCTGATGCTAGGCATATTTCTCTTTTGTTTGGAAACCATCTCTTTGTCAAAAGAGCTGTGTTCAAGTTAGGTTCAATATTGTTCCTATCTTTCCACCCAATACTTCTAGCATGATATGCAATCATTACGGAATGAAATCGATGAAATCTGTGATCGCCTAACAAAATGTACAGAAAACGTAAGTATAATCCTTGCATTGGGAGGGGTGTGACTGTGAACACAGTTCTGTTTAAATCACGGGAGGGGTGGGATTTGAAATTCAATTAAACCGTGTGAGTAAGTATCAATTGTTAATATTTTGAGGATATAAATAGGAAAGCCATTTTACCCAACATACTCCTCCAGATACTAATATTGTATAATACTCTTGCAGGGTAGGGTGAGGGTAGTATCAAAGAATGTAGATGAGGTTATACTGGAACTAGTTGACGATCACAACAACCAACACTCTGTCACCTGCAATGTCTATGTAAGTATTTCTCACCCCCTCCCTTACAAATCACCTGCAATGTCTATGTGAGTATTTCTCAACGGGTTCTCAACCCCACCCATTTATGATCATATTGCATCATTGTTTTCTTGCTGCTATTTTAGTTGTACTTTCTTTTTTATGTGTCGCAATGTAGTTTGTGTGCTAACTGCTAATTGTATGAATTTAAAAGACTGTTAACTTCGATAATTGTTTGAGAGACATATTATTGCAAACACGATTGTTAGGAACGGCTAACAGCACTCAAGGTGTCAACTACCTGCAATTTCATATGTTACCTGTTATAGCTTGGAAAACACTTGTCACAGACACGATATTTGAGTAGTGAAATAGTGAGCACACGTTGTGCACTTCTTGACTGTCATTTGTTTTGATCAAAGAATCTTGAACACATAGCTGATTGACGTCAGACAGGTCTATATAATACCAATTTACCGCTAGTGTTCCAAATATGGGAAACATTAAGATTCACCTCTCAAGCACTAACAGTGTCCAAGGGAGAATTAATATAGGGCACCCTGCCAAACACTCGAGTTAAATAATAACTGGAAGAATTTATCTTTTAAACATCTACACACGCGACACAGACGTTCGACAAATAATTCCCAACATCGTTCTGTGTTGGTGAAACAGTTTAAATGTATCTCAGCAGTTTAAATGTATCTCAGAATGAAAAGATTTATCTGCCATCGATGTGTTTGTTCTGTTAAATATCAAAGTGTGAACCCCTAACTCCCTCCCCCCTCCCTCCAGGAAGGATACCCGGAGCAGAGTCCCCTCTGGTACACTACCTCAGATCATAATCTAGTGATATCTACTATTGATCATCTCAACGAACATGGCAGATCGGTTAGTTACTTGTTCACACCTCTCTCCCTCTGTTAGTTAGTTGTTCACACCTTATATTAACCAGCTACGGCCCTCTCTTTGAATTGTTGATACAACGTGCTCCGTGGGCATCACGGACACAGTGTCAGACAAATCACTCTCCCCCTATTCCCATCCCCTTATCTTAAATAATTTACCCTATCCAACATTACATCACACCTCTCTAACAACTCTAAATGTGTTCCTATATAACTGTGTTGACATAGCACTGCCCGAAACATTTCGATTTGTCCGGGTTGCACCAAGAGGCTGGCGTTGTTCGTAATAACATACTAACTTATAACAATTGTTTATTTTGGAATGATTCCAATATATTTCCTAGATAACATCTGCATGTCAGTACATTGTGTCTCGTCTCAATACCGCTCTACACCTGGAGTGTGGTGGGGATCTTCTGGATAGCTCCTGTACTTCTGACGAAACCAACAACTTCTCTGTGAGTCTCTATAATGTATTGAAAACAACATGAATAGTACAATACAATATTGTTTAGGATGAGATAATAAGTGTACTAAGGCATTACAAAATGCTATTATTTAATATCATGTCTTATGAAATATTGGGACAGTTAAACATGGTCTAACTGCCACCACAGAAACTTATATCGGGGTATCTCCTTTATGGATATGTTTAGTTCATTTCTATAGACTGTTGGAGACTCAGAAAGTATGAATAAAACAACTCATTTCACTCTAATTTGTCCCGCTCCTAACACACTCATTCTCATTTGTCCCGCTCCATGATAGGAACCTCCATCCTCTAACATGTCCCTTCATGCCCCACAGGCGGATGATGAAGATGACCTCTTGAGTGACGAGGAATATTTCGAAGGACACCATGGACTGGTAATACTCGTGATCACTTTTTACCATTTCCTGTTACCTGATCTCACCCCATCATCACACACACACCCTCTATAACCATGATGATTGAGCCCACACACACCCGCACAACGACTAGCAAACATTGTCCCTTTTTGAAGGGTTTGTGGCGCGGGGTAACAAGCGCGCGCTACTATCTGATCTTACATGTGCTTCTCTCTGAAGCTCAGTGCCGGTCCACTGTCATGTGCATATCAATGAGTGTTCAAATAATAACGTCCGACAGGAATTTAATTATGATCTAGCTCATAGTGTCTCATGCACATGTCATGTGTGAACGTGGTATTCAAAACCACAACAAACTTTTCCGCCGAGTCACGGAAACTGCAACCGCCTGACGCCTGCAATGATCTACTAATTGTTGGTCAAGGAGTCATCTTTGATGATAAACACTATAAAACTCTTTCCTTTCAGTGCGGATGATCCTGCAAGCCAGAGTGATGAACTGCAGATGGCAGCCGAACAGTTATCAGCTTTGGAAAAACTAAAAAAGTCCATCCGATCAGTTGAGGAAAATGTGCGTACTATTTTTAGATATCATTTCATTTTGATCAGCTGTCATTCTCACAAAGTAGAACTGACAGATTTTACGTAACCGGATCAAATTTCAAATTATCTATCCGAATTATTTACTCTTTCTAATTCTATCCCAATTAGTTAGAAGTTCTACTGGGACCCGTTCTACTCAATGCCTCAATTTAAATTCGACTCTGGGAATTTAACAGCAATAAATATGATCATCCAGCTTTCCTCTCTTCTCACACTGCCACTTTTCAGGGTTTGGTGTACGGTTCAGTGCAGGCCACAGACCGAATAATGAAAGAGCTGAAACTCATCTATAAATCTGCCAGTTACAAGACAGGGGTCTACTCAGTCAATGTAACTGATGACAGTCTTTACAAGTGGGATGTATACCTCAAAAAGTATGTGTAGGAGGAAGGAATTGTGGCTGTTTAGTATGCATGCTTATCCGAGCGAAGTGGGTATGAAACAATTACCACCAATCTTTTTTCAGAGTCGACCCAGATAGTCCTTTGATGGGTGACATAGCTAAACTCCCCGCCGAATCCCAACATATCCACCTTGGTATTATATTCGCTGACGATTTCCCTTTCGCTCCCCCTTTTGTCAGAGTCATTCGGCCTTTGATTACAGGTATGTTATAGAAAGGGGACAGGAAGAGGGAGGGAGACAATTGTGTGGTGATTTTACCATTTTAGGTAAACTTAGTATTTGTGCACATTTCCACCGGATGGACTACAATTTAAACTCACTGTCAGAACTCTCTTATCCCTCTATCACACTATCCTCTACATCTCTAACATCTTGATTAGAGATCTGAGCAAGGACATCTTGGTCTTATTCTTTCAATGGTTTGATTTCCTCAGCTCAACGAGATCCTATTTCACATTTTTCAGGTGGCTATGTGCTGTCCGGTGGTGCGATCTGTATGGAGGTTCTCACTAAGCAAGGCTGGTCCAGTGCTTACTCCATCGAATCATTAATACTTCAGATTTCAGCAACCCTTGTCAAAGGGAAAGCACGCATTAAAACCGCTCAGGTAACTTGAAACAATTCCCTGATTTTACAATTAGTGACTGTTAAAGTGATGATGAAATGAATCACTTCATTTACTACCTTTATCTCTATCTCTCCCCTTTAGAACCACCAACCGTACACATTTGAGTTGGCCCTTCATACCTTTAAAGCTCTATCAGAAAACCACCAGCAAAATGGTAAATATATCCATCAATAATTTCTACAACTTCGTACAACATTGTTTTTCTATTTCCCCAGTACTGATGGTAACATCCTCCTCTCCTTTCAGGATGGGTAACGCCACCACAAGCAGAGGGATAAGACTCACCCCTTCAAGACCATTGGTTTCAGAGACAATTGATTCACAATCAGAGAGACTCTTAGCATAGATATCAGACCATTTCAAAAAGCTCTGCTCAATTTACTATCGGGGGGGGGGGGGGTTTGAATTGAGGCCCTAAATATCGGGGGTTTGAATGGAGGCCCTAAATATCGGAAGATCAAACAACATCCTATCCGGGTAGAGAGAGAGAAATGGACATTTTTAATCATTAATGTTGTACAATATGTTAAAAATTATTTTCGTAGTCGAAAAACAGGTAAACTCGTTGATTTGTCAAACATTTGAACTGCAAAATATAAAATTGAAAAATAGTAAGATTCAATCCTATTAAAGCACTCTAAAAACATGGATAGTAACACTCAATAGTTTTGGCAGCTAATTCTCACACAATACAATGCCGGATTTCAATATCAATTTGGCACTACTTATTCCTCTTGTGAATTGCATCTAGAAAGTCTGAGAACGTCTCCTTGGGTAATCCTGATTTATCCTCAGCAATGGCCGCACTAATATCCTGGTATGTCGTGTTACAGTACTCTTGGTATTTCTCTTTGAGAGGTAGTTTGTGGTACAGTTCCTTGACCCGTGCTACACTCGCATCATCAGTTAGTCCATATATCTCACCCAGCAATGCCTTCTCTTCTTGGGAAGCTGGGAAAGAGGGGAAGGGGTGAACAATGGTTCACTAACCCAACACCGCTGTGGTATTTCCGGCCCCCTCTTGCGGGAGAAGGGGCCGGAAATTGTACACAAACTTGTACAATTCCGCGCATGTATAACAATACATCGACCGTTTTGGGGCGGCGCGCGAAGTGGTCTACATTGGAATCGTTTGGTATTCGCGCGTGCATGAATGTGGCTATTCAAAAGACTGAACCTACCCAAAGACATGGCAGTGATGAAAAGCCAAGAACATTTTCTTTCCTGGATATCTGTGCCTATCTTTCCTATAACCTTGGGATCTCCAAAACAATCCAAATAATCATCCTGAACCTGAAAGATATGGAATAATTACAATCTTGAGTGGATAATCGGTCTCTCTTTCTTTTTCTCTAAACAGTATACCAAGGTATTCTCTTTCTCTCCAGTCTCCCTATCCATCTCCCTCTTTCTCTCCATATCTCTTTCTCTCTCTCTACCTGAAAGTAGTGTCCAATTTGCAGAAGAATCAATTTAGCAGATTCCAGTTGTTCAGGCTTGTTGTGGCCACACAAATGCATTGCCAGCGCTACCGGTAGATAGAAAGAGTAGTATGCTGTTTTGTATTGCACTATTGCACTATAACGATCCATAGTGAAATCACAGAGGGCCAGGGATTCAGACTCTAGATCCAACCCTTGGCCGTATGAAGTCTTTCTGGTAACCTGTAATAATAAGAGGGTTATCAGCTGGTTATTTGAACACTTTCACCACGCCCATCATGAGGTCTACTGTCTACTATTGCCCATTGCCCCAACCAAATGGTCTACTTACATCAAGAAATAGTTCTAGACAGTCCACGTAACAAGACTCGGATTTGATAGTGAGCCTTTAGCTACAGTGTACACAGAGGAGTCAAGTAGGATTGAGTCATTGATTGCACTTAGTCCGACCTTTCTGAACCAGCAGGGTTTGCCCCGCCGAGTCAGGGAGTTATCCATTATATCATCCGCTACCAGCAGGAAACCCTGAAAAGAGAGGGGGGTTTAGAGAGAGAGAGAGAGAGAGAGAGAGAGAGAGAGAGAGAGAGAGAGAGAGAGAGAGATGAGAGAGAGAGAGAAGAGAGAGAGAGAGAGAGAGAGAGAGAGAGAGAGAGAGAGAGAGAGAGAGAGAGAGAGAGAGAGAGAGAGAGGAGAGAGAGAGAGAGAGAGAGAGAGAGAGAGAGAGAGAGAGAGAGGGGGCTGGGGCTGGGGAGTTGGTGGTTTAGAGAAATGGGGGTTTAGAAAGGGTGCTGGGGTATATAAATTGGTATAGAGTTATCGGAGAAGCATGGAACACACAAGATAATAGGGCGAGATACCTGTAGTATCTCAATGCACCATCCCAGAGCTATAGCTTGCTCCTTCTTGTCACTTCTACCCAGTAAATTAGTTGTATGGAGGACAGCAACACCCCTGTTCAGTTTTCCATCAGTGGTATTGTACCGAACTGACTCCTCTAATCTAGTGAGGACACTATTCAGCCTTATATCAGGGTCCTGGGAAGAAGATATATTGTTAGAGAGAGAGAGATGTTCAAAACACCAGCTCTACTGCAATAGAGTCTATAGTTGATACTGTATTTGAGACACTGCCTACCGAAAAAAGAGGTTTCATTGTGTCCTGGAAGGCGTCCAGGAATGTGGTCCGGAGTGCCATTACTGGTGGAAAGTGCCACGTGGAACTATTCCTGCAGAAGTTCGGGGTTTTCAGGGGAGGGTTCCTTCTGCACACAGTTACCAATATACGATACATGACATGTTGTGCAATAACAACAACCTAGAGAGGCAGGCAAAACTAGATGGAGCTGGAGTTTTGGAATTTTTTTATTTAGAACTCTTGGCAGGAACAATTGGTGAGACATTTTTTCCAACATATATTTGAAATCTTGGCAGAAGCTACGCTAAGTCTGCTTGTCGCTATCCTGTGTAATTATGCACGTCAGACACAATGTGCTTGTTGCATCTTGACATGTTTCTGACAGCGTGGTGCACTGTATTGGCATGGCAACACACTCCCTCCCCCTCCCTGCCCCCTAATAATTCCAGAGAGGGGCAGCCAGATCTAGAGCATGTCATACTGGAGACAAGCACACATTTATATACTACAATCCAAGCAGTCTGCCAAGAGTCCTAGCAAGCAGAGCAAGAAAAGGAGGGCTGATGGTGACACAAAGCTAATATACACTTTACACAAGTTACATAGTTCACAGATAAATCATGCTGGGATTTAGATAAATATACAACCCTTCTCTCTCGTTTAGATCAATATAACATTTCCTAGTTTTCATCCTTTCCATATATCGATAAAGATAAATACCAGAATAAAGCTACTGACGGCTACCCAGTTATAGAATTGTAGTAACAAATTCTAACGCGTGTTAGATAGTTAGTTACAATAACGCTCAGAAGATATATCTTGTAGGTATCAAGTATCAACTATCGATTCTGCAAAGTTCACATGGACAAATAAAACTAAAATATCCCAAGGAAAATAACACGCCCTTTCAGAAAGCAGCTCCCTCTCTCACAATATCTAATAAAACTAAATGAACCGCATAACGCACAGAGTAAACAAATATACCGGGAGGGGAGGGGACTGCTACAGGATGTCTTATGACATGCACAGGAAACATATGATGTAATGAGATACTGAGCACACACAACGCACTGGGTACAACATTACAGAGCACACTGTGTGGGTACTGCAGAGCACCACGAAGTGACCTCCCACGCTCTCACACTACTATTTGTACTGTCCGGCTGGTAGTAAAATAACCCAATTACCCCCTCCTCCTCCGGCCTCCCTCTATTGCAGCGTGACCTTGTTCTCTCTCTTTTATCTCCAGCGTGATCCAAGTCCTCGGCTCTCTAATCGTGCTATCATTTCCGCCTCTCGACTCATTCGATCAAAGCTCTTGTCTGCTTTGAGGGAGAGACAAGATCGGCGTGAGGAGTCCCTTCCCTTCCTGGCCAATCTCTCCCTCTCACGGCACAGATACTCCGCCTTGCGGTCCTGGAGAGATAGATATTAGATAGAGGGGGAGATAGAGATATTAGATAGAGAGAGAGAGATATAGGGAATAGTTAGACAGTGGTAGACTGAAAGGCCCATTGAGCAGCTGGCAGATTAGCTAGGCTAAAGTTTAGTGTTGGGTTGCGATATGACTAAGGACCTGTTTAGCCTGGCTGCAGTTGATGCTGTATAGGATATTTCAAGGGTTTCTCCAGTGGAATTCATATTTGTCATGATAACATACCGATAAAGGGCTAGAGAAGTATCACGAAGAGAACTTTCAACTTATACCAAACAGTGAAGTGCTAATTACATTAATTCTGTACAAATTAGATTTCAAAACATACCTTGCTGATAATATTATCCAAGTTCCTCAAAAGATCAGATTCTTTGTTTGCCATGACCTTCCTCATGTTCATGTTGTGTTGCCTCTCCTTTTCCAGCCTCATTGTCCGAGTCCGAGCACTCTTATCTCTAACATGTCTCCTCGCCTTCACATCAGCCCTAGCCAGTGCCCGAGATTGTCTCCTCCTTATCAACTCTTCCCATTTCTCTCTGTCCTCCTGAGAGAGAGTTGTGGAGTTACCATGGTAACATTGCAGTTAGTATCGGTTGATATTTGATACACCCTGCTGCAGTGCAGTGCAGCTGGTCTGGTGGTATGACGCACTTGTATGATATTGTGTGAGAGGGGGATTAGAGAAAATGAAATTATATAATAAGTGTTAGAAGGAGATAACAAGATGTGATAATAACCTGGATTAATCTTGAAGATCGTTCTGCTTTGAACTGTTTGAATATCAGCCTTCAGTTCATTAATGTGTGCCTGTGTCTCCGTAAGTAGATGAGCTCTACTGGCTGTTTCCATGTTCTTCAGCTGTTTAATAGCGTTCTCTCTAGCTTTCGCGTCAATCCTCTTCGCCTAATATTGAATTACAGCGATCAAAGTCTAGAAATTAAACAGATTCAGATGATGGATATTAAAGTTATCCAAAGCTTGGAAGAATCCTATCAACTCCGAACCTACATGAGTGAGACTATTTTTGCTGCTCCGTGTCCTGGTAGCAGCATCTTTGGACTGTTTTCTTAGCTTCATTGCCTCTATCTTAGGACTGGGTCCTCTTCAATTCAAACTCCCTCTCCTGCTCCAGCCGAAGTGTCTGAAGAAGGGTTCAATATCACACAATAGAAGACGTGTAGGTGTAGTGCCATAACACCATATATGGTTTAATTAGTGGGAACTAGGAATGTGTGAATAGCTACCTTGAGTTGACGCTCCAAAGAAGTTACATTAGGCTGTCAACTCCAAATGTGCCTGATGGAGTCTATCATAACTACTCCTCAGGTCACTCCCACTATCCTGATCTTCTTGGTGTAAGTTCCGGGGGAGAGATCTGCACCGTGGTAACATCTTCTTTTCTTGACCAATAACCGAGATATCCTCAGTTGAAACAGCACGTTTCACAGGTGTTGAAGTAACGTGCCGTGTTCCACCAGCAGGGAGTCAGGGCACCTCAGAGACTCCTGCCAACTCCGTGTTGAAATGGGGCTACTATCTCGGTCATACAGGGTGTTCCTGATTGGCAGCTCAGCTCTCTTAGTCGACGCATCCCAGGCTACTTTCTTAGGACTCTGACTGCGCTTTCTCGGGCTCGGTGATTTTGTGGCTTTTCTAGTTCGTGAGAATTCGGCCGTTGTGTTTAGATGTTCGGGTATTTTAGCCGCCTCTAACTCGGCGTCTAAATAGATTATCCGTTGTCTCTCTTCTCGTGCCTGGCTTAAGTTTTGACAATCGGACTCTCTTCCTGAAAACGTTAAAGATAAAGCAACTCTAATAAACTCCTAGCTTCCAATTATATGTTAACACCATCTAGATCTACCTGTAAGTGGAATTCCTCCAGTATGTCGGTGCGTGACAGATAATCCTTGTCCTTGTACTGGTCATAGAATTCTTCCACTGGTGTGCGGAGTAACTCTACTGGACTGAAGAATGGGTTACATTATATCAGAAACAAAATGTTTAATAGTGTCTACATAATGAGTGTTTTAAAGCTGTGTTTTACCGTATGTGGCAGTTTTCGCATGCTCGGAGGGATCGTGGGCTGGTCAGAACGTATCTTGTTTCTGATTCTGATAGTTCAAAGTTATCTAAAGTGAGGTTGGGTATCCCTACTTCATTCATTAGCTAAACAAAAGTAAGGAAACATTACTACAAGTTCGTCTGAGGCGTCCTACCTTGTAGGAGCTGCTTATCCCACTCGTTAGGGGCCTAACTCAGGGGCGGCTCTGCCATGTGGACGATGCCCTGCACGCCTAGCCCAAGAAATATAATTTCATGTTCATCAGAGCCCCTCTAAAGCACCCTCCCTCCGAAGTTTAGATCGTTTTTAAGCCTTTCTGACCACCTGAGCGTTATAACAAAGTACAAACCACCGTTTTGGCGAATTCAGAGTATATCTGATAGAAAAACCCAAACCCTAACCCCGAACCCAGCTCTAAACCCAACCCTGCTTCAGCCCTAACCCTGATTTTCAATCAAATCAAGCCGTAAACCTCAAAACCGCGAGTGTACTGGCAAACGCTGCGCGGAAAACTGTCGCATTTTGAATTGATGGGGAAATTCGCGCGCACGAATCCATATAATAAATTCCAAAATGTTAGTCCGATAATTGTTTTCTCCCTACTCCTCCTACAGTTTTTGAGCTAGACCCCTGAAAATTTGTACACTGGTACTTTGGACCAA
Source organism: Hormiphora californensis (assembly GCA_020137815.1). Taxonomy (NCBI): domain Eukaryota; kingdom Metazoa; phylum Ctenophora; class Tentaculata; order Cydippida; family Pleurobrachiidae; genus Hormiphora; species Hormiphora californensis. The sequence goes on from CM035354.1 coordinate 8,290,832, forward strand.
GGCGGGTGTAAGTACGGGCTCAGATTTTTGATCCGATCTTTACAACAGTGACGTCACGGGGTGACGTCATTGCGCCAAAAATACTTACATTTTTCAAACGCTTCTAAGACCCTGAAAACGGCTCTAAATCAAAAAACTAACGCAATAGTGGGGAAAGAGAATCGTTTGAACTTCATTTTACATGATAGCGATTTCCCGTAACTCAATGTTTAAGGGTCGTAAATCGCGTCGGGAAAGTTAAAAATGCCAAAAATACGATATTTTTCACCGTAGCCACCCAAAATCTTATCCAATCGATATGAAACTTGGTCGTTATGTGAACTTTAATGTCCTTTGGCCAGGGGTTCCCGGAAAACGGATTGGCAAGATGAGAACTGACCGGAGTTCTTATAATTCTAAATTCACGAATTTGGAATTTTTCGTCGACTTTTTTTGGCGACATAAAACGCGAGGAAATTTTCAATGAATTTTAAAATTTTACACTGCGCGCGTAATTCTAGGTTCCGCGCGCGGCGTAAAAAAGCAGCGCTTTTTTGGAAAAATTCGCGCGTTACAGTAAATGATTTACCAATTACCATTTACCAGGTCACGGGTTCCCAGCAAACGGGTACTCTAGTAAAGTTAAAGTCCGTTTCAAGCGACTTGACCCGTAATTCTTGGAATTTGGCGCATTGCGCGTGTATTTACAAAGGGGAAATCCTGAATTTCCAGAAATCTCAGGTCAAGTCGTTTGAAACGCACTTTAAAGTCCGTTTCAAGCGACTTGACCCGTAATTCTTGGAATTTGGCGCATTGCGCGTGTAAAGTCGGATTTTTTGAAGTTGTCACCCCCAAATGACCGCGCATGTGAAATTTATCAATTTTGACGCGCACACCACACGTTAACATGTGATGTGACGCGCAAAAACATTCCGCGCACGAGAAGGGGGGTGACAACTTCAAAAAATCCGACTTTATTTACAAAGGGGAAATCCTGAATTTCCAGGAATCTCAGGTCAAGTCGTTTGAAACGCACTTTAAATATGCGTTGCAATAAACGTAACGCGCGTTTTTTTTCTGTTTTTAAACGCTGCCAAAAACTCACTTTCTTAAGCCGCGCGCTGAAGATTTTGTCCTCCAGTTCGTGATTTTTCGCCCAAATTTTCATTTTTTGACCAAAATCGCCATTTTCTCTCTTCTATCGCCATTGAAAAGCGGAACCTTATCCCAATAGGGTCAGTATCATTTGCCAACTCTCGCTACGAAAGGTATGCTGTGTGTCCTGGACAGCTAGGCACGCTGGACACTTGACATCTGACATCTGGGCCGTCCGGTGTTTTCTGTCTCCTTTTGTTTTTGTGGTTTTGTAAAATCGTATGAGATTGAGTTTGCAATTTATTACCAAACGTCTTCATGCTAATAAACAAAAACATAAATAATAATAATAAACAATCAATAAAAAGAAACACAGTATACACAAATAGAATACACGAAATACACAGTATGTTCTCGCTATGTTCATTATTATTGGCCCGATTCAGACATGAACTGCTTTATTTTAGAGCACGGGCTGAGTGCATGTGATCTGAAGACTGGCATCAAGATTGTGTAAATCAATGGGTTGACCATAGAGTTCAGAGAAACGCAGTAGACCTCCTGGAAATTGTTGAAGTAATCCAACTGATCGAAAGCAAAGATCTCCTCATTGACGATTGTGTCTAGAATTACATAGACAAGAGGTGGGATGTTGAAAATGATGTAGACCAGTGTCACCACAATCACTGTTAGGGTGACCCTCTTCTTTTGTGCGACACCCGTTGCTTGGCCAAGTCCAGTAGGGGTGTTGTGCATGGATTTCACCAGGGCGTACACAGACAGGATACAGCTCACTAAGATAGGGAACACTGGCACTATCATGGGTATCGTTACCAGGGAGACGTGGACAGCTAGATGGACAGTTGGGGAGGAGGTGTTACTCAGAACATCCCCAACTATGTAGATACACCGCACGTTGAAGGGGTCGAAGTAGTACTGGGAGCCAACCTGAGGGAGGGAGAGATATTGTTGTGAATTAAAGATTTCACAAGTTTTGATTTCGATTGACTTCAAACTTGACTCAAAATTATAATTTGAATAACAATATTCTCACCAAAAAAGGGAGGCATCCCTGTCCAAACTGTATAACAAAGTAGGTTCCCACAGCGATATACACCAGCCTATCATTGATTATCTTGAAGGGCCACAGCAGAAACATGGTCCTGGTTATACTGAGGACCATCATGAGGAACACAGTCATCCTGGCACACACGTTCCACAACACGCCATGCAGGTTACAGAATATAGAATTGTCAAACAACATGCCAGTCCGGTAGTTGAGGTTTGCACTTGCGATAGGGAACATCATCAGACAGGTCAGGAGGTCCACTACCGAGATGAGCAGGTAGAGAACCTTGATCAGATCCTTCTTACTTCTAACAAAGAATGTCAGGGTCATGCTGTTACCAATGGTTCCTAGGATCCCAATCACCATACCCAGACCTCCATTAGTCTGGTCAAGGGCCCTGATCAGATGGTAGGGCATGGAGTTCTGGATGGGACTACTTGCTATTGGGTTGGTTGAGTTATCCATTCTGTAGCTGCTAAAGGAAGGGAGAGGGGTTAGGAATACATTATTGAGAAAGGGGAGGGGTGTTAGGAATACATTATTGAGAAAGGGGAGGGGTGTTAGGAATACATTATTGAGAAAGGGGAGGGGTGTTAGGAATACATTATTGAGAAAGGGGAGGGGTGTTAGGAATACATTATTGAGAAAGGGGAGGGGTGTTAGGAATACATTATTGAGAAAGGGGAGGGGTGTTAGGAATACATTATTGAGAAAGGGGGAGGGGTGTTAGGAATACATTATTATTTATTGAGAAAGGGGAGGGGTGTTAGGAATACATTATTGAGAAAGGGGAGGGGTGTTAGGAATACATTATTGAGAAAGGGGAGGGGTGTTAGGAATACATTATTGAGAAAGGGGAGGGGTGTTAGGAATACATTATTGAGAAAGGGGAGGGGTGTTAGCAATACATTATTGAGAAAGGGGAGGGGTGTTAGCAATACATTATTGAGAAAGGGGAGGGGTGTTAGGAATACATTATTGAGAAAGGGGAGGGGTGTTAGCAATACATTATTGAGAAAGGGGAGGGGTGTTAGGGATACATTATTGAGAAAGGGCAGGGGTGTTAGCAATACATTATTGAGAAAGGGGGAGGGGTGTTAGGAATACATTATTGAGAAAGGGGGAGGGGTGTTAGGAATACATTATCGAGAAAGGGGAGGGGTGTTAGCAATACATTATTGAGAAAGGGGAGGGGTGTTAGGAATACATTATTGAGAAAGGGGAGGGGTGTTAGCAATACATTATTGAGAAAGGGGGAGGGGTGTTAGGAATACATTATTGAGAAAGGGGGAGGGGTGTTAGGAATACATTATTGAGAAAGGGGAGGGGTGTTAGGAATACATTATTGAGAAAGGGGAGGGTGTTAGGAATACATTATCGAGAAAGGGGAGGGGTGTTAGGAATACATTATTGAGAAAGGGGAGGGGTGTTAGGAATACATTATTGAGAAAGGGGAGGGGTGTTAGCAATACATTATTGAGAAAGGGGAGAGGGGTGTTAGCAATACCTACATTATTGAGAAAGGGGAGGGGTGTTAGGAATACATTATTGAGAAAGGGGGAGGGGTGTTAGCAATACATTATTGAGAAAGGGGAGGGGTGTTAGCAATACATTATTGAGAAAGGGGAGGGGTGTTAGTAATACATTATTGAGAAAGGGGGAGGGGTGTTAGCAATTATACATTATGTAACAGCTGTTTTGTTCTATAAGGATTGTCTGAATATCAGCAGCTCTCACAATATATTCACAATAATCACACACACATTTTATGTATTTTATGTTGTGTATACCGATCACATCGGGCCTGTGTTTGAATTGTTCTCAGAAGTGGTACTACCGCTACCCTAACACCATGGATCTCACCCTGTGAACACGCCTTCCCTGGAACTCTCCTCATACATATTACAGTTCCTAGTAATATTTGATTATTTGTTTTGGCCAGCAATATTCCGTGTTTGTCTCACTTTTCCCTCAACTTGCCACTGCCTCAACTTAACTCTTACACACAACTCTTTAGGTATGTAGGTCACTGCCTACATATATCCCTGGGTAGAAGGCTATTGTTTGTTGCCATGGGTAGCTGGGCGCCAGGCATTCCTTTTTGTTCTTCTTTACTCTGCCCTATTATTTTCTGACTCAAGTGCAGGCTTTGTGTGTGTGCTGTGTGTATCATATTTCTCAGCCGCTCTGAGTTACAGATAATTCAATGCCCCCCCTGCTGCTAAGATAAATAACCCCTCAGATTGAATTTCTCCACATTTTCTAACACCCAACACCATCTAACACCCAACTTACTAACTCCCAACACCATCTCGCAGGATGGAGTTCCTGGTTGCTCCCATAGCAGACTACCTCCAAGCAGCTCCTGAAGGTATCAGACTGGTTCTGGGTCTGGTAGCTTGTCAGCTCCTCTCCCTTCTCTCCAGAACACCACTGTTTGCCAGTGGTAGGTCCTCAAAGTACCTCTTATCGGGACTACTGGTGGGGTATATGGTTTATGGGGTATCATGTTTATACCATGCCTTATCAGCCCTCACATGCTACATTCTCTTCTCTCTCCTCCCAGTAGGAGGGGCCGCCACACTGAACTCTATCTTCCAAATATGCTACCTGGCAGTGGGGTACTACTTCAATAACATGACAGAGGATTATGCTATCAATTGGACGACCTCCCAGTCTCTCCTGACCCTCAAACTAACAGGGCTTGGGTTTGATTTGTGGGATGGGAAGGATGTGAAACACCTGCCCTCCCTGAAAGAGCTTCTAGGATACACATTCTTCCCCGGAACCTACCTAGTCGGGCCACTAGACGACTACCCCCGTCACAAACAATACATGGAAGTGGGAGGTGAGCAACCCCCTCTATCTCTGGGCATCAAGCGGTGTTGTCATGGTATTGGGTACCTGCTATGTTTCCTAGTCTCAACTTCTCTATTCCCAACCTCCTACCTATTCACCCCTGAGTTCAGGGCCATCTCCCTACCCCTCCGTGTTGGGTTTATAACAGTGTGGGGCCACTGTGCTCTCTACAAGTATCTAGGTGTGTGGTGTATCGCTGAGTCATCCTGTATGCACATGGGCTATACGGGCAGTGGAGAGGGCAAGTGGGAGGGGCTCAGGAACGTGGCTACCACAGCATTCCACTCTGCCATCAAGCTCCAAGATGTTATCGACAGTTGGAATATAAACACTAGCAGGTGGTGTGGGAAGCATATCTACAAGAGATGCAAGTTTCTAAATAGTAAATCCCTGTCCCAACTGGTGACTATGTTATACTTGTCACTCTGGCACGGCCTCCATCTGGGGTACCTGACTACTTTTCTACAGGAGTTTGGTTACATGTTGGTAGAGAGAGGGATGTATAAGAACACAGCCCTGCAACACATCTCTACCTATATACCCCGACCAGTTGGAGTTGCTATCGGCTGGTTGTACACTAAAGTATTCCTCTCATTTGCCCTAGTAGGGTTTGAGCTCTACCACTACGACACAATAGTGTATGTCTACAATCAGGTCTACTGGGTATGCCCCGTCCTGGCCGCCCTTGTGGCAATATGGAATGTAGCTGACGCAGCGGGCAAGAGGAAAAGTAAAGAAATATAAAACTTTGAATGGAAGCTGGACTTTCTGATTTTAAAAAGGATAGTGGTGGGTACTATCAAACAACAGCCCACACTAACAATGAAGGTGGTAACGAACAATGGATCCCACAAATCTAAGTAGTCGTGAGAGGGAAATGGAACCGCTATAACAACGGAGAGACTGTTCACTGAGGATTATAATACAAACCCACCTAAGTGGGAAAGAACACAATGATTACAAGTATATGTCGGGGAATCATCCCGCAGATTGAGAGAGAGAGAGAGAGAGAGAGTGTGAGAGAGAGAGCTGAGAGAAAGCTGAGAGAGCTGAGAGAGAGAGAGAGAGAGAGAGAGAGAGAGAGAGAGAGAGAGAGAAAAATATCTTACAACTCATATTGTAAGGCTCGAGTGCCGGTGCCCAAGCAAATCATATAGACAAGGTGTTTGAGAGAGAGAGAGAGAGAGAGAGAGAGAGAGAGAGAGAGAGAGAGAGAGAGAGAGAGAGAGAGAGAGAGAGAGAGAGAGAGAGAGAGAGAGAGAGAGAGAGAGAGAGAGAGAGAACACAGCTTGAGAGTGCCCCCACCACTATGTATATATCGACGTGGCAGTCGTATATTTGTCTAATAATGATATTGCACGAGGGGCACCTGTTTATGGCAAACACAGGGGCGAGAAAAGAGATGAGAGAGTGTGTCAAGGGATTTCAGGGAACATTGATGGAGGGGAAACAAATTGTAGAGAAATGTGGGCGAGAGGGAAGCTGACAGAGAAATTGATTAGTAGATTGTGGCCGAGAGGAAATTGAAAACACAGTAGTGCGAGCTGGTCGGGCTAGAGGGTAGAATAGATTGTCCTATTTTGTTCTGTGGACTGATTTATTTCTTAAGTACCACTACCAACGTATGTAGATGTACAGAATAGTTTCAACCAATGTAACAAAACTGATTCAAGTGACCGATCTTTATTTTTCTGATTTTAATATTTTTGATAGGGGACCACGAGATGTTATCTTTTTTCCCGTACAGGTACAGGGATAGTTGAAGGAGAGAGAAAGAGCTAGAGGGAGAGGGAGAACTATCGGAACCCTTTTAACATGTTTAATGCACCTTGTAAAGTAAATAATTCTTTCTTAGTCACGATATAAACACCAAGCTTTTATAATCTCGTCTCCACAGTCCACTAAACATGGGTAAAATGATATTACAAACACAACTCCATGTGCCCCAATCATTGCACAATCAAAAGCAGCTAAAAGGTAAAATCGTATTTTTCAAAATGTGGAAGGGTGGGGTGATAGTAAAGTAATGGAACATGGGGGACGTGAGGGTGCACGTGGCAGTAACGCGTTATGGGGGGGGGGGGTCATACACCACTGACAACCCCCCGTGTACATGATCACCCACCTCTTAATCATCACCCTCCTCTCTCTCACCATGTTTCTCCCCTGTCCCTCCCTTTCTTTATCCCTCTTTCTCGCTCTATCCCTCTCTACCCCCCTTTCTTTCTTTATCCCTCTTTTTCTCTATCCCTCTTTTTCTCAAACTAATATTCGGCATTACACGTTGCCACCAACGCTATGCACGATTCCAGATTCAATACATAATTATTATTTCATTAATATCTTATCTCCCCAATCGTATCTCACAGTTTCATCAACAGATAAAGATACCAGTATTCCTAGTTCCAATGTACATACTTCCTTTACACGCACACTTCTCAGTCATCCATCATGTGTCCTGCAGTTTACCTCGCGGCCCTTGACAATGCAACAGCTGGTGTACAGCTTCATACATACACACCCACCCCTGCTGGACCTAGTATGTAACGCGCAGAGACGGCCATGTAGTGAAACATCAGTATCAGCACTTTAGCAGCACACTCGGGTGGCGTCTCCAAGGGAGAGCGCGCGACAATCATTCTGCGCTGACAAGGCCCCCACCACCACCCTTTTATCTGGGCCGGGAGAGGCAGCCTGTTTTTATCAGTGTTTTGTAACAAAGTAACGAATTTCATGTTTTAAAACCTGGTTAATAAAGTAGAAACTTACAGGTACTCACTTATAAAACTCAAAAATGCTGAATTAGCAGTCTCTTAGATAAATTATTATACATCAGGATTTGGTATCAAGTAGATGAGATTTAATTTTCAGTATCCTGAGTAGATTCTCCAACAAATATAAAGGTTATTGTTAGTTCGATAAAAAAGAGGGTCCCCCTTATTAGAAAATGGTTTATTCGGATGTTAACTCCGGTATAGTAGAACTCAGGTGAGGAAGGCTTGATTCGAGATTCAGTAGTATCAACTGCCCCTGAAAATATGTTTAGCGTAGTAGTAGGGAATAGGAAATCAAATCGTTCTATGGAATTATTGAGTAATTGACCCGCCTGTAAACCTACATTTTAGAGGGGGATCCGTTAGTCTTCCCTTCGTCAGCAGGAGAAAGGGGAGGGGAGGGGCTTCTTAGAGTTCTGTAGTAGCCATTACGGGCATAGAACGCCTGCTGTACTAGCTCCCTGTATGTAGGGGCAATGGTCGACCAAACCTCTATAGTCTGCCATCTGAGGAGAGAGAGGGTAATTGGGTTAAACTGTGGAGTGTTGTACACACTGTATAGTTCCCGGAACTTCACCACCATGTCCCTGAATAAAGCATAATACCCCATTTCCACATATTTCCCAACTCCTGAATATATCTTGGCATTTCCCCGACGATCTCCAACTCCCTCCCCCACTTCTGAATATAATATATCCCACTCCCTTCACCTGTAGTTGTCAGGAAGTGTTTCACAACTTCCCAGTATGGTCCCTGTGTAGTCATGGTAACTGGTAACCAGGGCTTCCAACCAACTGTTATCTGTATTCCTGTCACTGTCTAGCAACCCTCGATATACCAGAATACCTGTAGAGAGAGGGAGGTGAAGTATTTAGCACATCGGGGGTGGTCTAGTGGTGGTAATATTTTATTTTAAGATAGGTATCTGACAGATACTAGTATCTATCAAACAAAATACCTTGATCGAATATCTTGGTAATCTTCTTGTGTAATTTCTCTCCAGGCATGATCGTTGTTGGGATTCCCTTTCCTATCATATCACGGAGCTGTCAGATTAAATAGGGAGATATTAAAGCGGGGTGAGTTGGGGGCGAGTTCCCTTCTCCAGGGATGTCACGTGCGATAAACAGAGAGGAGAGAGAGAGATAGAGATAGAGATATTTGTCAACTCTATAATTTGATAATCATCATCATTCAGACTTGGTTCAACTACCATACTCTCCCTAAACGATATTTGTAATGACATGCAGCTCCTTCAAATACCTCTTTAGAGAGTGGTGAATCTCTTTGAGAGGGAAACTCTGGTGGTCCCCCTGTACTGGTATCTAGCAGCACTTCAAGTAGGGAGTTAGGTCCTGGTCTGGTTATTATTGGTACTGTAATGTGGTTGGGACCCAGCCTGGGCAGAACACCTCGCCCCGCTAGACCTGGGGGGGGGGGGGTGAGACGTCAGTGGGGTATTTAGTGGGGGATCGGGTAGTGGTAGTGCAGTTTCTACCTTTAAAGGTAAATTCTCGCGAAAACCCAGTTCATTTGACAAAGGGAAATTACTGCCCCACTCGAAATTTCACGATTACATCATGAAAATCTCAGTAGATTCTCTTGACATGTTATAACCGATGGAACACGTAGTGGGAGGTGGCATAGGGGTCACGGTCCCTATAAGTGCTTGTCTGATTCCGTGGGCCAACCATGCATTTATAGGAAGGGGGTCGTAGATTTTATAAAGTGTCGGTTTCATAGGGGGGGGGGGGGCAAGGTAGGTAGGTATAATATTATTTGGTATTGCCAATATAAGGTATATTTTTTCACCCCCTTACCCAACAAATAATATTAGTTTCACGCACCTGTTCTTCCGCAGGGGTTTAGCGGTGCTCCATTCTTCACAAGATACACTCCCTCATAACTAGCCCTATCATCTCCCTCTACCACCTCATTCCAATACACCCCAGTCCTCCTCTCCCCCGGCAGAGAGGGATCACTCCAACTGGTCGGGGTGTATTTTAACATGGGGTGATCCCAGTCATAGTGCTCTCTCTTCACAAACACCCTCCTGACACCCCCAGCAGGGTACTCTGGTACACGACACAATCTGCCCATCAGGATGAGTCTGTCTGTGTCTACAGGGAGGAGGCAGGAATCAGGGGTACTGGGGGTACCATCTGGGGATATGGAGGGTATCTCTACATCCATCATGGTCTCACAGGCACCACTCTCCACCAGGGGCACATCCTCCTCTGCTATCTGGAGACCCAGGTCTTCATCCAACTGGGGGAGGGGTTTAGAGGGGAGTGGGAATTGAAAACGGTAAACTCTACCAGTCTCACTATATCCTGACCCTCTAACCTGTCGATACAAGCAAGGATACTCTAAAGTCCTTACAATTTAGACCCCCACCTACCTCTTCTATTCCATAGTCAGTTCTCTCAGTGATGGAAGGTCTCTGCATCACACTCATCACAGCCATACTCCGCCTTGTACTCTTCAACCCTGCCGAGGTGTCCAATACCCCCTGAATAGAGGACTCCAGGGTCTTCAGCCTCTTAGCTACATTACCAACATCCACCACAAGCCCTTTAACACTTGTCTGTAGCACGTCCTCTGCAGTGACGTTCTAGTGGGGTAAATAACGGGATCAGTTAGTTAATCAGACCATATAAGGGCATGTAGTTACCTGGCGCCGCTCTAGGTGGTTCCTCCTACATTCTGACTCCAGGAGCGATATCTTGATACGCTCATGCTCATCCTCTCCACCCCCGGGGGTAGAGGGTTTGGTGGCATCCCTGCCCCGTGCACAACAAAAACACTTCTTGCATACCAGGGCAATAAACCTGCAGAGAGATGTCATTGGGGCCGCACATCAAAACAAGTGGTTGCTATGGAGACAATAATGCTACCTGTATACGTGTAGGAAGGTAGAGATAGGAACAGGAAGGGGTGATCTACTCCTAAACTCATTCATAAGATCAAACTTCTGGCGCTTCCACATAGTCGCTGATTTCGCCTCAATGTTCGAGTAAGTACTTGAAAACACTGAACACAGCAGGAGGGGGTTGAGGGTGAGTGGTTGCTAAGGGTTGTATCTGGTTGCTAAGGGTTGTATCTGGTTGTTGAGGGTTGTATCTGGTTGGTAAGGGTTGTATCTGGTTGGTAAGGGTTGTATCTGGTTGGTAAGGATTGTATTTGGTTGCTAAGGGTTGTATCTGGTTGGTAAGGGTTGTATCTGGTTGCTAAGGGTTGTATCTGGTTGGTAAGGGTTGTATCTGGTTGGTAAGGGTTGTATCTGGTTGGTAAGGGCCATGTATCTGGTTGGTAAGGATTGTATTTGGTTGCTAAGGGTTGTATCTGGTTGGTAAGGGTTGTATCTGGTTGGTAAGGGTTTTATCTGCTAATATTTACCTGCTACTAGAAGGTTCAACATTAGGACAGCAGCTAACATCATGTAAATAGCCAGGAATATCCTAACAACGTACTGGTTGAATTTACATACAACATGTCCCTCTCCATCGGAACACGTGAACTCCGGACAGTTCTCCTGCAGGTCATACACCATAGGGAATTGTGTTCGAGTGGGGCAGTGTTATAGCAGCCCCTTACTCAATAAGGGTAGTTAGAGAATCGTTGGAGAGGAATTATAGATTCTGATTTCTGACCATTTAAAAACTGTAAAATTCTTACAATTGAAGCGTTGTAGTGCTTGTTGTAGTAGTTACAGTAATTTTCATTCATTTCCGATAATAGATCCTCCTCCCCTATCTCTCCAAACAGATTCACATAGGGCCTCCACACGATTTGGAATAGCTGAGGTGTGAGGGAGGGGGTGAGGAAATATAAAACTGAGACATTATAAGTGACAGCTTGCTTCGCTTCTGTATTTAATTATGATCTCTTGATGAAGGGTGGTAATGCATTATGAACGTTTCCGAGAAACCTGAAGACAACTTAAATTAGAAGTTACGATATTGTATTAGCTTTAAATGTCTCGTACCATTGCGAAGCTGATACTTTCGAATTTGTTGGGGTTCATTATGGCCGTGGTAGAAACTCCATAACCAATAACGAATATAGCCACCAGGTGGATGAAGAACATCAGATCCAATAACATCTACAAGGGGGAGAGAGTTTATAGTTACCATAGCAACCACACATAGCAACCAAACATAGCAACCACAATCTATAGTACTAACCTTATGCATCATCATGACTTTAGGTCCGAGTTGTTTATCTATCTGTAGAGCCTGGCAGATTCTCATGCAGTATAGGATGAATGCAGCAGAGAATAGCAATCTAAAGGAGTTCTCCCAGATGGACATGTCCATATCCATGGCCACCTCTCCAGATGCACCCTTGTCACTGGTTTCTATAGAGGCCTTCATCTTGCATACAAAGGCAGACAGAATCAGTAACATACACATTACATCGTTCTTGTTATAGATGTTAGAGATGTACATCTTCAGCTTCCCTCTGAATGTGGTGGGGTAGGAGAAGTAGATCTGTCTGACCTCTAATGGAACCAGAGCCAGCACCCACAAGTATACAAAGGTCTCTGAGAGGGTCAGATGGCAACCAAATATCTTCCTCAACCGAATAGTTGCATCCCCACAGGAGGAGGGATCCATTTTCTGTCGGATCAGGAGGGCAATGGCGTACCCCCACAGAAAGAAGCAGTAAACAATCATGTAGATGTAGAACTTGGTTATTGGGGCTTTGTAGAAGTATTTACACCGGGTAAAGAATGGTAGTTTGAACACCCTCGCATCACTTCCTGCCCCTTCTGGCCCTGTCTGGGCTCTGGATACAAAAGCGTTACGGCGGTTAGAGTTAGGGTTCTCCTCTCTCCTTTGTGACTTCATCTTCTTATTCAGTCTGGCCACCTCATCAGGCTTAGGATCTCTAAATGAGGCCAGGAAGGGAAGGAGGAGGGATATCAGGATCCTAATGAAGGATATATCAGGATCCAACCAACCCATCCACTCAGAATCCACGTACTCCTGGACACTATTGTGAGCTATCACCTCAGTGGCCTCGCTATAATCTGCCATCTCTAACAGAGTCAAGTCCCCCCACATAGTGTAGCGATATCGGATTAGACCCCGGACATTCTGTTCTGGATACCTAGCTACCTCATCTAACACAGATACAGTTAACCCCTCGAACTCTGCAGCCCACACCTCCAACCTGTCAGCTAGTGCATCAGTTATCTCAATAGTCAGCTTCTCTTGTTCCTTCATCCACGTGTTAACAAACTTGCACACTAGACCCAGGTAGAGAGGTGTCCGGGAATACTCCCAGAACACCTTGGCCATGTCATGCTCGTGTACTAAACACAAATACAGTGCCAGGATATTCTCAGGATCTTCAAAATCATATCCCCTTCCCACCTCATACCCTCCCCCGGGGGAGGCGGATTTCTGGCGCTTCACGGTGTATTCGTCAGCGTCAATGTACCGGTAACTAGTGCTAGATCCGTTAGTCTTGGTGCCACATATCTTGATGGAGGAGAGTGGGAGGAGATCAGGGGAGGGGGCAGCGTCTAAATCTGTCGAGGGGTCCCTTTTAGCAGGGGCTCTGATGACACCTGCACTTATCTTGTGCACCACCTATACAGAGGGATTATTAGAATGGATAAGTAATGATTGGATTAATTGGATTTAGATCGTTACAGGGTCAGTAAAATAGTGGCGTGTAATGGAACCTCACCCTTGCAAAGTGTTCAAACATGAACATATCAGGGTCCTTGCACTCCTTCAGGAGGAGAGAGTACATGAGTGTAGATTTATCAGTGCTCCTCAACATCCTCTCAAATCTCTCCTCCGTTAGAAAGGTCTTGATACTGGCATTCCGCCCAATTATATTGCGGATAAAGGGGATCTGCTTGTGTGTAATGGCCAACCCTAGCAGGTCATTCAGCTCACTCTCCTAAGAAGGGGGGTTGTAGTTATAAGAGATGAAATTGAAGGTGAAGTTTCCTCAAATCCCCATAACCTCGTCAAAATGTCCCAAACAAGTTCACTCATACTGTATACTGGTATAATAGACTAAAATATGTACTCTCCCTACCTCTAGGACCATGTTGGTAAAGATGTATTCCTCAGCTATGTCAAGACGTTCCCACTGGATAGTCAGTTCCAATTGCTTCTTCAATAAATCCTTGCCTTTCTCCTTTGTAGCTTGTACTTGACTCACAAACTCACTTGCTGAATAACACATTATAAAGTTATTCATTTGTTGAAGAAGAACAATACAATAATTATTATTTTCACTTGCTGGACAAAACAGCGCTCTTCCTCGTAAATCAAGTGGCTATGTGGTCATGGAGTCATGTCACTGGCTTCGCGAAGATTGGGAAGTGCTATTTAACCATTCAATAAAATCGAGTCGAGACATAATTTAGAAATTAAAAACATAACCTTTCTTGCTAAAACTTACTTCTCCGTACGCAGTACTCAGCGGTATCCCCAAAGTTGGTGCAAACTTTCACAGTAAGACTCCTGATGAGCCCCTTTAGAATTGCTTTGTCCAAGTCTTCCCCCTTCCCTGGCTTCCAGATAGTCACCTGTGTTACAATTGATGTGTGTGACCTAACATGGCTTAATTACATATGGTCATGTCACCTGTCAGCAGTATTTAAAGGAGTCCTCGGATTACCAAAATTACACAACATTCACAACATACATAGATCCCTTACCGATAATCCCAATATCTCTCTCTCCAATAATCCCAATATCTCCCTCTCCGAATATCTCCCTCTCCAATAATCCCAATATCTCCCTCTCTGATGAAAGATCCCCCGTTATCCCCCATTCTTACCAGGTCATCGTGATGTAGAATCTGATCGATCATGCCCATAAAGTGATCATATTGTTCCTGTTTCCGTCCTGGTAGAGCCTTAGCAAGCTCCCCCATAACCAGTTGTCTGTCTTCATCTCCCTGCAGTCTCCTTACATTAACAGATCCAAACCTTTTAAAAAGAGACGTCATGCTTTCAGTATACATTAGAGCCACTAACCGAATTTAACATGTCTAGTTCAATCTCACTCTCTCTCTCTCAGTGGTGCTCCAGCCTCCGTGGTATTGGCCGCCCGCACAGCACCGCCCAAAACGTTGTCTACGATTTATGCGGGCGGCCAATATGACCACTGTCTCTCATACTCCCTTTCCTCTTACCCTTCAAAGACGCTCTCCAGTGAAGCTAGTTCATGTGCTAGACACAGCACGTCCGAGATGCGACCTGAATCACGGAGGATCACTAAAGGTAACCCTGCCTCTACCCTCAATAGGGCCTCTTCAAGAGACCCACCACCTCCCTCTATCAGGACTGATACTAGCTGGGCACCAGTGGCCCTTGTCAGCGCTTCTTGCAACTCCACACGGAACTTCCTCACCTAGAATTGTAAAATTTTAGTAACACTCGGGAAGAATACAATCTTTTAAAATATAATCGTTACCCGTGATTTGGGGATTACATATTACGCTACCAAGTAGTGAAAGGGACTTCCAATCTAGAACTTCCTGTTCCTCTCTCAATCTCTCTATTTCTCTCACAACTCTACCTGTGTCTCTCACATTCCTACCCGTTCCGCTTACAACCCTACTGCCTACCTGCGTCTCGTGGAAGTTATTCCTAGTTCCGTGATCCAGAAGGATGAAATGGGTATGCTCATGTTCCAGAGCCATGTGGAGAGGTTTCCCTGTCGCATCATCCCTTTCTAGTTCCCTCAGAGATACTGAGTGGTAGTGGGCAGGAAACAAACCCTGAGGAGGGAGTGGAGTATTGAACGATAGTGATTTAGGAACATGTACTATACCCTGAAGGAGAAATTATAGAAGTGTAGGGTGGGGAATAAAAAGGAGATATGGTTGGAAAACTAAAATACAAACAGCTCAGTATACCTCTTGGTTGACTAGTTGCCAGTTGTTAGATACAGCACCCCACGAGTTCACCCCAATAACAGGTATAGAACTAGTGAAACTCCTCTTCATGGCCACAGCATCACCCACCAGATTACTAACTCCCTGATAGGAGAGAGGGTGGGTGTTACACGGGGCCGGGGGTGGGGGTAGAGGCCACAGCATCACCCACCAGATTACTAACTCCCTGATAGGAGAGAGGGTGTTACACAGGGGGGGGTGGAGGCCACAGCATCACCCACCAGATTACTACTCCCTGAATCCCTGATAGGAGATTACTAACTCCCTGATAGGAGAGAGGGTGGATGATGGATGGTTTATACAACAAAGAGAGGTTTGAGGAATTCAGTTCAGGAATGAGTGAGCCCCCCCCCCCTACACTAGTGAGTGTAGACTGTGAACTGTTATAGAGATGATGTCTTGAAGATAGGTCATAAAGAGTCTTGTCCCGGTTTTGTAAAAACTAGATTGGTATGTCACTTTTATACTGTTGTTGAGGAACCCTATACACAAGAAGCCCCCTTTTTCAAACTGGTATGTGATTCTGTCAGCGTGCTGCTAAACTACCCAGTGCCTGGTTACCTAATGATATTGTAGTCTCGTGGTAACTACGTGGGCGAGACTCCCCTTTTTCATTTCTTCCAATAACCAATCCCTCTTTTCTTCCCCTTCATTTATTTCTCGGTAATCTCTGAGCTATGAGCTATCGTCAATGGCTAGTTACCTGTCACATCTCTTTATGTCTCTCTCTCTCTCTTATTCAGTGAACCTCTCCCTGTCTCTCCCTGCCTCCCTCCCTCTCTCCCTCATGTCTCTCCCTCTCCCCACCTCTCCCCTGCAACCTACGTACATGGTTGACCCCACTGGTGAAGAGCCACGCCTTAGTAGATTTGGCTGCTTTGACAAGCCCTGTTTTTATCTCCATCTCTGCCGCTGTAATAAGAGTGGGAGTTAGGAGTGAGGAACGAGATACAGTATAGTCCCACTATGAAGGACAAAGATATTGTGATACAGTGGTGATTATTGTTGTGTTAATACAAAAAGCGTGTGCTTGGTTCAGGGTTTCATTCATGATCTAAATGAGTGTCATTGTTCGACAAAACAAAGTGAATAGGAAATAAAGCGGGGAACAATGATTAAATGAATTCATTTTTAGTAAAAAAGATACCGGTTTAACATATATCTTACTTGCCGACCACCCGTTCGTATCTGCACTACACACTACACTCTCTGTGTATACTCAAGTTCAGTTCATGCACTGTTTCAACTTCATGAACTAACTAATCATACTTGTTACAATTATACGGAAAACAGTTGAATTGTTCATCCGCGTAGCGCGGAACACAGATTCAAGCGACTCAAAAGAACAGCACGTTTGTGCTGCAACAGAACAGCTTCATTACAGATAAACTGTAGGCACTTGTTGAGTTACTCATAGGCATAGATTTCAACTCACCCATCAATGCAGAATCAAACTTTGAGTGTCCCCCGAATACAGAGATGAGAAGGTTTGGAAAGGGCAGACTCCACTTGTTTAGTAGGAGATCGGTTAGATTGGCTATCTTCGTCTCAACATCACATCTTAGATACTGAATGACTTTCGGTAAACGCGACGGGAACTATGTATGTAGTTGAAACGAGAAAAAAAACTAAGATTAAAGATTTCACAACCATCCCCCAAAATGTGGGATTCCCCCCCCCCTCCCAATTATGTGGGATCCCCCCCCCCCCAATTATGTGGGATCCCCCCCCCCTCCCAATTATGTGGGATCCCCCCTCCCAATTATGTGGGATTCCCCCCCCTCCAATTATGTGGGATTCCCCCCCCCCCCTCCCAAAATGTGGGATCCCCCCTCCCAAAATGTGGGATCCCCCCCCCTCCCAATTATGTGGGACCAAACCGGAAAACTCACCAATGGAAGAATATCATTCTCAGCTGACATGAAGTTGATCTCTCCGTATGCATCAGTAGGTCGTTTAACAGTGTCTGTCTGGTAATTCCACTCTTCTGTTGAGGGTAGGCCCTCTCCCAGAGCATCTCTCTCATGATCCTCTCTCTCATAGCCACACTTGCACCTGTTAGGAATGCTGGGTTATTGCCAGAATATAGGAATGATAACTGGGTGACAGGGAGCGAGAAGTTAAGATGTTGTGAGACAGAGAGGGTGAGAGAGAGGAAATGGTTATAAGAGACATGACATTGATTGAACTGCAGATTAGGGGTTGCTAAGTCGGAATGAATCGCTATGAATCATATTTCCTGATATTCATTGGGCAATTATCTACTGATATCCGGAGTTTCAGCCCAAACGGTTGAGCCACTAAGGATCGCAAGCCACTTTTGTGACCCTTGTTTTTGCTGTTTATTGCAGTGCGCATGGGTTGTATTCGTGCACATACGGTTGTATAGTATAAAATTGGGTCTTTATAGTCAAATATCGCTATGAATCATATTTCCTGTTATTTATTGGGTAATTATCTACAGATATCCGGAGTTTCAGCCCAAACGGTTGAGCCACTAAGGATCGCAAGCCACTTTTGTGACCCTTGTTTTTGGTGAAAAATCGGGAAAAAATCGAAAAAAAATTTTAAAATTTTAAAATTTCAAAACACGGAAATTAGTTCATAGAACATCCCAATACATGTGCAAGACTTTAAAATTGAGTATTCAAAAATTTCAACTTAGCAACCCCTACTGCAGATAGTGGTTATCGAGTTATCAAGTTCTGTTGGGGAATGGGACTCATGTCACACGAAAAAGGATTAATGAGGGGCGGAGGAAGACATCAGAGCAGCAAGTTAAAAAAAGTCCATTTATGGAAGGAAGAAAGCCCTGCCATTGTCTTCTACGTCTGCTTGAGGCTGGTTATGTGATCTGTACTCAGCGGGGCACGTGTTATTCATGGTCATTCAGTGGTTACCATGGTTACCAAGTTACTATGGTTACCTACCTGTTGATTTGCTCCTCGGTAACTGGTACAAACTTGCAGCATTCTCTCCTTCTGTAGGTGTCAGTGATGTAGTACGGTGGCGGTCCTTTTGTCTGAAACAGTGAACATATAGTGTGCACATGACCTGCTGGATTTATTTGTCACTGTGTCTCGCTGCATCAACTCAAAATAAAAGTGAAATAATTTTTGCTGTTCATCCCATTTTTAAAAGTTTAATAATAATTGATGAACGACAGTGAATAGGACATTTTTCATACTGAACCAATGTTCAACCTCTCATTCAGTCACAGAATTTCATAAGAAGGCACACCTTCTTACTAAGTATTTACCAAACTACAACAAGCTGTTTTATATTTATTCATAGAGAATTTTCAAAGCTGTTCACTATGCTAGACGCCACCACTGTAAAACAGAGTACATAATAAGATCACCACTAACATGACGTAAAACTAAAATCTCCCTTCCAAGAACCTACCACTGTAGACTTGGTGCGTCTAACACTGCCAATAGTTCGGGAGAGAGAAGATGCGACTGTAGCTGAGTTGAAGACTATGGCATCTCCTGAGGGAATCGAACCACGCCCATTCTTTTTACCCATCACACAGGGTACCACCACCAACTACTGTAGCACTACCGGCTAGGAATAAAATAGAACTCAGTTGGAGGGGTGCAGATATATCATTGTTTTCTTCAAACCCGGTGAGAGAGAGGGTCGAGCAAGGCAAAGATACCCTAGTATAGAACAGTGGCAACTGGGTAGACTGTATCCCTACCAATCAGAACAAACAACGAGAAAAGTACCAGTGATTTGAACTAATAAAGGCAAGTGGGGGACATAAAGCGACAAGATTGAGAGTGGAACTAGAAGAATGAACATGGTATAACTTCATTAGTCACCTGATACCACACCCCCCCCCCCCCACTGGAAATAATGCCATCTGAGAGGTGCGATATAAATGGAGCATAGATCAGGGGATAGTTGTCAAAGTACAGAGAGACAGAGAGAGAGAGAGAGAGAGAGAGAGAGAGAGAGAGAGAGAGAGAGAGAGAGAGAGGAGGAGGAGGAGAGAGAGAGAGAGAGAGAGAGAGAGGGGGAACAAAGATCTGAAATTCAACAGATGTTCTGAGAAACCAACATCTGTCTTCCTACATCTGCCCTCACTCCTCAATAGCATCACTGATATATAAAAGACGAATTTAACAGACGCGGTGATAACAAATAATGGTTCATCACAACCAAGTAAAGGGCATACTATACACTACACACTACACTCACTATAGTACAAGACACAAGTGGGGGGGGGGGGGGGGGGTTCATGCTAAATGTAAAGGGTGGAAGTAGCCCCCCACAGTCACACACCGCATAATATACGGAGGGTACTTCCATGATACTTCCCCCCTCTCTCTGTGCCCAGGTGGGGTGAGTAACAAGGTCTCTCTTTCTCATTTAAACACTCTCTCATTCTATCTTCCAGCTTGTGTAGCTACTGCATTGCATGTAGAAGCTTTTCAATGCGAGCGGAAGCTGGGGATAACCCGAACTCAGTCAAGAGGTCTGAGGTATCTAGGGTGGTTGTTATTCGACAGAACATGGCTCAATTCTAAATAGTGTGTGGGAGAGTGAACAAGGGAGGAAGAGAGAAGACGTATCAGATTGCAGAGAAAAGCTAATTACTGTTTTTTATTTCATATTTGAACAGCACAGGGGGTAAATGTTCTGTGGTTATCATTGCTCCCCGAGGATAAATTCGCCCAGAAATCCCCCTTGGAAACTTGAGGCAATTATAGGCAAGAGCAGAGGAACGACTGTAGTGCTGAAAGAAATCCATTTTCTTTTTGATTCTTTAGATAATCGATTTCCCCGACATCACGACGGATAATTACACACGTACATAATCCAGACATAATAAATCACTCACTAATTACAACACAACACACACCTGGTAATAGCCCCTGAAGGGGGTCATCATTCTAAAGGAACAACGAGCCGACACTACCATATATGGAATAACTGACTAACTTCCACACTACTTTCCATGCATGTCAGTTATTCCATAATGCACGCATACAGCTGCTTATTCATGTGCATGCAACTTACCACTTCTCGTTCTGTTGCCGACCGGGAGATTGATCTCTGGAACTGGCTGAAGGACGCCCTGACTTGGTCCACTACCATTATGTTATGGTGCCGTCCAGGGGGGTGTCCTCTAGTTGGAGAGAAGCTAACTACAATCTATACCAGAGAGGGGATGCCACGAGGTAAAGGGAAGCAGATATAGACAGTAAAAGTGAGTGTAAATTGGATTACTTGCAAGCAAACGAGGTATGCATTTAGGAGGAACTAATAAGGGGTGGAAGATAGCGGGGGATACTTTGAGTGGGGTAGTTCCATGGAAGTACCGGTCTCAACAGCGGTATCAACATAATGTTTTATTCTCTATGTAGGAGCAGAAATAATACGAATGATTCATGTCCCAGTTCTGAGCCCAGGACTTTGTGTAGGTAGGACGTAGGTACCATATAATGGGATCACATTACACATTCGGTTCCTGCATAAACCATGTCCATTAAATTAAGGTAAATTAAGTTTCAAACACAATGAAAAAGATCGCGATATTTACGGCATCGAGCTAAATATTTTGCAACTGCATTCTGCAACGATATATGGCACACAATCCAGGAAACATGTTGACAGGAGCCCTAAATTGGAAAAGCCAAAAGGAGTCAGAAGCACTTGAGTCCAAGAAAACTTGTCCGGGAAAAGCAGCAGAGGGAACAAAATGAATAAAGTCTGCGAGACTGTCGACAAGAGAAGTATTTAGCCGGATGGGATGAAAGGAAGAGGGGGGATAATTGAGTGACTGTAGTGTACGCAGTGTCTGAAGTGACACATTGCTCTCGACCTTCTCTTCTCCTTGCATAAAAGTGACACAGTGGCGTGTAAAGTGATATGTGTGCAGAGAAATGAATGAAACATTTCATGTTCCACTTCTACAAGTTCTTATCTTTCACTACACCCTCTCTCCCTTATTCATTCTTTCTCCAATAGAGTTGTCTCGCAAGAGACTGTCCAGGGCAGTCTGCCCTCTCCGAACTGGGCTGGAGGGGGGATATGGCCCTATTATATGAGCAGAGGAGCTGAGGGTGTGCAGTAGCGTGAGTGAAGATACGGTAATGTAGCATGACAACAGTGTGTCCTTCAATCCCTCTATCTATCTCTATTCCTCTATCTATCTATCTCTCTATCTCTCTCACTAAAAAGTTTACAGTGGCAGTTTACACTCGCCATGAAGTAGGTAGAAAATTGCCCGGAACAAAATAATCACAGATCTTTACTCAGAATGAATTCCCTTCCGCGGAAACGCCAACAAAGCCCATAGCAGTGACCAAATATCAAGGCTCCAATTTCAAGTTCTACCTCTCTGCTGCTCTTACCAGACCAAGTTCAATATAGATGATTGTAGTTAAACAATGGGGCCGATACAAGCTAACAACAGTACGGTACGAGCTGGTCATGATCTTGGTATAGGTAGCACATATAACATGCCGTTCTATACACACAATAGCGACACACGCACAGGACATCAAGTCTACATAATTGATCATAATCCCATCATAATTTCAATAACCTATTTTCAATATTACGGCATGAGAGTGAGAAATAGAGATGGATTTGATCTCTTTTTCTGAGTTGGTTGAAACAACTTGGAAAATACCTTGTTGAGTAAGACCATACTTTAATATCTATCAGTGGAAGTTCCATTGGAACTACTTGGTTCAGAGGATGGAACATCTCGCAGTGCATTTACCTCGTCTTAGGCCGGGTCCAGACGAGTGGTAGGTAGCTACTATGGTAGGCTACTATGGTAGATATCTACCACAGCTACCACTCGTCTGTACACCTATATCTACCATAAGCTACTATGGTAGGCGGTTATAGGTCGAGGTATTACCGCCTACTATAGTAGCTTACCATAGTAGGCTACTATAGTAGGTGGTCACTCGTCTGTTCACCCTCTGACCGCCTACCATTGTAACTTGTTATCACATCTTTCTGCATGGGGCATAAGAAATTTGATACCCCGATGATTACAGAAGTATCATGGTAGATGTGTCAGAGGGTGGCCAGACGAGTGGTAGCTAGCCTACCATAGTAGCTTTACTACCACTCGTCTGGACAGTTCCCAGCTACTATGGTAGCTTACTATGGTAGCCTACCATAGTAGCTACCTACCACTCGTCTGGACCCGGCCTTATTGGGAGTCTCACAGTCCCCCCCCCCCCCCGGCCGGGGACGAACCATTAAAATTTACACTTCGAATTATTATATTTTTCAATATTGTTCAAATAACTTGTTGAGTAAGGGGTGAGTAAGAGGTGGCTTAGGCCGGGTCCAGACGAGTGGTAGGTAGCTACTATGGCAGGGTGCTATAGTAGATATCTACCACACCTACCACTCGTCTGGACACTTATATCTACCATTGCAGGGTGTTACACCTCGGCCGGCAGGGTGCAAGAGTAGGGTGTCACTCGTCTGGACAGCCTCTGACAACCTACCATTGCAACTTTACCTCTATGGGGCATGAGAAATTTGATACCCCCGATGATTGATTTGTGTCAGAGGGTGTCCAGACGAGTGGTAGATGGCTTACTATGGTAGCTTAGCTACCACTCGTCTGGACAGTACCCACCTGCCATAGCACCCTGCCATAGCACCCTGCCATAGTAGCTACCTACCACTCGTCTGGACCCGGCCTTACTCAACAACAAATAACAAGGATTTACTAACCCTGGATAATCGTTGTCGTATCCTGTCTCTCATTCTCTGCCTCTCCCCAGTCGAGGTTCGGCTACGTGACATCCTTCCAATTTAACCACTCTTTCACATCATTGGCCTAGAAAGGAGAGAGAGAGGGGGTTTAGAGGACAATAGAAGTTCAAAAACTTCACGTCAAAGAAAGGCTATCATAATATGATGATTCATATCATCCGATCTGAGCACCCTAAATGGCACCGCCAGACAGTCACAGAGTGTACGGCTAAAGTGAGAGTAAAGGATCTGATCCCCATCTGATCTCAATTGCAGACACACCTGCTGAGTGCTGACATGATCATGATAGTACACGATAAAACTAAACACTGTGGCTAAACAACGAAGAATACTCTTATCAGACAGCCCCCTCAGGCCTCAACCAAAACTACTAAACTACACTTTCTATTTCTGAGGCACACAGTGTATTAATTCGAGCATACTATCTCCACTCACCTACAGCTTCTGCAGAGAGAGGGAGTCATAAGTCATTAGATACCTCTCATCACCTCCTCCCGGCTTTCTGAACTCTCGGTAGTTCTGCTGAAGTTGTATATGAAGCCCGCACTTTCTCTAACACACAGTGAGCTGTACATGGTGGTATCTCGTGTCATGTCTGTAGCTAAGGAGGGTGTTGTTCATGTGGTGACAGGAATGAACATTGGGTTGTTAGTGGGGAAGGAGTATAACAAAGGGGGTAGAAAGTATACTTGCTTTTGGGGAGAACTGGAAAATTAGAAAGTACGCTGTCAGCATATTACATATATCCAACCCTATATTCCTAGCATATATATATTGGGGTTATATTAGCACATAATATCCCAGTATAGCCCAATTAGTGACTGAAACACGTACACTGCAGTAATTTTGTCCTTTCCATTTCCCTCTCTCACTCGGAAACTCCCTGTCAGGCCAATGCTCTGACAGGAAACTACCCAACTTCTTCCTTCTCATTACCAAACCTCTTGATCTCAAGATTGATCATCAGTTCACTCAACAATGATCAACAATCACTGATTGGGCTCAGAGCATACTGATTGAATCAGCATGCTCTGAGCCCTGATCGTGTATTGCACCTCCCAGACAATCTGATATCAAAAACCAGCTAAAGCTGCAGAGATATGTTCTGAAGAAGCCACATTCCACCAGCAACTATGTGATGTGAGTAGCGCATAACCAGTGTGTGACAGTTTGTTGTGATGTGTTATGTGATCAGTTCTCCAGACGAGATCCTGATCAGTTGAAGACGTATCCAATGGCCTCTACGACATCGAACCCAATTAGAAGTAACAAGGGGTAGTGACGTAGAGATATAAAACCCGGACAAGGGCCCACTTCCATATCACTTCCAACATGTTTTCTGCTATCAAGAACTTCCTCTTTCCTACCCCGCTCACCACCCACTTTGATGTCCTCCAGAAGCTTGGATCCGGCGGCTACGGAAGGGTCTACCTGGCGAGGAGAAAGGACGACGAGACTGTAGTTGCTGTGAAGAAGATGAAACAGGGCAAAGTGAAGGAGTACGTGAACACTCAGACAGGAGCTATACCTCTCGAAATCTACATCTCCATGTCCCTGGACCACAAGAATATTGTTCGAGCATGCGGCTTCCTGAAGAGCAAGGGATCCTGGTGCCTAGTCATGGAACATCTCCCCGGATACCTAGACCTGACCTCCTACATTCAGCTGAATTCCTATCTCTCCCACCATACCGCCAGGACTATCTTCATCCAGACCTACCGGGCCCTGACCTACTGCTTCCGAAGGGGAATCGCCCACCGAGACATCAAAACAGACAACCTTCTAGTGCACTGGGAGACGAATGATGTGAAGCTGATTGATTTTGGAGCCTCGACCTTTATCAGATCCGACCAAAGCCAGATCAGGGATCACCGGGGAACTGACATCTTCATCCCTCCTGAGTTCTTTACCACTGGAACCTACGATCCCCTGAGAGGGACTGTGTGGGCCCTGGGCTGTCTCCTATACTGCATGGTCTATGGAGAGGTACCCTTCCTGAATCCTGACGAGGTGGTCTACAAGGTCCTGGATGATATGGCGATACCCAGCCCTAGCAGGGAACCAGGGGCACACTACTGCATGGACCTCATTGACCGGTGTCTAGAGAAGAGTGAGGATGAGAGGATCAGTTACCGAGAGATCAGCCATCACCCCTGGATCACCCGGAACTACCCAGCCCTCCCAGAGATTGTTTGATTTGAGTTGTGTTATATTATTATTTGGGTCATATTGATCTTAAACTTAATAACTGCGTTTGACATGTGTCTAAGTTATCCCTCCCACCCGGCTCGATAAGTGTTGCTGTCAGGTTCTGCTTGAACAAATCTCCTAATACGGAATTGAATAGTTGTTGATACCCGTCCTCTTTAGAGTGAGGAAATGATAATAATTCAGATAAAACAAATTAAATTGTGGGGCAGTATGGATGGCAATCCAAACCTGAATACATGTGACAAATACAACACACTCCTATACGGCACGGTATATATCCAAATCTCTAGTTGTGCATGTAATGCAAGTCATGTCCTAACTGTCTCTCTCTCTCTCTATACACATATTCCGATATATCTCAGTCTGTTGGCACGACATACCGTCCCTGGAAGAGCACCAGACCATCACATTTGTGGTAAATATAAAACACAAAGGGGGTATTGAAACTAACTGTCCTTGAGCTCCGTTCCGTCCACACTCCCCCACTAGCCCCCGTGCTCTCCGTTCCTTCCTCCGTCAGCTCAATGACAGCCTTGTGGTAGATATTACTGACATAAAGGGGCAGGCCCTCCCCTGCAAAGTTGGAGAAGTCAGCCCGGGGGGACAGGATGAGGGAGAGACCCGTCTCAGGGGTGAAGATCTCTCTAAGATCTTTGTTGTACTCCATTTTGAAGCGCGGGAAATCCAGGCTGACGGGTCCTGTTTTCAGTCGTGATCTGATGGATAGGATGCCTTGATCGGACACAAAGTTCTCAATGTGTTCCAAGTTGTTGTAGTACTGGCTGCTGGCTGAGTATTTGATAGCCAGGAGACTGTACTCCTCAGAGGCATAGGGTAGGTCCACAGCTACCACTCCAAGACTACCAGAGTCCGTAGTGGGTACTTCCAACCATTCTCGAGAGAAGTTGGCGTCTATCTTCATGAACCTGGTCTGAGGGAGGGGAGAGGGTTAGAATGGTGATGAGGACTGGCCTGAGGGAGGGGAGAGGGTTAGAATGTTGATGAGGAGTATTGAGGAACAATGTCCCTACTCTGAAACTAGAACATCTCACACACGGAGTTCAAGACACTTACATTTCTCCTAGTCCGGGGTCCACTAAAGAACATTCCGGAGTAAGACTGAGTCTTATCAAACTTGTTCTTCCAATCATCTTTGAAGGTGATAGTGTTCACGACTACCACTTTAGTTCCAGAGTTAATGGAACCATCGTCAGGGAAGAGATCTCCAATCATTCCACGGGTTTTGAACTTTACAATCTTATTGACTCTCTTCCTCGCTTTGTCAGGTTTCCCAACAAAGTTGCAGTTATAGAAGTCAGCCTTGTAGTAGTATTTAGCCTCCTCCTGATACTTATCAAACTCCCGTTTATATTCTCCCGAGATAAAGAAATCATTTGTGATGTTCAGTTTCCTGTTCTTGTACTGGTCCAGTGCATCTGATACACACTTGGCAGCGTTGTGGATGTCTATGTTGTGAGATACCATGGCACTTTCTAGATCTGACTTTGTCTGGCCTGTGTGGGAGTTGTTGTTATTCATTCAATTTAACAATATGAACATCAGGGGGGGTCAATATGGGAGGGCCCTGGGTCAATATCGGCAAGAAGTCTGGACACAACAACCTGTGTGGGAGATGTTACTATTATTACTATTATTACTAATATTATAGTCAACAATATAAGGATTTAGAGGGTGTGAGAATGTCGTCTAGAAGTCTGGTCATAGCAAGATATTTATTGAGTCATATACGCGGTATAAGTTGGGGAAAGGGGGTTTGGAAAGGACCCAAGTTTAGATCACGTAATTACTGGACAGTTAGTGGGGGTTAGGATAGTGTTTAATCTTGGCTCCTAGCCAAGAAACATGACGGGGTCTGGGTTTCAACCTAGAAAACAAAGCAAAATCACGACATGAAGTCGCAAGAAACACTGACCGTTTGCGGCGAGCAAGATTAGTTGAAGGATGTTGGAGATGCTGTGTGGTGATATAAACACATTCTTATCTTTTCTACCCATCTCCTTGACAAGGAGGGTCGTCAGACGCTGGCTACCACTTGTCAAAACACACTTCTCCTCTTGTACCTGTGTGACGGGTTGAGTAGTTAACAAGGACACAAGGGAAAGTGGGTTATAGTGGAAACAATGAGTTGAGAAACAATGAAAACAAATGATAACCAAGTCTCTGACAATGGTTTGTTGAGTGTGTCAATTAGGGATATCTTAGTCTTACCTGGAACAGAGAATCTGTTAAACAACAACTCTTAGGGCATTCCTTTGATTCCAAAATCTGTTCTGAGAAAGCAAACAGCAACGTCGCAAGGAATATCCTCGGGTTCATTTTGGTTCTAAAAGTCTTTGTTAGGGGGTTAAAGGTAATGCTGGCTAATTGGAATAGTAAGAGCTGGAAGCTCAACAAGCATCGACCGCAACAGACAAAAAATAATTTCCTAGAATATCATCCCGACGATTTCTAGGAAGAATTAGAAAATTTCGGCCAATCACTATTCGCCTCAAAGGGTTAAACAACTGCTGAAGGATATGTGATAATACCACTGAAATGGCGAATATATATTTATAATTTAACGAGGTCGCTGCTAAAAAGTGTTGGAGGAAAACAAGCTAAAGACGGGTTCCCAAGTTGCAGCCCTGAAGTGATACCCACTAGACAGGGTCTAATCCAATAGAGGAAATGGAGAGGGAGAGGAGGGTGCACATAGACTGATGGGCGGGGCTCAGAGCTATCAGTCCATCTAGCGATATAGCTTTAACTACGTTTACTCGTAGGAACAAAAATATAAACCGCTCATCCCTAGCAGAGAGATGGGAGAGGGAGAAAAGAATGAATTGAGAAGATGTTAGAAAAATAGAAGACAGCTGTAAATCGAATTAAAGTAGAGCGTATGAACAAGAGAAAATCATTCTTTAAATTAGGTCTCAGCCGATAGGGTTTTCACAAAAAACATAGGTGGGAGCTCAGGTGAGAGATCGTTAGTTATAGCTGCTCTGCAAATGAGGGGGAAGGAAGTTGTTTTCAATATTCCAGCTGAAGACCACTACAACGACCGCTTTCTAACCAGTTGCATTTTATATTTTAAATCGGGGTCCGACTGTATTTGTGTTTCTCCTAGATGTATTAGTTAGCTACTTATCTGTATGATTTATTCTAACCAAATGTGTTGTAGGATGCTTATTGCATTGGGGAAATGAGCCATTCGAATTAAATTCAACTGTGGTGGCAATGCCACAGCCCCAAAAGTCACCGTGTTTTCTTGAATAATATCACGATCAACATCAGGGATATTTTAATAGCAATCGAAACGTTACTAAAGGCACTCTCTTTACAGTTACAAAGATAGGAGGATCTTTAAATAGATCCTGGCTCCAGTTTACTTAACACTTCTGCATATTAAAGTTACTGGAAAAGTGCAAATTAGAGTGGGCGTGGGACTCTCACTTAGCAGCGTTTCACTCCCTAACTCTATAAGACACGCCTAGTGCGGTAGCTTTCCAATATGAAACGGAATGCATTTCATAAATCATAACACATTCAATGCAAAAGTGATATCGTAAATCCGATCGTTTGCTGCAGAATCCCTCTCTCCGGGCCTGGCAAGAGCGGTCCCATTCAGTTAAAAGTACAAGTAAATTGTAAAATAGAAGGATATAAACATGAGGAGTGGCCCTTGCACGTTGTGAGAATGGTGATAAGATAACATTAGGGTACGTGACTTATTAGATTAGGTACCTTAAGGTTACCTTAAGGTTACAGCCGGTCATGTCAACAAGGACCCATGCCTAGGATATATGAATGGTTAAGTCGACAATATAATGTAGGATTTATCAGCTAGGACAGGGCCATATTAATCGGTGGGAACCGGGCCACGCCTAGGAATAATCACTAGCAATTCTCTTTCCCACGGTCACCTCTCAAATTAGACGGGGTATGTAGACTGGTTCAGTGACTGACTGGTCGAGTCTAGTCCGTACCAATGAAGATGGAGGGGAAGAGAGCACACTTTTTGATAAAAACAAGGATATTATAATGCAGAAACGTAATATGAGTATACTTGGAGTTTGCTGCTCAAACGGGCACGTAGAGTTTGTTCCTAAACCGTTCTCGCTTTCACTGAGAGAGTTGAATATGAACAAGGTACAAACTGTCAGGCCTTGTTGAGTAAGGGGTACTCAACAAGTCAGGCTAATGTTGGGACCGTGGTCCTCGCGCCCTCTGATAGGGTACTACTACTAGCTAGACCCTCGAGTGTCGAGGAGGCGTGATAAATATAGCCCTCCAACGTGAGGGGAATTGTGTTGCCACTTGAAGATTATTATTTTATGCATTATTATTATCATGCATAACGATAAGAGCATACCTTACTCTCGTTAATTAAGCTCGCATATTTCAAGAAACTTTTAAATAAGAAACTTTTTTTTCTAGGAAACTACAGGTGTAAGCGATCCAAAAACAAAAAGAATTTCTCCTTTATCAAGAGACTAAACAACTTAGGGGTTTCCTATTTTGTTGGGGTGTCTCTGGATTGTGTGATTTACATTTGAAAAGTTTCTTATAAAAAAGTTTCTTACTAAAGCGTTTCTTAAAAATCGAGAGTAAGGTATTAGGCATTAGGCCAGCATGGCCTAGTCGAAAAGCATAATGAAAAGATAAAGACTCTCACGACTCACGGCCCATAGATAAACTTGTTGAGTAAGGGGGAAGTTGGTGGGCTACATGGATGGAACTTGCTCTAATATAATGTCCCTACCCTGATATATATTCACAAAAAACGCTGTCCTTTTAGGGGGTGGTCCCAGTACAAAAATGTGATAAGGGCCTGTGACGTCATATGAATATAAGTATGAAGAAGTGGTGACGTATTAGCAATGATTCATGCTCAATTTGTTCCGCCCAATATTATAATGATTTGATCCAGAAAATTAGAGCAGTATCGATCAAAGCATGACAGTGATGATATCCCTCTACAACATATATCACTTCAACTGAATTCATCTTCCTTCTACCCCGCCCCCTCCTCCTACAGGCGGCAACCCGGTCAATATCATGAATAAATATGAGTCATTGGCCATTGCTAAAACTGTTTGAACTCCCCCGATATATGGCTCAAGAAGGGCAACTACCACCCGGATCATTTAGAGGTCCTACCCGGATGTGCGATCAAAATTGCCGCATCTTAATTCATTAATCCAGATCGTGCTATGAGAACTAATAATAGGAACTGACCCGTAACGGTATAATATATCAAGGGGGCGTGGGAGTTGCCAGGCCAATGCTCTGACCACGGATCTCGCTTATGAGAATAGGGTCAGGCCAATGCTCTGACAGCGTGGGAGTGACCCAGGGTCACTGACCCCTACAATGATTCAGTTGAATGATTGAATGAGCACTACATGTCCTTAGTGGTGTGCCTAGCTTTACCGAACAGGTGTAGAAGAGATCCGAAAAGACATATATTTTAAGAATCACAAATAATTAAATCCACAAAAAGCACAATAAATCTCATCAAACAAAGCTCTCGTGAGAGGCGAGCACGCTCTGATCACGTAGGTCCACTAGGCTGACCCTAGATCCGGGGTGGGGGTTGAGGCACTGCAGGACAGTATCATATATCTGGGGGTCAGTGGTAGCAGGGCTCAGAGCTTCCCATCTCACATTATTCTTGGCGGCATCAGAGTAGCTTTGGAGGGGTTTCTCTCCAGTTATCATCTCGAACAACAGACACCCAATGGACCACACAGCAGCTCCCTCGGCAGTACAGGTTCCAGCACGGTACAGCTCAGGTGGTGTGATGGTGTGGGAGGGGGAGGATGATCGGAGGGTGTGTGGTAGAATGGAGTACACTTGGGAGTGCTGGAACATTGCCAACTTTACACAGCCCTGGGCAGGATCATACAGGAGGGAGGAGGAGGAGATATCACGGTGATCGACACCCATGTCCAGGCAGTAGCTAACCACACTGGTAACTTGACCCATCAGATCCCGCACCTCCAAGTCATCCAAAATGTGGTGTTTCAGCCATTGTTCAAGAGTAGTCCAGGTCTCGCTCCACTCAAGGGCCAGGGTCCAGGTCTGGGAGCGGAATGTGTAACGGAGCAGGTTCTGTAGGTTAGGGTGGGAGAGTTTCCTTAGGTTGTATATCTCAACAGGAAGGAGTTCAGGTCCACAGGTAACGGTAGTCAGGTTAGGGGTGTACTTAATCGACTTGAGAAGGACTTGTTTCATTGTGTTGTGTGTATGTTGGAGTAGAGAGAAGGATTGGAGAGAGTTAGTTGGGATAGTTGTGGGAGTGATTGTAGGGGTATTTGTACCTTGACCAGGAGAGATGGGGTTACATGAGAGAGAGGAGAGGTATTCGTGGAGCTACGTGGTAATGTGCTTCACCCCCTCACTCATTAGAATGGTTGGCATACTGATACGTGTCCTGATTACACACACGCCTCTAATTGGGTTCCTAGGTGGGGGAGATGTGCTACAGCTATGGGGGTGTGATTAGGTTCCCACGAAGCTACTGAAACCCTGATTGGGAAATCAGAGGAGGGGCCTGCTGCCGTGTGTAATTGGGAGTCAGAGAATTCCATGGGTTATATGAGAACTGTGTGACATTGTTCAACAAGTGTAACAGTAAACAAGTTGTGAGATGAGAGAAGCACATTCCTGGAATTATCTTTGGAACTAGGCCATGACATGTGGATCCTCGCATGTAGCCAATGAAACCCAGTGAAGATTCAAATCACAACCAATGAAACACACAGTTGTCCCCCACAGTGGTAATATCGAGGTCTGAAGGTCCCAACCTACTGCCAATGATAAGAGGCCCAGGGCACTAAAAATACATCATGGGCAACGTGCGGACGTGCCCTGGGCCTCTTGGATTTGGAGACATGGTGTTTATTTGTTGAAAAATGTAAAAGTACATTATAAACCAATTTTAGAGACGCACATCTCATTTTTAATATTTCTCTCACTCGATTTAACAAGATATTGTTTTACACCACATCTCTCAAAAATTAAGTGTCATCATCGCTACTATCATCGCATGTAATCGATACAATTTGTAGCAAATTTATGAAAACTCAATAATCTTCTCTCTCGTTTTTATTTACAAATCATATTGAGACGATTCTTCAAAAAGAAGTGAGTTGATCACACACACCATGACATGGGTGTACAAGGTAAAAGATGCTTTTAAAAGCAAAAACACATTAACTACATTTTTTCTTGTTATTTTAACCCTAAAATTCAGGATCACACACTTTATAATAAAACTTTTATTTTCTCATAATAGTTGTCGCTAAAAGTAAAACCCATGCAAATAGATTATCCAGTCTGCCACCTTCTCTCAAATACAACCCTTTCTTCAATTGATAAGGGTCGAAATAGGTTAACTAAGTAACTTTTGTAAGTAATTAGAATTCTAATACTACTAATTGGGCAAACCGTAAAAAGAACTTTTTATCACTCATTATAAGTCCACCTGGGACCACCCATAATACCATGACAAAACATTTTAAAAACCACTCATCAACATTTCTCGTGGAGTCCTTATTATGGTAAAGCTACTCGTGGTATATTGATCCCTCACTAGTCCAAAATCTTCATTTGTACTCTCAGTGTTCCTTTGTCCTCATCCATTGTTATTGTTCCTCATTCCACCCCACTACTTGTTACTGCATCGCTGGAGTCCTGAAATTGAGAGCGGTAGTGGACAGCTGCTTATTAGTAGAGATGTAGCAGAGATCACATGTAGTAGAGGAATCAGGGAAATGCAGCTCAGCTTCAAACAGATGCTTTATAGAAAGATGCAGGAGAGGATATACTCAGCAAAGTTCCTGGTACACAGCATTCAGCAACACTCGACAGATACAACACACAACGAATTTAAACATAAATATAGTGCGATGGAAATGAACATGCCCAATGAATATCACAGCTAATCCCCGTGCTAATTACCCCACAGCATCTCACATATCATGACATATAATCACCCCAAACACATCGACACATCGACACAAACTGTTTGTGGCAAACACATGTCACCCCAAATACACTTACCACAGCAGATGTTTATTCTTCTCAAGGGATGCCCTCAGTTGATCCAGACCTTTTGAGGGCGGCAAACTGCCCAATAGGGTCATACAGAATGGGTAAATCTGCTGCAGGGATCGGATCCTGGAACACGGTCATGTTAGAATTGTGCATTGATAAAAACGAGAGTTGTTGTTACCATGGTAACTAGATGGTAACAACCCCAACAACCTACCATTCAGCCTTGAACAGCTGTTACTATGGCAATAACCCCAACAACCTACCATTCAGCCTTCAGCTGTTACTATGGCAACAACCCCCAACAACCTACCATTCAGCCTGCAGTTCGAATGTGATAGAGCTGATCATCATCAACTTATCAGCTCTCTGTATCATATCATTAACAAGACTTAGTCCCAGCTGAAAATAGTTCAAGTTAGTTTCAATAGTTAAACAGAAACTCTCATTGTATGGGTCATTTCTGCTACTACACTCACATCGTTTTTCAGGACGCTGGCTAGTGATGCAGCTAGGTCACCATAGTAACTGAGTCCATCCAGCAGACTCTTTAGCCACACTTGCATCATGTTGAAGGTGCCACTGTGGATCACAGTACCCAGTGGTACACACAGCTGGGGTAGTTGCTGAGGGGGGGGGGGGGGGGGTATGTTGGTGAGTTGCACAAGAGAAAATAGTTTTATCAAATGTGTTGAACAGCTATTCAATTGAGTGGTATCATGTTGACTGTGTGGTGTATATAACTAACTAGACCACGCCCGTGTTGAATCTACTGTCCTATTTACCGAGTGGTGTCGGTCGTGTGCAATGATTGTAGCCATGTTTCCTAGAAGATGGTAGAGAATTGCCCGGCCGTGCTCAGACCTCAACTGGGTGATACATCTTGCTAGCATGCTCTTCCCCTTACTGGTACTGAGAACATGTACCAGCAATTCCTCATTAATAGACCTAGATCGGGAGAGGAGGGTTAAAAACTGGTAATGTTCTCTACTATTATGTTTTCAAATCTGAGCCAAATTTATTTCTCCCCCTCCATGACATAATAATAACTCACCCAGAGTCAGTGATGCAGAAGCAGCTGTACATTCGATCAGCTACCTCGTTCTTCGCATCGATAATCTTTGAACGATCCTCCGCTGAAACAGGGACAGTGTATTAGCGCGGGGGAGGGAACCATACCCCCTCTATTAGCCCCCTCTCTCTACGTCACAAGATGGAAAGGAGTGTCCTTCTCTCCATGACGTCACCATTAGATCCGATAAATCCGGGGCGACAGTTTTCCTAGCTATCTTTATCAGCTATAGACGGCGGTAGGATGACAGGGCACATGAGCCGCGCCGCCACTTAGTACCACCCACTAAGAGGATCACCAGACTCCCACCAGACTATTTAGGTCACAACCGGGGAGGGGGTACCCTCTTTGGGACCCTGGCTCCTTGTTTCTTACTATAGACCCTGGCTCCTTGTTTCTTACTAGACCCTCCCTCTATCTTTCTCTCTTCCACTAGACCCTGGTTAGGCTCCCCTTTTCTCTCCCCCACTAGACCCTCCTCTCATCTCATCTAGAGATTGTTATAAAACTGTTATTAAAGCAAGGGGATCACCATTACTGGCTGGCGGCCCTTTAAGTAGAAATCGTCACAATAGTTAGGGGGTTATTAGATCACCCAATGCAATATACGATTTTGCCCAAATTTATGTTCCTTACAAGTTAAATTAGTTATCTTACCCGAAAGGGACAATCACAGCGCTGGCAAGCACATTGAGGAGATTAATAAACCTACATGGTACAATGAGGAGCATTCGTTCCAGGTCCTCCAGCTCCAGAAGATAATCGTACATCCTCTCAATGGTACCCAGCACAGAGTACTTCTTACGGTTCGGGTCCAGGGCCTCCTTCTGGTGATTCTGGGGGATTAACATTATTAACATTATTATAGGTGTGATGTTAGTAGATCTAGAGACATGACAGGGGGTTGGAGATGCTCATTTCATACCGTGATAATTGGCTGGAGATCATTAAGACTGCAGTCCAAGACCTGTCTGGGGTTCATCACTGTGGAGATGGATAACTTCCCCAATGTGCTACTAAACTCCACTGAAACACAATGTTATGAGCCGGTTGCCGTGGTTACCAATCCCGGGATTTAGTGATCAGGTGGTTACCATGGTTACCAATCCCGGTATTAACTTGAGATAATGTTACAGCTTACTTGGTTTGTATTCCTTCTTATCGCTCTGCTTGGTGGGGTTTGAGAAAAGCAGTTTGGGAGTCAGCACAAAGTCAGTTCCTTTCTGTTGCTTCTTGAATAGCAGCATCTAGTGTGATAGTGAGGTGTTAGTGAGGTTAAACCATATCACACCCTGATCTCATCCAGTTTTTATCCGTGACCTGATCCCCCTGATGACTAACCTGATAGTAGTAGTCCTCACCCCCCCCCCCCTGATGACTAACCTGATAGTAGTAGTCCTCACCCCCTGATGACTAACCTGATAGTAGTAGTCCTCACCCCCTACTGACTAACATGATAGTAGTAGTCCTCACCCCCTACTGACTAACCTGATAGTAGTAGCCCCCCACCCCCTCCCCCCGATGACTAACCTGATAGTAGTAGTCCTCTTCGTAAGGGTTAGCAGTTTGAATTTGCATCATTTGAATCTTGGTGACCCACTGTTTCTCACTACTACTCATCATAGTGCTATCCATCTCCTGGGGTAACTTATCTTGCACGTTGTTCCTCTGGAGGGGACGTGGTTATAATGGGGGGGGGGGGGGGGGTTTCGTTCCTTTCTCGAGGAAAGGTCTGGGTTTTGAATTATAACAATATGTTTCAATGAAACAACTGGGTAAAGTATTGTCACAACTTACATTTCTGTTGTTCCAGTTCCCACGATCTCCATCCCTTCTGTTGTTGTTATTATTGTACCCTTTATTATCGTATCTATCTCCTCTGTTATCATGATATCTATCTCCCCTATCTCCCCTGTTATCGTATCTATCACCCCCTCTATGGTCCTGGTGATGACCTCCCCCACCTCCGTGATGTCCACCCCCACCTCCGTGATGTCCCCCTCCTCCGTGGTGCTGGTGATCATTGTACCCTCCTCCTCCACTGTTGTAGTTGTTGTAGTGACCGTTACCGCCATCTCGGTAACCACGGTGGTAACCATGGTAACTGCGTCTCTCATAGTTACCATATCGGTGATCTCTGTTACCATCACGATCACCTCCTCCCCGGGGGCTGTGTTCTGTATAGGAATTAGAGTTGCGCTGTCGGGCTGGGATGGCAGCTAGCTTGGCTTTGGTCTGCTGGGAGTTGTACGGCTGCTTAGCCTCCTTGATAGCAACAGGCATATGGGAACCCTGGGCAGAGAAAGAGGTGAAAGGCAGCGAAATATTGATTGAGAAAGGGAGATAAGTAATGGCGGAGGGATTCGGAGAAGGAACGAAAGAAAAGAGGCATTTCGAGAAGTCATATTCCCATTCAAAGTTCATATTGAGAAGTCAAAAAAAAGGAAGCTATAGCTGTTACTGAGACTGGGATCGCTGCAATTTACTGCTAAAAGAGAGCTACTTGAAATACAGACAGGAGGGAGAGCTTGCAAAGATAGAAGGATAGGAGAGCAGTGGGGTAAAGATAGATGGGATTAGGGAGAGAGCCAAGATAAAGATAGATAGAGAGAGAGAGAGAGAGAGAGAGAGAGAGAGAGAGAGAGAGAGAGCGATGAAGATTGAGAGTGAGAGAGCCCGGATCCTGGATCAGATGAAGCGGAAAGATAGAAAAGAGAGAGTGGGTTGGAGAGCAAGCCAAAATAAGATAGACACCAGGGACAGAGATAGAAAGAGAGAGAGAGAGAGAGAGAGAGAGCTGGGAGACAGACAACTTATTGTACCTTTGGCGGAGTGAGAGCGCCACTTTTGAGCATTTGTAGTAGCATTTTACCGGGTGAGTTGTTGTCCCCTTGCCACGAGCTTGACGGAGACTTCTGGGAGAGGGAGAGAGAGGGTTTAGTGGGAAGGAGCTGTACTAACAGAGAGAGAGAGAGAGGATTGTAGTTTATATGAGAGTGCTGGAGCGACATTTAAAGATCCTGTTCGCTCAATTTGACTGCCATTCACAGAGCGCTGTATATTCCTTCTTTTCAGGAGGTCAGCAAAGAGAGAAAATGCTCTAAAGAGCTTCTTTAGAACACTTCTCAGAATAGAAAGCTTTTGAAAAGCTTTCTAGTAATCTCCTGGAATTTCAGCTTCTTGACTAGTTCAACTAGTAGCACGTGGAACAGCAACTTACCTTGCCTGTCCGCCCACCAGGGACCGCTCTATTACCGTCCAGCTATAACACACTCAGGGTTACAACACATTACAAGATACATGGTTACAAGACACAGGGTTACAAGACACAGGGTTACAAGACACAGGGTTACAACAACTGATTCTAACCAACTCTCAGAAGAAAACGGACAGAGAGAAAATGGGGGATCTCTAACTTACCACAGCTTCCAAAGGAGGTGATTGGGGTGTTGTCCATATTCCCCCACCGTACGGGCTCTCAGGGAAGGTCTTGTCCTGGGTGGAGACGAGGGGGTAAGAATGGTGCATGTAATGGGTGCCGGTTTGTTTGGAGGACGAGGGGTAACGGGGTTAACAGGGGGTTAACACTAACGGGATTGTAATGGCCGTGGATGGGAACAGATCTGGAGGATTTCACGTGGATATCCTCATCCTCTTCATCCTCCAGCACCATCTCAGATACTGACTGAGCTAGGAACTCCTGTGCAGGGGGATATAAGGAGGTTACTGACATGATGTTTAAATCATTGCATTGGATTTAGGGGGGGGGGTACAATATTTTGTTGAATCTTTATCTTTATGTGTGGTTATTATGAGACAGCTAAACTAGAGGGATGACATGAGACATAAAAACCACCATGTCCTGCATTTCTTGAGCGAAAATTATTAAATATTCTGATAGCCGTCGCATTTCTCTCGCCTTCCTCCAAACTCTTGACAAGTTGAACAAAATAAAACCTTCCCTCTCTCCCTCTCTCTCTCCCTCTCCATTCCTCTCTATCCCTCTCCTTCCCTCTCTCCCTCTCTCTCTCTCTCTCCCTCCATTCCTCTCTATCCCTCTCCTTCTCTCTCTCTCTCTCTGGTGGCAGTTGTCAGTAGCGGCGAGGCTATTCCACTGACGTAGACTACCAACCACAATTGCTAAACGGTATGGTCTTGGCGGGGTATTTTTAAACATAATCATCCGCGTATTAAAATACGTAATGGCCACACTGTCTAGGATACGATGTGGGCATGTACAGACAATGCCAGACGAATGAAGTGTGATACCGAACACCCTGATTCCCTGAATGGGGAGCTAGAGGGGTCCAGACGTATGATCGTGGTATATATTCTTTTGTAAAAAACAAGAGAGAGAAGGGGAGATCTCTAGAATAAAAACCAAGAGAGAAGAAGGGGAGAGAGAAGGGGAGAGAGAGAAGGAGAGATCTCTAAGAAGAAAACTGACCTCATCTTGGAAGGTGATACGGTTAGCAAATGCAGGATCTTGCATCATGATCTTCTCCCTGTCAAAGGACCTGGCAACCTCTTGGTGCCTGCGTTCCCACTCATCATCTGGCGGGGTGGGGTTGTATCAGAAAAAAGTGTTATATGTGGGGATTTATTAACAATCATATATGGAGGGTTGGGTATATTGAGATTTGAGAGGGAGGAACATGAACAGATTGGGAAGAGGGAGATGTATCTTTGGGAACCAAATGGAGATTGGGCTGTCTGCTGCAGAGTTCGAACTGTCTTTAGTTAGACGGACTATTGTTCGACTGCCTATAGCCGGGTATTATAGAGGGCCCTCTCCTTATTATTTAGAGCCCTGAGAGTTACATCCACCCACAATATTGTAGTTGTATGTAGCTGAGACGATCAAAGGGTGTTATTCGAGCAGGACAGTACCATTAGTAACACACAGTACACCCATCTCTCCGATTATTTCTCTGTACATCTCCCTATATTTTATCTTTCTCCGTCCCCCTTCTTTTCTATTCATTGATTTTCAAACGTATTTTTAGCTCAATGTGCAGTTGAAACTATCGCGTTACACCAAAAAGAACAGGAAACTATCCTTTGGACTAAGTTCATAGAGACCTAGAGCCCACCATGAGCCATTAAATCTTTCTCGGCTATATATCTCTCTATTTTTCTATCTCTCCCCCTCTATCTGTATATATCTCTCCCGTTTCCTGCTAAGGCGAGGCGCTGGTTGGCTGACCACTTACCCTGTACAGCCCCCGCTCCGAACGTCTCATCGTTTATATCGTACTCCTCCTGCAAAAAGAAGAAAAAGATAGAAGGATAGAAAGAGACTACTTATCTGTCGATAAGTGCCCATAATGGGCATATTACACATCTCGAAACTACACACACGGACACACGGACAAATTAGACCGCTCTTACAGGAGGGGGTCACTCCAACCCTCAGGCTTCATACACATACACGTGAAGGTGGGATCTCATTTAATCCCCACACACAACAAGTTAACTCTACCCCGGTCCCTATTTCTTCTGGAAGGTTCCCCTACTATTATAAGACACCAAGAAAGTTCTAGAAACTCTCAAACCTAACATCTCTCTCCCTTTTAGTATTATATCTTATCGTATAACCAACTAGCTCCCCCTTCTTACCTGTTCATTGTACTCAAATTCCAGGCCTTCCGGCGCGAAAAACATCGCCTTGAGCCTACAGAGGGGAAGAGTGCTGGTTAATAAAACATGATGTATACAGTTGTCTTGCTCTACCCTCTAGAAGGAGGGTTAGAACAATATCTCTGAGCACGCAAGATCTTGTTTGAAACATGAATATTATTATCCAAGAGGGAACAAAGACCAGCTGAGAATTTTAGATTTGTAAAGAGATACCCGCCCTTACAACATGATTATGTAGATTAGGTGCCAGTAGATCCCTTCTCTCCTAGTAGATGGGAGTGTGTAACTACTACACTAATCTGCGTATGCATGTGAAGGAGGTCCCACACAAAGGGTCCCCCCTACCCAGCCCCAGATCTACCATCTACATAGATCTAATTGGGCTCCAAACTGGCTCCACGGAAAACCCAGCTCTTTTTTACGGGGGGAGATGGGAATGAGGGGATATGTGCTGCGTAATGACAGTACTTGTACCGGTAAAGAGTTCAGTGCTCTTTAGTGATCAAGAGAGAGCATCATGTAGACCATATATGAAGTGCTCTCCTTTCCTCTTGCTCTCCCTCTCTATTGCTACTCTAATGCTCTCCCTCCCAAGAAAATTACGCACTCTCTCTTTATTGCTGCAGGCTGCAACAGTGCGTAAATCCCTACTCTCCCTCAATCCAGTATATCGGATATAATATACAGACATTTAGATTTTCTTAACATTGCTCTCCTACAAGGTTTTCCTCACTAGCGTCCAACACAATGGGCACCCATTACACACACCTCACACACACACACACGAGCCGATTACTGCACAGCTGCGGGTGTACAGGAGGAAGTTAAGGATCAGTATCCGGGAGCGTGCAGTTTCCACCACTCCCCGGCCAAAACCACCTCACTGGATAGAGGGGGCTCGGGGGAGTCAGGCCCACCCCCTCCCCGGTCAGCAGAGAGAAATGAATGAGAGATGGGAACGTGAAACGGAAATGTACCCTTCAGGAAGAGGTGATTTGAGGGAGTTTGGTATTGATGTGTAATAAAGAGTTAGTCTACCACCCCATACTCTGATAGGATACTATTCTCTGAAGACTATCCTCTGATAAATCAATACCAAGTTCAGTTTTTACTCGGCCCAATAAAAATGAAGGGTCTGATTCACAGTCAGCAGGACTTGAAATGAGTTCAGTTGCCATACATCCCTCCCCATCCGCTATATCAGTAGACTCAGCAAACTGTAGCTTCCTAGCAAGGAGGGGCGCCTTGAATCTCTGACGGAATATAAATGAGTCTCCTGCTAGGAGGAGGAGGCCAGATCGGAATCTTTTGTTAGCCAGAATCTCCCAGTTCCTCCTTTGTCCCTCTCTCTCGTAGTGTAGATTGTAGAAGGTGAACATGTTGGTCTTCTTGATAGGAGCTATCGTGATGTTTCGTACCACCGGCACCTTC
Source organism: Hormiphora californensis (assembly GCA_020137815.1). NCBI lineage: Eukaryota > Metazoa > Ctenophora > Tentaculata > Cydippida > Pleurobrachiidae > Hormiphora > Hormiphora californensis. Next base: position 8,332,713 of record CM035354.1, read on the forward strand.
ATATCACCAGCTATAGAGGCAGAGAGGGAGGTGTTAGATTGTGGGGGGAGGGGAGGGGTCAAGGGATAGGAATTTCCGTTATCAAAGAGCGATCATTTCCTGTGATCAAAGGACAATTGGCTGCTGTGCAGTGCGCGCGAGGTGTACTTTTTACTAGAAGGAGAGCTCGCGCGCTCCGTGTAGGGGTGAAAGGGATAGAGGGCTATTATTGGGAGGTGAATCGCCATCCATTGGGGAATTGGGAAAGAATGGTTAGATAGAAAACAATACAACGTTTGAAGTGTAGCATGTATAACCAATCATTGTTAAATACGAATCTCATAAAACAAATCGCATCTTTCCAAATGTGATGGTGTGATATATATTGTTGGTTCAGCGTTATAGAGCGGTCCCCCATCAATGAACGTCGACTCACTGTTTTGTTGTAGTCATAACTATACACTGCCTCCTGTTTTGCTATTTCATACACTACTAACTTGTGTGTACTGGTTTGATGACGTGTTACAATGGAGGATAAGAAATGCTCCTTCATTCATGCCATCTGACGTAGACGGGGTACCAGTTCACAGTCAGTTTATGAACACTTCTACTTTCATCCTATTACATGTCTGTCTAAACTCTGTAATTACTACCGTTTGAGGGATTACTAGTTTGAGTAATCATTACTAGTTAGTAATGACGAGCTATGTTTTATACTTCTTGGTTACTTTTTATCTCCCTTTCTACATCATAATGAAGATCACTACAGATGCCCACTGTACACATTGTACACTCACTGCATAATCACTACTACACAGCTTATAACGAGATGTAGAGTGAACAGAGACACAGAGTGAAGACACAGGGAAAAGGGGATAGAACTGAGTCAGAACAGAGTTGAAAATGAGCTGTGAACATAACATATGTCTCGATTCTCCCTCTACTTATAGAATTCTACATACCTGGCACAATTGTTTAATGAACTGCCATTCTCCATAACATGTTGGGGTACCAAGGTTTCTGAGCTCTCAGTATCTTGGAAACCTGGCTCGGTCGAGATGGGTCCGAGGAGCTTACATAGCACGAGAAGACATGTGACCAACCTTCCTAGTTGAGACAAAATGGTTAGCGGGGAGGAAGGGAGGTGTTGTTCATAGTCTGGGGGAGGAGGGGGAGCTCTGAACAAGCCAATGGGAAAGAGGAGTTTGAGTAGAGACTAGAGAGAGAGAGAGACCAAGAGAATAGTGTTAAAAACAAACTGGATAGTTAATTTTTTGCTAAAAACAATACTGTAGATGAATAGATATATATAACGGAACGCAATAAGATATTATTTACAGATTCTTTATAATAAACTAAATGAAGTTAAAGGATACTAGATACTAATTTGAAAACTGATCCATGGACAGAACCTCGAGAATCTTAGCATCAAGAAACTGCTGTGAATTCTTCGGATCAGGCCCCGTACTGCTGAGCATACTCAGCCCGCTAAGGACGCCCTTGGCACTGTTAAGTTTCTTGGGACAGGACATTAACTTGTGATTGTTAAGAGAGTCCTTTCTCATGAATGTTCTGCCGCACATTTCACATTTATAGTTCTTTACACCCGTGTGGGATACCTGGTGACGTTTCAGGGAGGAATAGTGGGCAAACTTCTTACTGCACGTATCACATTTGAAGGGGGCCTCCAGAGAGTGTGTCTGGGAGTGTCGCTGTAATTCAGAGTGGCTATCATACGTTCTATCACACACTGAACACCGGAATCTCCGGTCGCTATGGTAACGCTTCTTGTGCTTTACCAGGTAGGTCCGTAGCGAGAAAGTCTTGTCACAGTAGTGACAATGCCACCCCTTGTTCTCGTGGCTCTTCATGTGATCCAGGAGGGTGCCATGGGTCACTATCTCACTGCACACCGTACACTGTACACTGTCTTCTGTCGCTGAGGGGGGCAGGTGTGTTAGTAACAGGGGAGCAGGGGTGTTACTTGCTGTTTGATTGAGACAATATCATGAGGTGTGCAAAGTAGTCGCATTGTTCTATAACAGTAACCGGAAAATGAATGGGGGCGCTTAGATAAATTACACACGTTATATGTGTGTGTAAATATGAAGGTATCAGATTCAGATGAATATACTGACAAGTGTGCCCCACACTGCAGCTCTCTCCCTTCTAATTCTGTCTCTCTGTCTCCACTGCAATTCCCCAATTTGCTGGTGACAGGTGGCCAATTACACTCCCTAGATCGGACGTGGCAGACTGGGGTGCAATGGTTATGCAGATCAAGTGATGAGGCATGCCTCTCTGAACACAAACCTGATTCCGGTATAACTGCAGGAATTGGTCCATCAGCAGCAGTAGGATCACCATCCTCTACCATGCTCCTACTAACCACTTCCTCTAGCTCACAGTCAGTGGTAACTACTACAGCTGGACTATCTACCTCTGCTATCATCTCAACGTCAGAAGAAGAGGATTGCTGGGCTGCTTGGTGTTGGGATCTGAGGGGAGAGGGGTGTCAGAGTAATGATAGGGAATCTTTGTCATTTCAATATGAATTGACCATTTCTTCATTATAACTGCACGTCCAAAACATTATCTAAACAACTTACAGGGTGTTTGATAATTCCTGATGAAGAGTAGCAGTATCCTGTAGTGATCCTAAACTAGCTGGCTCTTGTAAGGATGTCAAGTTAGCTGTCTCCTGCAATGAGCTGAGATTCTCTATCAACAGGCTCATTTCCTCTGAAAGTTGTGCCACTACCTCATTGGAGTCTACAAACTCTGATTTCAATGTCACGCACTGCTCCTCTTCTTCTTCGTGGTGATGTACCTCAGGGACTGGTATACACACCACTGGATCAGGTGACGGTATGATAATATCTGGACCTATCTTTTCCTCTATCGCTTTTATAACTGGTGATATCTGTTTCACTGAAAGGGAGAGGTAAACTAACTGAGAGGGGTATGCAGGTGGTTAAGAGAGGTAGGGACGCGGGTTTTATAACGGTGGTCAGCCATTAGACAGGAGCAGGAAATAAAACATACACATAGAGCGAAATGGGAAATTACACCACCCCTGGTACATTACACCGTTTCAACAAATGCTCTTTCTCTCTTTCTCAGACCTACCTACAGAGACAATACTGATAGTGGTATCTAGGAGAAAGTGTATAAACTCGCTGTCTGTTCGGTGGCTGAAATTAAGGTTGCATTTCTGTTTGGCAAAGTTATCAGACACACTCGGGTCAGCCAGGATTGGAACCATTGTCGTGTCTACTACTGGGGACGTTATGTTGTGATAAATCCGAATTAACTTTATCAGAATCGTATTGAAAGACAGGGTGCTTTAACAAATTGAGTGTTATTTAAAAAACAATCATAAAAACGAAATAAAACATAAAAGTAGCTCTCTCTTCTCCTAAAACGGCAGATAAAAAATGTGTTTCTACAAGATTAACTCCCTTTCTTTCCATAGAACCGTGTCACATCAATAGTGGTTTCTTCAGACAAAGTATCTTGCATAACTTCATGGTTACTGGCTTGGTGTCTTTTGTAACACTTCCCATCTTCATTTGTATAGTAGGGCCATATCACATTGTGTCCAGGATCACTCTCCCTCCTGGGATCCCATTTATGGATCTTGACTTGGATAACGTACAAAGGTGGCTTCTTATTGTTCTCCCTTTTAGCTCTACGTATGTCTTGTTCACACCAGCAGTGTCCAGGTACATCGAGCAGCTTGTGATTCTTGTTCGGCACAACGTCATTCCCTTTGAATGTTTCGTGCTCTGTCTGAACCCCAACAAAGTTGACAGAGTATCGATAATCGTCCACAGGAGGACTGAATTGTTTTTTCATTAGCAGTTTTAGGTTTTGTTCAAAATGATCCTTCTGGGCGGCAAACATGTAATGCCCTTTCACTTTCCCGCTATCCATGATCCCAAGAAACAGATCACATTCCTCATTTATATTCAAGAACGCACATATGGTACGGGAAGCCGGCTGAAACAGTTTTCTGTCTGTCTCATCCGCAGTTACCTGGCTGGAGGATAACCTATCATGAGCTTTGAACTCCATCTGCCGGGTTTCTTCACCAGAAAAAACTCTGTCCTGTACAAGAATTTCCTCTCTGGCCATGATTTACCTAAGACATAGAAAATTGGTAATGAGTTAGTACATATGCATTGGAGCACGCATTAACAGACAACGCTACACGCTAACTTTCTAAAGTGGTTCTTTCTTCTTCGAGGAATCAGGAATATCGAAAATATCACGTTACAACATCATAATCGCTCAAACTTTACACGTATAAATCAAGCTACACCAACAATTCCGAGGTTGATTTTAGGACTTTATAGTAGTTGACTTTATAGTATGTAGTTCCAAACGGCTTTCGCCTACTGCCGTACGACATGCCAGCCAGTTTGGTTGAACTAAAATTTACTACATCGATCAGTAGTCAGTAATCTAACCGACGGCGAGACCCTGCCAGTTAGCACTAGACCGTTATCCGTTAAAAGTGCTCCAAAATGGGCCGCGAAACTGGAAAGTCACACAGATGACAGATTTTAACTTTTTAAGATTTGTTTCTGTGAGTTTTTATTTTGAATTCACCGCGCGCCGCACTTCCAAACAAATACAGCTGCAACGTTTAATTTAAATATTTCACGCGTTACGTTAATTAAACCGAGCTTGAATTATTTAACTTTGAGATGGCGCGCGCTTGTTCAGTTAAGAGTTTAAAATTTTTAAAGGCAGCACCCAAAAAATGCTTCAAAATTTGGTCTTTGGGTTGAAAAGCGCCGCCCCACCCCGCGAACTATCGGGAGCCAGCGGCGTTTGCCAAGGCTTTGGGTTGAAAAGCGCTGCCTTATCCCTATCGGGGGCCAGCGGCGTTTGCCAAGGCTTTGGGGGCTGGGGCAAATGATCGAACCCAATGTTTGAGACTCATTGCGATAAACTATACATTACCCCCTTTCTCTCTTGGGCAGCTTCCCTTAGGCTGTTGAAAAATGAAAAGTGATGCCAATCGGTGTTAGGGTCATTTTTTGAAAAGCATTACAAAACATTACTTTAACGTCACGCACACAGCTCAAGTAACGAGTTACAGTCATACCCCAAAGGCTCGTTTATCACACGCAAGTCTAAAACGTGGAACGTTTCACATTTGTTGGGTCTTTAAAATAATTGTCTGGAGTGTCAGAAAGTGAGAGACACATTGAGAGGTTC
>CM035354.1:8342920-8361580 GCA_020137815.1 Hormiphora californensis
ATAATAGTACAAGCAAGATAATCAAAAGTCTTGATAGGGGAAGACCGAAAGAATGCGCTTCTCTCTGAGAAACTATAGGGCGTGGCGTCTCTTTAAAACTGATTCCTGACCACCCACCAACACAAAGCTAGGTAACCCTTCCCTTCTCTAGAAGATGGTTAGAGGGAAGAAAACTATTTATGCACTCATTTATCTCTCCCTTCTTTCTCCATTTCTAAAATTCTCTCTCCACTTCTCTCTGTCTCTCTCACCCTCTCTCCGTGTTCTAGTAAACCCGGCTAGATATACACCATCTAACGCGTTAAAAAGGTCACGCCGTACTCGTCTGCTCCTAGAGTTTCACAATCAAACCACTGCTAAACTGTAGGATAAAAACACTAAATAGAAAGATCGTGTATCAGCATAACTATTTATCACCGAATATTACAGTTTATAATCCACGCGTTGGGTTGAGAATTTCTAAAATTTTGGCTATTAAACATCGTGCTGTCAGAAAATCACCACCACTTCATCATGTCAGTATTTTTCAATTTTCATCAGGCCGTTAAATTTTCGAGGGCTGTTAAATCGGGGTCCGACTGTATGTACTAGCAAATTGATTATCGGTAGCAAGTAAGCAATGTTATTGGGCGTCAAAAGCTAACAATGTATGTTTTTTGCGCGTTTTCGACTCTGTGAACCATACTAGTAACGAGGCATGAAGGGCGCTGTGCTTGTGGCCGATTATATTGACTGAGCAATGAGCATGCTCAGTGAGCAGTGACTGAGCAGTTATTCTTGTTCTGTCATCTGTCTGCCTGTCTGTCTGTGTCTTAACAACTCTGTCTCCCTATTTAGCAGCAAGGAACTAAGAAAGTAGCCGGACAGAAAATCTAAAACCAGGATGGTAGGTGAAGTACAGCAGCCGGTACTGTGCGACTATCAGGAAGTGGGATCGGTTACTCCACGACCATTCCTGAAAACAGAGCAAATTATGGTTGATCCTCCCCAGATAAAAACTGAACCAGAAGATTTTAAAGTATTCCCAGAAGTTGGTACCGATCCAGGATGCATCAAACAGGAAGAAGGAGAGGTAGATTGTAAAAAAGAGCCTGGTCTAGTGAAGATGGAACCAGTATCCGAGAATTCCGATACCTCAACTTTACCGATCCCGTTGCATACAATTCCACAAGAGGGTGAGTTATTCAGGAACAACATGTATTGTCTGTTTTTTTTTAAATCGTTCATTCAAATTGTAACCCTTATCATTTCAGCTGGGTTGTTAAAGAATCTACACATCCTGGAAAACAATCCTTTTTATACATCCAATGAATCTCAAAACGGATCAACTGCACTACCAAATGAACAAGTTTCAGAAAAGAGGAAATCTACATTTGGGAACTCAAGAGAAAATACTTTCGAATGTGAGGAATGTGGTAAAAAGTTATCAACATCTAGAGGATTCAGGCGCCACTATAAGACACATACGGGAGATCGGCCTCATGAATGTAAAGATTGTGGTAAAAGGTTTGCTGAATCATACAATCTAAAAACACACCAAAGAACGCATACAAGAGAACGTCCATACGAATGTGAACAGTGTGGAAAATGGTTTACCAGATCTAGTAGCCTTACAGTTCATCAGAGGATCCATACTGGAGAACGGCCTTTCAAATGTAAGGAATGTGGAAAAGTATTTACCTGTAATAATGGTCTTAGAAATCACATCTTGAGAACACATATATTTTGTCTGGTCTTTTATTGTTTTGATAATTGCTTTGAATTGTAACCCTTATCATTTCAGCTGGGTTGTTAACGAATCTGTACACCCCGGAAAACAATACTTGTGATACATCAGATGAATATCAAAACGGATCAACTACACTGCCAAATGGACAAGTTTCAGAAAAGAGGAAATCTACAATCGGGACCTCAAGAGAAAATACTTTCGAATGTGAGGAATGTGGCAAAAAGTTATCAACATCTAGAGGTTTCAGACGCCACTATAAGATACATACGGGAGATCGGCCTCATGAATGTAAGGATTGTGGTAAAAGGTTTGCTGAATCATATAATCTAAAAACACACCAAAGGATCCATACCGGAGAACGTCCATACGAATGTGAACAGTGTGGAAAATCGTTTACCAGATCTAGTAGCCTTACAGTTCATCAGAGGATCCATACTGGAGAACGGCCTTTCAAATGTAAGGAATGTGGAAAATTATTTTCCCGTAATAAAGGTTTTAGAAATCACATCTTGAGAACACATACAAACATATTTTGTCTGGTCTTTTATTGTTTTGATAATTGCTTCAAATTGTAACCCTTATCATTTCAGCTGGGTTGTTAACGAATCTGCACACCCCGGAAAACAATCCTTGTAATACATCAGATGAATCTCAAAACGGATCAACTGCACTACCAAATGAACAAGTTTCAGAAAAGAGGAAATTTACAATCGGGACCTCAAGAGAAAATACTTTCGAATGTCAGGAATGTGGCAAAAAGTTATCAACGTCTAGAGGTTTCAGACGCCACTATAAGATACATACGGGAGATCGGCCTCATGAATGTAAGGATTGTGGTAAAAGGTTTGCTGAATCATATATGATTATATATAATCTAAAAACACACCAAAGGATCCATACCGGAGAACGTCCATACGAATGTGAACAGTGTGGAAAATCGTTTACCAGATCTAGTAGCCTTACAGTTCATCAGAGGACCCATACTGGAGAACGGCCTTTCAAATGTAAGGAATGTGGAAAAGTATTTACCCATCATAATGGTCTTAGAAATCACATCTTGAGAACACATACAAACATATTTTGTCTGGTCTTTTATTGTTTTGATAATTGCTTCAAATTGTAACCCCATTGTAACCCTTATCATTTCAGCTGGGTTGTTGACGAATCTGCACACTCTGGAAAACAATTCTTGTGATACATCAGATGAATCTCAAAACGGATCAACTGCACTGCCAAATGAACAAGTTTCAGAAAAGAGGAAATCTACAATTGGGACCTCAAGAGAAAATACTTTCGAATGTAAGGAATGTGGCAAAAAGTTATCAACGTCTAGAGGTTTCAGACGCCACTATAAGATACATACGGGAGATCGGCCTCATGAATGTAAGGATTGTGGTAAAAGGTTTGCTGAATCATACAATCTAAAAACACACCAAAGAACGCATACAAGAGAACGTCCATACGAATGTGAACAGTGTGGAAAATCGTTTACCAGATCTACTACTTATTATACTCACATGATGAAACATACGGGATACGGACATTTGATCATTCACGCGTTGGTTTGAGAATTTCTAAAATCTGGGCATTTAAATATCGTGCTGTCAGAAAATCACCACTACTTCATCGTGTCAGTTTTTCTAATATAATATCAGTTAAGACAGCTTAACTAATAGGTCGTCTCATTTTGAAAATAACTAGTAACTACCAGGATTGGCTGATAACTAGTCACGTGACCTAAATAATGAGTTCTGATTGGTTGTTTACTTGTTTCGGTCGGTTCCTGACAATAACTAGTAACTACCCAGTGGGTAGCACTGGTGACAGCTTTCTGAAGGGGTAGCCACCTCTAGGGGAGATTATCCCAGTTGTTCTACAACCGATTTTAGGGCGTTTAAAACATATCTTTCCTGGACACAACCGCACACCAAGTGGTCTGGACTATCAAGTATATACATCAGGGGGAACCCACTACACCTTTTAGGGAGATTGGACCACTGCCGGGGGGAGGGGGGATACCCACCTTTTGATTGAACCACTGCCGGGGGGGGGGGGATACCCACCTTTTGATTGAACCACTGCCGGGGGGGGGGGGGAGAGGGATACCCACCTTTTGATTGAACCACTGCCGGGGGGGAGGGGGGATACCCACCTTTTGATTGAACCACTGCCGGGGGGGGGGGGGGAGGGGGGATACCCACCTTTTGATTGAACCACTGCCGGGGGGGGAGGGGGATACCCACCTTTTGATTGAACCACTGCCGGGGGGGGGGGGGGGGAGGGGGGATACCCACCTTTTGATTGAACCACTGCCGGGGGGGGGGGGGAGGGGGATACCCACCTTTTGATTGAACCACTGCCGGGGGGGGGATACCCACCTTTTGATTGAACCACTGCTGCACTCTCGATTTATCAACACACACTCACACGAAACAAAGAATGGTAGAGCTACTATAATAAACCATATGGAATCAACACACACACACTGCATGGGTGGGCTAACTTGGTTAGACATATCACACACAATAGCACAACCCTGTCTCTTTCATTAAACAGTGCACACAGTACTCAGTACATGTGCCACCGCCTCTTCAGATGTCAATATATCCCAATACACCACTTATTTGAATTTAACCCAAACTAAAAAATGTCACTGATTCTAAGCAATATTTAAAACCAAAATACAGAACATAAACATCTCCCAATGAATGCGAAATAACACAAAATCACCCCAGCCCAAACTTACCCTCTCCCCGTTGGTGTCGTTTCCTTCTGCTCAAGGTGTTGGTTAGAGTATCAATCTTAGCAGAAAAGGACCTATCTCTGGGCCCTTCATCGCTCTTGTTTGAACTCACTGATCCCAAATCTCTCCGACTTGACATAGACATGGTACGATGATCCTAGATAGAAACGAAGGAATGGAGGGTGTTTAGGGGTAAATCTGAGATAAAATGTGGTGGAAAAAGGAAAACTGTGTCAAATCGGGGACACAGACACTTCAAAATCAGGAAAAAGTGGGGAAACGAGAAAAGGAAAATCACTCTGATCATTGAGATTGTATGATGAAAACTGCACAAACTCACACACATGGAATCACACACCAAAAACTCACCAAACTGGTTTTGATTTTGAAGATGACCTGAAAAACAGTCACTCGCACAAAATTGGGACTGGAAAGGAGTGGGAGGAGAAGATGAGAGGGGGGGGGGGGTCAGGAAAAACATGTTGGTTTAGTCATGTAGGAATAAATATAGAATAATGCAGTCAAATACAAGTATACATGTGCGTTATAAAACTTAAAATTATATGTGCTCTCTTCTCTCTCTCTCTCTCTCTTTCTCTCTCTCCTATATCCCTCTCTGTCTTTATCTTTCTCAGCGTCAATAGCGTCTTTGTCATGCTACAATATTACTTTGATAACTGTCATTATGTCAAACGAATATATTTACACATAAAACGAATTTACAAAACACCTCTTCCCAAAAATTATGTTTACCAACTACCATTTCCTTCGGTAATTTCGGAATGAACAATCCCGCTGTCAATTCCAGTCTGTATATATAATATCCGATACACATGTTCCCAGGAACCGACCGATACAGTAAACAACCAATTAGAACTCGTTATTTAGGTCACGTGACTGGTTATCAGCCAATCAGGGACCCGTATTTCCTGATTCGGTCGGTTCCTGCATGCCCCCACCCCATTCACCGGTTGTTTATGTTCTCGCAGCGACCAGCGCTCACGATACTCGTACGTCCAGAACCCATTGACATCAATCAGAATGCTGACTATGATGTCGCCCTGACCACAATTTTATCAAATCTTTAGTGTGATCCGTTCAGGTTCTGCTGGTTTCACCATGTCACCCTACTCGTTTTCTTCGCTCCCTTTGTTGTCACTGCACCCGGCGGTGGGCTGTTGCGTCGGTGTTACACTAGGGTCTAACCCCTTCACCGTAGTGGCGGCTAGTACACTCGCCTCCTCACGCACTAGGTCCAGGGCGTCGATCCTGGTCTGCGGGGGGAGGGGCCACATGTGTCAAGTCAACCAAGCTTTCGATTGGTAGGGGCTCTAGTGACGGAGAACGAACAGCAACACGGGTGCGTATGGTGGGGTAGCGCCCGGCTACGCTTGCAGCGAAAATCTGCACCGGAAGGACCCGTGGCTGAAACCCATTTGAAAGGGATATGCACCAGGCACCGGGATTTATCCTAGCCCCGTCCCTGCTTTTTGAATTTGTATCTGCACAAAAGCAGTAGTGTAAGCTGACTTCCAGCTTGTTCATGACGCAAAACGTCTCACTTTTGGGACTTCGCCCAATTATTAAGTTCCTATCTTGTGACATTCTAAGATACTACGTCCTGGCTCTGACTCAACTGACTCACTGTACTTCGTGATACGACACATACACTCTCTCTCTCTCTCCTCTGAAAATGAGTAGAATGACCTCACTTAGAAATCAGCTCAGCTGATAAAGTTGTGTAGGGCGCGAAGACAGACATACAGACTTGTGCGCGCGATATCTTGACCATGTGTGCGCGCGTGTGGACATTTGTGTATAACTTCCGACATGTACATAGTGTTAGGATGTACAATTTTAACGCTTTTCAGGTATTCCGTTCATAATTGGTAACCGTTAACATTCTCCTTCCCCTAGGTATTGGTTTCCAATGGTTCTCGTTGCAAACAAGATGGATTTGAAGAACCCGAAATCAGTCAATGACAGTCAAATCGATGCTGTTACGAAAAAACTTAATGTAAGTTTCACCCTATTCAAATCGACTTAAACTTCCACGGTTAGATTTTATCTGTTGTCTTCCAATTACCTAGTTCGATCTCCCAACTAGTGCCCTCTCGTGAAGACAAGTGCCAAGGATCGAATGAATGTGGACGAAGCATTCTATGAGCTAGTACGACTCGTCAGAAAGAACAAGAAGGGTCGTGGAGGAGGTGGCGGAAAATCAAGAAAATCATGTTGTCTGTTGTGAAGATGTTATATTTGTACCGTGTATATTGTTGTGTGAGATATATTGAACGTTGAACAGAGAATTGAAGGAGAGATGCAATTCGTTAATTGGTTAAAGGACTGAACATTGTTGATACCGAGAGTGAGAAACAAGTTATATGAATCGTAGTGAGATTTTTTCAAGAAGATGAATCAATTGTTTTAATTTTCCAATGGTATCCTCCACCCTAACTAAATTAAAGAACCTGATCTAAATGTAATGTGTTAGTCAATATATACAGGGTTCACACGGTGCAGTATTATCATTACACACCTTTTTCAAATCGCACACAGCAGCTGAAAAAACGTGCCAATAACTTTGTGCAAAATAAGTGTTAAATAAACCATAAACGAAACTTATGTGCCTTCTCACTCTCAGTCTCTCTCTATATCTCTCTAGTTTTTTCAACTTTCATTATGTTTCATAATATCAGCAGTTTCACTTTGCTGCTCTTTCTTGCTCTAACGCATCTTTCTCTCTTGTTTATACATTTCTTTTTATCTCTGTCAATAATGTGCAAATAACAACAGCAACAACTTATTCACCAAATATCCTTTCATGTTCAATTCCAATCTAACAAAGTATCTCGTGACAACTTCTTCCCACTACATCTCACAGTTTGTTAGTTTGTTATTGTTACATCGTGTCTCTTTTCCAGATCCCTCAAATCCTGTAACACCCGGCTGTTGCTAAGGTAGCGATGCTGTAGCGTTTGGTGGACATCAAACCTGTCGATAGGCTTCACAACCAGCATCCGGTTCAGGAGGTCTTTAGCTGGAGAAATGTAGGGTTAGTGTCACTAATTTAGAAACAGCCATGCTGTATCATATTATGGAAAGAACTCAAATATAATCAGCTATATTCAATTGTATTACCTTCACTCGATATTTGTTTCCAAGGATTACTAGGGTACATGAATGAAGCATTGTTGATCTGATCACAGATATCCTCATCCTCATTGAATGGGAAGGTACCGGACAGTGTCACATATAACACAACACCAGCCGCCCAAACATCAATGTTCCTGTCCCAGTTACAATGTGATATCACCTCAGGTGCTGGGAGGGTTAGGAGTTTAGATAGGGGAAGAATGGGATTAAATCTGGAGAGAATTAAAGAGCTGGCCCGATCAGATCAGGAGTTGGAATTTGGAGTTTGAACATTTTCAAAGTCAAATGTGATCCCTAAATCTACCAATAGTTACTCACCCAGATATGCAGGTGTTCCCACCATGCTCTGTCTGAACTGATTCACATCAATTATCCGGGCATACCCGAAGTCACACAGTTTAACTAGAGGCATGGGGGCATCCTCGGCTAGCAAGACGTTCTCAGGTTTCAAATCACAGTGCACAATGGCTTGGGAGTGGAGGTACTTCAAAGCAAACATTATCTGAATGAGAGATAGAGGGTTTAGCATGGTTCATTTTTCTAAAATATTACTGAGTGTAGTGTTCATTAGCTATACTTTGAGTTTGACATACAGTTACACAATGAGTACCTGTATAGTGAGAAGACAGGCGACCCGCTCATCTAGTCTGCCCTGTGGAGAGTTGAGAATCATCTCCAGCATGTCACTATGCATCCGCTCCATAACAACAAACAACTTGACATCCGTCTCAAAGGTGTTCTGGAGAGGGGATGACTGTTATTAGGGGTTCTGTTGGAGGGGGAAATATTACAGGAGCGGGGCCGGGGTTGCTTCGGATATCGTGGTAGGGGTGAGATTATTATTCCTTTGCTTGAGGGCTGTCTGGAACAAAAAGATCAAATCAGAACAGATGTCTGCAATTTACTAACCATCATGGCCACTACACAAGGGAAACTGGCCCGTTTTAGAATCTTAACTTCGTTCTCAATTGTGTTGTTTCTCCTTTGAGCTCCGAAATGATCTTTCTTGATTATCTTAACTGCTGCTTTACGACCTAATCACAACGATATTAATTTCACAGTCTATCTCTCTCTACGAATTAAGAGGTTAATTTAGCGAGGTATCAGATCACAATGGTGTAGTACCTGTTTGCCGGTTGATAGCTCCGTAGACCGCCCCAAATTGACCACTCCCCACCATGTCATCTATAAAGATCTGGTAGACTTCACTGATATCTCTCTTGTCGATGGTGGGGAAGGATAGTTCCTGGTGTAGCTTCTTGTTCTTCCTGGATCCTGAACATGATGATCCTATGGGTTGGTTAGTCTCAGGCAAACCCAATCACACGGACAATCAAAGAGGGAGGGAGGATGCTGGTTTATATTCATGATATTAATGTACGTGCTATAAATAACATGTTCATGCGAGAAAAGAAGAACAGAAAGTACGAAGTCTATGGTTTACACAGACACAATTTCAGGTGGAAAGTAAGGAACCATGCTTATCTTGTCAGAGAATAGTTAGCAAAGATGGGACATGTTTTATAGAGGTGCTGTGAGAGACATGCTCCTAACCTGTAGATCTCTTGACACTACCACATCTTGTCTTCCTCTCTTCTTTGTTGTATTGGGGCATCATCGCCTGAACTATGGCATCAGACCATTCAGTCTTCTTACTCGTCGCGGCATCAGCAGCCACATTAGAACTCTGATCAGGGGGATGGGTTATAGGGGGGCTTTGTCATAGAGGGGGGGGGGGGCTGTATTACAGGCCACAGGGGGGGGGCTTTGGAACTGCACTTACAAATGAGTAGACAGTAATCTTCCCGTGGTTAGTATGAATATCAAAAAGAGCTCCGTTAGTGGCCTCCTCTTCTAGAAAGTGTATCTCATTGACAGGGAGATCCTTTAGGTAGACAGTCCCTGGATCCTCGCTTTCATAGAAGGTCAGGTTCTTGCTGCTCAGAACCATAAACACAGGCAGAGCATCTTCGCCAAGTTTCTATTGAGAGGAAGGGAGTTGTATTAGGGTGTAGAGAGAGTGATAACCCCTTACTCAACCAGTAAAGAGAGGTGTCATTCAATCGCCATGTTTTTGGGTTGTCGATCTGGCTGCGCCGACCCGATCTGAGCCAGACAGATTTTGGGTGGATAATAAAAAGCACTAAACTGAAACATACCTCGGAGATATCAAATTTGACCTTCATCCACCCTTGTTTAATTATCTTGCTCTGCCTGTGTGTCTTCCTGATGCTGACACATAACCGCTGTACAGGTATCATGGTATCAGACAGTGGTCCACCGGATGAAGTGGTATTGTTGTTTCCTCCATCACCCAGTTCCTCTAGCGTGGTAGTACTGGAGACACTAGAGGTGTTAGTGTGAGGAGGATGTGGGGGATAGAGAGGGGGAGGAGGGGATGCTAAATCAAACAGGTGTGTGTGGAGCATGATTTGAGACCATGCTCTCTCCCACTCATTATAATACACACCCAGCAGATCTATCAGTATCAATCAATCACACGAACAAATGTATATAAAGAAGATCTAAGAATAGGATTTCATGAACACAAGATTTCGGTGTTGTGGTGTGATCTTGTGCTGTCTAGTTCAGTTGGCTGGCGATAAGGAGAGATGAGGTGCAAGAGAGAGAGAGAGAGATAAATATCACACATGATTGATGAAGCTGATCACACACACATTCCCACACACATCCCCACACCTCACAAACCCTGCACGGTGACATGATGGTATACATCAATGCTGCACATAAACAAACCCATTGGAAACTTCAGCGGCCGGGAACACGCCGTGAGAGCGAGACATACACACGGGGCATTGATCGTCGCACCTCGGTAAATCCTTGAGAGTCATATTACTGACGGCCTTCTCCAGACTGTGTCGCTGACCCAGGTTCGGGGTTAGAAATAAAGGGCTGCTCCTCCTCTTTCTCGTCATGTTGGTTACAGAATGGGTCGTCTGCAGTGGGTACCACAGAGGTATAGAATGTAGACTGACCCACTGTCCGACCACTAGGCTTCCTTTCAGCTCCACCCTGTTGTACTGCACCCACCCTGCTCACACAGTCACACTTTAGTTAATCACACACTACACACTTGTGATACATATCACACTAGATTCACACATTGTACTTGACACGGCTCGCTAGATATTCATCTTGATACATGGGTTATATAATCTGCAGTTATATGGTTCACTTAACAGGCTTCTATCTCTCATGTCACACACATGATGGGATTGTCACATGATTTAAACAATGAACATAACGACATGGTTGGTGATATAATATATTAATACTATCTTCTAGAAGGATTGCTGGTTGAGTGTGTGTTGGGCGAATACACTTCCTAATATGGTAAGATCTGTTTACTCAATTGTACTCCAGTTAATAACTAATGTTATGTATCATGTGTTCAAGCCCCATTCCACGGCTCAGACATTATATTTATCGCTTTACAACTACAAAAAGGAACTGTACGCTTGTACAATGTACACATATAGCCCACACGAAGGGGAGGGATGGGTAACAGATGTTTCTCTACACACAGAGCGGCCCGGGGGCTATGTTCTTACCTAAAATCGTTGACAATAGTCGATTGGTTGGACTCTGAAAAAGAGAGAAGTGTGTGAGTGGGGTTGAGACAAGAGAGAGGGGTGTATTAATCAGCTTTTAAATGGCGAGAAATAGCTGTGGCAATATACGGTGTGTACTCATTGTCTGTCTGTTTGAGGCTGCTGAAAGAATGCTCTCTTTTCTCATTTCACGTGCTTTATAAACCGTGCGCGTTGTGGGCCGCGCGCACGGTTCACAAATAGCAGTTTAGCGCGCTACTGAAAGTGTGCAGGGGTGGAATCAGCGGGTTTATTGGGACCTTCTTCCTCTCGGATGGTGGAAATGTTAGCAGGGCCCCATGAGCTAATCGTCTCCTTTAGATCAGGAGCATCTGGGAGGGCCCACGATCCTCGTCTTACAAGGGGCGCTGTCTTGTCTGTTTGTTTGTCTGTTGGTGTAGTCGGCTCGCTTCCTAACATTGTACACATGGGATTATAATTGCACGGGGTTAAATGGGGCAATACAGGGACCTAACTGATAACTGTGTCCAAACTATGTTGAAGGGAGTTAGTATGATGATCCTACCTGAATTAGTGGAGTAGTATACAAACATCTCCCCTTGGCAATTATCACCAACTTTTTTACAGCAGTCCCGGTGTGCATTGTACTTGCAATCTTTACACCGCATGCCCTGCCTTATCAAACCCATCAGCTGAAAAAGAGGAATGTGACCCACGGGGATGATAAATTTTATGAAGGAGCGTGATGAGAGACAAATCTATTGTTGAGACATACTCAACAGAGATCTCTCTGCATCAGTCCCACCTGCACACAAAGGAATACTGTAACGCTAGTTTGTACGCGTGTGTGCACTACAATGTGCGTGTTTCCTGTGAGCGAGATAGATATAGAGAGAGAGATAGAGAGAGAGAGAGAGAGAGAGAGAGAGAGAGAGAGAGAGAGAGAGAGAGATAGAGAGAGAGAGAGAGAGATAGTGAAAGTAACAGGGAGGTAGAGTAAGGGAATGAGATGGTAACCAGTTAGAAAAAGAGAATACAAAGCTTACTCGGGTCAGTCAATTAACTACAGTGTGTATAGTTGTGTGTGTGGGTAAAAGTGTGATAGATATATTAATAGCCATTCTACTGAACCCGCTTGTCGGAAGAAACCACATTCTCTTTTTCTCTCTTTTTTCCTCTTTCTCTCCCTTTGTCTCTCTCGTTCACTTTTTTCTTCTTTCTCTCCTTTTGTGTAGCAATTAAAAAAATTGCCGTCGGTAAAATATGGTTGGTAGCTGTGGGCAGCGGTATAATACTACCAGATAAGGATTTTATTTCAATTCGGGGGCATCTGAACCAGCTGGTGGTTATGGTGTTTAGAGGAGAGAGGGATAAAAGGGGGGGAAAAGAAGAAAAGGGAAAAAAAGAAAAAAAAAATAATAAGGAGACAAGGGGGGAAAAAAGAGGGAGAGAGAGGAAGAAGGATTATAAGCCTGAAAAAAAAGAAGAGAAATAAGAGAAAAAGTAAATAATAGAGAAATAACAGAGAAAAGTACATAATCATGATAATATAAGAGGAGCACTGCACCTACCAATTTGTTGCAGTGTTGGCACACGGTTGGAAGGCGATATGAGTGAACTACCCAGTGATGAGGTACAGCCATGTTAACTCCACTACTAGTCGCCGACACAGC
The DNA here is from genome assembly GCA_020137815.1 of Hormiphora californensis. Classification (NCBI taxonomy): domain Eukaryota; kingdom Metazoa; phylum Ctenophora; class Tentaculata; order Cydippida; family Pleurobrachiidae; genus Hormiphora; species Hormiphora californensis. The sequence goes on from CM035354.1 coordinate 8,355,794, forward strand.
ATTGTCCAAGGGTTGCTGGAGGAGGAGGAGAGTGTTAACAAACAATCATAATATTCAATTCTAATTTCTCTGAGGACAAAGTTTAAACGTGTGTGCAGTGGTGAGATGCCACGCAGAGTTGTTCGTCAGAACGATTAGGGAGAAGTATGAAAATGGAAAGATGGAGTGAGGGGGAGAGAAAAGAGAGAAATAAGAGGGACACAGAGAGACATGGTATAATATATGTACAATATGTGGTCTAATGAACATTCTAACCATCGTTGTTGCACTTGACCCTGATTTGAGTAAAGTGTTTAGAAAAATTGGACCACTATTTAAATATAAAAAAGGAGAGAGAATGTACCAGTGAGATTGGTATGCTTTTCACCCAAGATCGTGCTCCTGGCCAAATCAATCCGCGGTGAACCATCTACAAGAATCCACAGCAGCCCCCTTTTCAGACCCCACTTTACTATAGCGTTTCAAACTCTTTCACTCCTCCAAATTAGTTTAATGGTCTCTCACTCTCTAGGTGTCTATATCTCTCGACAAGCAAAAGGAGGAACCCACAGCGTCATAGGGAAGGTAAGCACATTCACACCACACAGGGAGATACTAGCATGGGAGTGATTTTCTGGGAACGCGTGTTTTGTACTGGCATATCTAAAAGAGAGAAAAAGGGAGAGAAAAAGGGAGAGAGGAGAGGAGGAAGAGATGAAGAGAGAGGAGAGAGAGAGGAGAGGGGAAAAAGGGGAGAGAGAGAGAGAGGAGGGGGGGGGGGGGAGAGGGGGGGAAAAGGAGAAAATTGGAAAGGAAGAGAGAGGTGGGGGGGAAAAAATGGGGGGTTTTTTTCCAAGGTTTTGGAATAATGCAGCAAAAACAAGCTACATTCAAAAACCCTGTTCATACTTACAAAATTTTTTTCCCTCATATTTCGAATATACATGAAGTGATTTTACCCGGGGATGGATCAATAGAACCATATCCGATAGCCAATTTACCGGTCACATTTTTCAATAAGTAAAAAAAAACTGCCCTGAAAGTTTCTCTCTCTCTTTTCTCTCTCCTCTTTTTCCTCTCTCTCTCTCTCTTTTCTCCCCTTTCCCCTTCCTTTTCTCTCTCCTCCTCTCCTCTCCTCTCCTCTCTCCCTCTTCCCCTTCTCTCTCTCCCCTTTCTTCTCTCTCTCTCTCTCTCCCTCTTTCTTCTCTCTTTTTTTTTCCCCCTTTTTTTTTTTTTAACTGGAACGAGACTGTCTGTGCTGGAGAAGTTGTCACTGCCCCCTCCCGTTTCGTGGTCCTCTTTAGGAGTGCACTCTCTCAGTAGGAACACGCAACGCTTGTGGAAGTTCCGGTTACAACCTGGACAGGGATAATGTAAGGATAGAATTATATAATAAAGAGAAGAGGATAAAAGGGATAATAGAAAAGGGAAAAACTATAGAAGGGAATTTAAAGAAAATTTGAAGAGAGGGGTATTTAATTTGATAGGTTCGATTGAGAGTATTTTTAGAGGGCCCATGATTATTAAAAATATACTGCGTGTTTTTTGCAAATCAAGGCTTGTAGCTACACAACAAGGACAGAGAATGAACGGACGAACGGACAAATTTACAGTGGCAAGCAGCTACAAGCCTCCCCTTTCCTGTTTTTTCTATCTTCCCTTTTTCTTCCTTTCCCTTCTTTCTATCTTTCCCTTTTTTTTCTGCGTTTGCAGTGAAAAAGTTTTTAATTCAATAAAAGAGAGAGGGATGTGAGGAAAAAACAAATAGCCCCCTGGACCAGTTGCAATATATAATTATAAAATATTATTGGAGGATTAAAAGATGAAAAAACAATCAAGCTCTCGGATCCCCGTGAGCGGGCAGACAATACTCTCTTTTTCCCTCTCTCCCTGGAGACAAGCGTCTATATACCCAGTAAACCCTTCCATTTCCAAAACCTCATCTGGAGAGACGGGTAAAACTCTAAATCAATATCTATAAAATTTTATCTTTTTTCCCTGAACCCTTGGGAGTAAAAATGCCCCAAAAGTTTTCTTATTCTAAAACTCTTCCAAATTTGTCACGGGGGTTAGAATGTTCTTATAGTATGTAGATTCCTATTTCCCGATCTGACAAATCACATACTAGACTACATTGGCATGTAGACCCCCTTGTGAAGACCCCAATTTTTTCCCCAAATTTGATGTATAAACTCCCTTTTTTTATTGTTTAAATACCCCTATGGGCGTTATTGACTTCCCCAACAACCAAAAAACCCTTTCCCCCCCAAGTAAAAAAGGGTTTTAACAACACAATTTTTTTTTACCAAAGGGGCCCAAACCCAACCCTCGCACTCCCCTTTTCCCCAAAAAGGGGGAAAAAGGGAGGATTTGATGCCCTTTGGGGGGAACCCCTCTTTATTAAACCCCCAATTTCAAAGAGGTTTTTTTTAAAAATTTTTTTAATTTAAAAATTTAAAAGTTTAAAAATTTAAGGGGGTTTAAGTTTAATATTTAAAAAAAGGTGGTTTTAACCCAAAATTTTTTTTTAAATTGGGGGGTTTTCTTTTTTTGGGTTTGGTGTTCCCCGGGGTTTTTTTGGGGGGGGCCCCTTTTTTTTTGGGTAATGTTCTTTGGGAAAAAAAAAATTTTTTTTTGGGGAATTTTTTTTAAGAAAAAAAGGGTTTTGGGGAAAGAATTAGGGAACCCCTTTTTTCAATTTTTTTTGGAAAAATCCATTTTTAACTAAAATTGGGGGAAAAAAAATTTTGGGAAAATTTTTTTTAAGCATTTGGACTAAAAAATTAGGTCCTTTAAAAATGCGTATTAAGAAAAGGAAAGTGGGATGGAGGCTAATGGAAAAAAAACGGTTTTTTAAATAAAAAAAAAAGGGGTTTGGGGAAGAATTAAAAAAAAAAGGGAATTTTTCCCCTTGAAAAAAAACCCAAAAAAAAAAATGGGGATAAAATTTGGGGGAATGAAGGGGTTTGGGTCCCCCTTTTATTTTTGGACAAACCCTTTAAAGGGAAAACCCCCCCCCCAAAAAAAAAAAAAAATGGAAAAAAAAGGGAAAAAAGGGAATTTTAAAAAAAAAGGTTTAAAAGGGTTTTTTAAAAAAAAAACCCCAAAAGGGGCCCCCCTTTTTGGAAAATTTCCCCGTTTTTTTCCCCAAAAACCCCCCCCCTTTTTTTTTTTTTCCTTAAAAATTTAAAAGAGTTTGAATTAAAATCTGGGTATCGGTTAAACAAGGCCTGTTTTCGGACCTTCAGTACTGAATGGGTTCCTCCTTTCTTTTTTGTAGATCGTGGCGGGTGTATCTAAAGGAGTGAGTGTGAGAGGGGTGTGTGATTCAATGATGGTCCTCATTGTGTCAGTGGAAAGCAAAATGTTTTGTGTTTTGGCAATTTCGATTATGAGAGAATAAAGAGGTTTGTGGGGATGAATTAGGGAACCCTTATCATGACGATATTCATATTTCATTTGGAAAGAGATAACCATGTTAGCGAACTAAATTAGAGAGGTTTGATAAAAGTATGCTATTGGGAGACATTGAGTAAGATCAGTAGAACTCATGTTGGTATACGTGACAGCTATCAATTAGAGTGCACAATAGTAGTACAAGTAAGCCTAGTAATCAAGAACAGAGAGAAAGTAGAGATAGGGAGATGACTAAATGGATAAGGAGAACGGTATGATATGGATAGGTAGATAAATAAAGAAAAGGAGAGATTTAGAAGATGAGAATGAATAACAAAAAACGACAGAAAAAGGTTGAACTGTTTGTCCCGAGTTGTTCTAAGACACAGTGCTACACAAAGTAGGGAGATGTACCTTCAACTAAAGTATCAGTAGATAGTTGGGAGGAGAATTCTCTGTCTACCAGGACCCCTCGAGGTGCCCTATAATCCTGGTTGTGAACTGAGCTCACCCTGGCACCCACAAAGGCTACAATACACGACATATCCGACACAAGTTGAACAACAAGTAATGAGAAATGATGGGCCGCGTGTTATCATGTTATATTTATGTGGGGGAGGAGTTAAAATGTTTTAGGACACGCCCCCTCCCCCTTGTTGAAAAGTGCTTACGCTACATCGTGACTTGTTCGTGCATTATGCATGTGAAGCATTACACATGAGCCAGTTCACTTTCTCTCTCCCCCCCTCTCTCTCTTTCTCTCTCCTCTACATCTCCTTCAAGAGATGATGTAACTTGTTACGTTTGTAAACAAACCGATACAGTTTCTTCTCTAGAAATTAAAATACTACCTAGATGCGTGACACATGGAAAGTGAGTGTGTAGTAATTTGTAATTAGCAATTAGCGGTGTAATTAGTGACCACTATCCACTTATCCACTTGATGCATGGACGAGTGACCAGGGATTAAATATGCTTTGAGGGGTAAAGTAGGTGCATTTAGATCATAATATGTAGATTGTAGAAATTAAATATGTACTGCCCGTTTTTAAGGGCATATAGTGCGCAGCTACGAAAAGATATATTATGTTCTACTATACAATATGTTAGATGAGTTGATTCTACCATAAATTGAGGGAGGAGGGTGAAACTTGGTACATGGTGGGAGCTGTACCACTTACATGGTTTTACATAACTACACATAACATCTCTACATTGTCTCACATGAATCACGCACAATGCTGTTCATTCAACAACAAAGAGATACCCCATCCCCTCTCGCTAAATACCCAGTACATTATATGTATAATAGTGGACCCATTTTAGTTTGGTATATCACAGCTGATAGGGATTTGAGACAGCTGTTTTGGAGAGTTATACAGGAAGCTGCAGTCACTCAAATGATTGAGAACACCAGCTGGTACTGGTACCAGTACCTGTGGCAGGAGGGTGGGACTCCTCAACATCACTACTGCTGCCCATGATGGTAGACTCACTATTTTCATCCACCATCACAGCATCATCACCATTGTAGGCCTTCTCAAAGTGAACGTTACTCTGGTAACAATTCTCATCTCCTCCTCCTCCTCCAGCTCCTGACATTCCTTGTTTTTGGAGAGTGCTGCATGCGATACATAGAGATAGAGAGAGAGAGGGGATTAGAAGAGAGCGAGAGAGAGGAAAGAGAGAAGGAGAGAAGAGAGAGGAGATAGGAAGGAGTAAAAGCTGAGGAGAGAAGGAGCGGAGAATTTGGGGGACAAAAGAGAGGGGAAAAAAAAGGTCCGAAAAGGGGGGTTTTGGGGGGGCGGTTTTTTAACCCCCCAGCAAATGGAAATTTGGGGCCTTTGGGTGTGGTCGGGGGTAGAAGATCCCTTGGGGTTTTAGGGCTGTATTGGTTCTCCCCCCCCCTCCCAAATTATCTCTTATACCCACCCCGTCAGCTTTCCCTTTTTCTTAGTTTTCCCTCTAATATGAAATATTTAAGGGGGGTTTCCCCCCCCCCCTTTTCTTCATCTTAATTTTCCCCTTTTTTCCCTTTGGCATTGGAGGGTTTTAAGGCTCGGACCCCCCTTCTTCCTCTGTAACCTAACATCACTCCTTTCCCGTGGATTAATTAAAACCCAAATAAAACTTCTTTTAAAAAAAGAAAGAAACAATTTAAACAACAGGGCCCAAAACAAAAGACTTACACCGGGGGGAAACCTCAAAATTGTAAATCCACAATGAAGTCATTTCATGGATTATGACGTATACGGCTTTCGATACGAATACTTATGAACCTATACCCTATTACTCTGAGAGGGGGGAAAGTATAGTTTCATCCTCCATTCACAATCACATACAAATTTCCCCTTTTCAAAAACCTTTCTCTCCCAATTTTCCCCCGGTAAATTATAGTTCAAACATGAACCG
>CM035354.1:8361680-8383836 GCA_020137815.1 Hormiphora californensis
CCTGGGGGTGTTTTTGATACACCCCGAAATCTCAAATTCGCCCCTCCTTTGGGGGAGAGGAAATATGGAAGCAAAAAATGAATTTTTTAGTTTTCCCGTTTGTATTTGATTAAAATTGTCAAAAAATTTACTAGGCCTGGCTGTATCTCAAAAGCGGGGGGCCGGGTAGGCTAAGAAAAAATTAGATTTTTTTTTTGTCCCCGTTTTACAGATACAAATTATATAACATACCCCTTTTTGAGGGAATCTCCCCTTTTTGCCTGGTAACTCCCTGCCTCACTCCTCTCTCATCAGGTTTTATTCCTACTGGGCAGACGTTGTAGTTTGCTTGTATGTGGGTCGCCCATTTCTCAAAAAACCGAAACAAATTTGGAGCAAATTATTTGATCTGATGACCCAGACCTGGAGCCAATAAATTAATCAATTTTGAAAAAGAACAAGGCTCAAACAAATTTCAAATTATTTAATTTTATTTGCCCCGAACATCCTCCCTAACATTGATCATCCGGGACCCAGTTTCGTGCTTCCCTTTAAAAGGGGGAAGCGGCGAAACCCCCCTTCCCAAAATCCCCCCAAAAAACTGGAGAGGGCGTCCTCTCCATAGTACATGTCCGTGTAAACCCTTAAAGAGGGGAGGGGGGTTCAGATGTAATGGCAATATTTCCCGCCACTGCAACACACACACATGCACCCACTTCATCCCCCTCACGTCCCCTCTTTAGACGATCGCATGCCCTCTTTCAGCCGATCAGCGTGTTCACACCCCTTTAGACATCAAGTTTTCCCCCAAAACCCCCAATTTTAAAGATAGCAGTGTCCATCTCTTCAAACGCTCCCCCCGGGCCCTGTTTTTCCACAATTTTCCAAAACCCCCAGCGATCAGCAGTGCCCCCCCCCAACTTCCCCCTTTTAGAGACGCAGTGCTCACACTCTCTTCAGACGATCAGCAGTGCTCACACTCTCTTCAGACGATCAGCAGTGCTCACACTCTCTTCAGACGATCAGCAGTGCTCACACTCTCTTCAGACGATCAGCAGTGCTCACACTCTCTTCAGACGATCAGCAGTGATTGTACCTGCTATCCTCTTCTGCTCCTCCGTGTGTTATAGATTCATCAAGTCCTGAGAGGGCTGTTAAACCACATAGAAACGCAAATTTATTTAGAAAGACATAATAAGCTCTAGGACGACCGCCCGACCTTGAATGCTTTGTTCAACTCTTCCTCAATAGCACGCAGCTGGATAGGAGGTAGGTATCCCTCAATATACGGGTAGTAGATGTTGCTCCATGGAGATCGGAAACTCTCGCCATCTCTGCAGGGGAAATAAAAACTTGAGATTTGAGAGGATTTGTTTTCAAAGTCCAAGTGAATATCAAATGTTAAACGTTAAAAGTGTTCAGACCTATTGTAATCGCAGACGATGAAATCCTTCTGTTTCATGTCATCTCTCCGAACACTCAGTGGTTGGTCAACCGCCGACAGAAGTTCCTCCGTTAGCTTTGGACACAAGTCCACTAGATCTCCAAGATGCTTGGACAGATTATGGGTGGGCATACGCCTCATTAGGTCGAGGGCGTTTTCCAATTTTTGCTCATTGTCGTGTGACATGGCTATACGGGTGTCGATTTAAGGTTGGTGTTTAAAGATTAATTGACTGTAGATAAAAAGCTTACTGCTTTTTTAGGTACCAGACCAGCCGCCAGGTTACTGGTTAAAATTTAAATTAAAACGACGACAATTTTTTAAAACCTTGGCATCCGAGCTTGATGAGTGAAAACTGAAAATAATAAAGTATTAACGCGCGCGCTTGTCAGAGTGTTGAGCGCGGAATATATTTGCGCAGGCGCAAAATTAATTGAAGGTACCAATTACGCAAAATTACGACCATTTATCTGACAGCAATAAACAATTAAAATAATTATACTGCAAGACATTTAGACACACACCAAAACAATGATCAGAATTGTTGATCTATAAAAATATCCCAGTTCAGAATCTTCATTCTCCAGACCCTGAACCATCATCATCATCATCATCTTCACTATTCGTGATGTCACTCTCTGTCATGCTGTCGCTCTCTTCACTCTCACTGATATTCTCCCACTGCTTCATACCCTTCGTCTTCATCTCCTTCTCCACAAACATCTTCAGCAGGACCTCCTTCTCACAGGCAATGTAACAATCACTCTTCAATATTACATTATACTTGTGATGTCCTATTGTGTCGGGTGCTTGGAACTTCAGTATCACCTCCAGCTCATCCTTGAGGCCAGCTACATATTTGGGTTGTGTTATCACCTCTCCAGTCTTCCTATCTGCGATGAACACCCACCACCCCTCCTCCTTGTCGACAGGGAAGTAGGGACAATGCACAGGGTGTGATTCAGCTTGTTCTGTGCTCAGTGTCTTCTTGTTTCCAGTCTCCTCCTGAAGTGCCCTCCACTCCTTCTCCTCATCATATTGTCCCTCCCCATCTGACTGATCACTGCCAGCATCACTCTGGTCCTGGTCCTCTTCTTCCTCATTATCACTGGGAGGGGCTTCCTCCTCACCTTGATCTTCCTCTGGCTCTTCCTCATCATCTCCATCCTCCCCCTCATCTTTCTGATCGAACTCTGGGGGAGAGATTATGATTTATGATTTGATGTGTCATCAATCATTTAGGAAAACATATTACATATAGGGAGTTTTAGAAAATTAAAATGAGTTTCTGCTAACCTTGTTCATTCTCTTTGTTGTCTTCACTCTTCGTTTTCTTCTTTGGTACTGGCTTCTTCTTCTTAGCAATAGTTTTCTGCTTCTTGGGTTGTTTCTGCCACGTCTTCTTCTTTGCCTGTTCCTTCTCCTCCTCCTGCTCCTGGTATCACGGAAACAACAAGATAATAATAGAGATGAACAAAATGAAGAGATAGAGAAAGAGACGGATAACAAACCTTGGTTGCAGCAGGGGCCTCCTGTTCCACCTCTACTTCATCTACAACATCTCTCAGATACTTCCTTTCCAAATAACACGTTACTGTCACTATCGAGGAGGCTGATATTGTCATCGTGTTCTCATCATCCAACACCTGAAAATGAGGAGAGAGTGGGTGAAGTTATGTTAACCCTAATGAACCTACAACACATCCCTCCGATCCTAACATACCTGACTCTTGACCTGCATGTCAATGTATGGCATGCTCCACAACACTCTCATCATATTATCATACTCTTCCTCACTCAACATCCGTAACCTGTTGAGGAGTGGGGAGATGGGGTTAGTGTTGGGAAGGAGGGAGGGGGTTACCGGTATTAGTAACCTGGGCAGTGGGGAGGGGGTTAGTTTTGGGCAGTGGGGAGGGAGTTACTGATCTATAACTTTCAAAGGATGGGGGTTACTGATTAGTAACATGTGGATGGTGTTTCAATATCTATTGTCAACTGGAAAGGGGGATCAGTTGTGTACCTGCTTTTTCGTTCCTTCTCCGTTAGTTGAGCGAATGCCAGCAGCGTCTTAACATTGTTCCTCTTTGTCATGAAGTACTTGAGCATGTCTTCAGTAAAGTGAGGTAGTTGAAAGAGGGGGTGTTGGTTGGACCACATAGCCTGAACTGCCATAACATTAATCCTCATCAGATTCTCAAAGGTCTGCAGGTTAGGTGTCGCCACGTTCTTCTGCCGTTTTGAAATGATAATTAGTTGGAAACATACGTTAATTGCCTCGTTAATTAGGGCTGGCATCTTCTTAGCTATCACCCCAATATCCAGCCAATTATCCTCGTTCAGTGAGGGTGAGCGGTTGCAGTAAGAATGAAGAAGGGTCCGGGCCTTGATCGAATATAGATACCTGAAGGGATATACCGGGGTCTTCTCAGCTAGCTGCTTGCACTCCTTCATCAGCAGAGGGAGCTGGAAGTTGTCTGATTTCCTCGCCTTGATCTCCTTGTTGTTACTCTCCTCAAACTCAAAGGCAGAACATACCACCATTATCAACTTTTGACATTGTGAAGACTGTTCCGTGCTAGAATACCAAATAGCATCTGGGTGGTTCTCAGTAGAATGTCATCAGCAGAGTATTTTATACTCTTGTACCACCAGATCCCACTACTACCGGGAGGAGGATCATGAATATAGCCACATAGACACCCAATACAAACACACTGTTATCTTTATCAACTATCCAGGAGGGTAGAGCAATACCAAACTGAGTGGCCTGTGGTCCATCTGGGTTCCCGTGATCTATCCAGTTTTGTCGAGTTACTTCATCAGTTAATGCCTGGTAAGCCTTGTTGATATTAACAAATATCTGTTCATCTCCTCCCTTATCGGGATGGTGGACGAGTGATAGCTTCTTGTATGCCTTCTTATTTCCTTCTGTGTGGCCTCTGGATCAATACCCAGTATCACAAACGGGTTATACTCAACATGTGTGTTTTCAGTGGTGGCTGCTTTGTACGCGAAGAACACAATAAGAGTCCATCCAACAGCCAAGACGAGGAATTTAATTACTTTAACTGGGGTATTCTTTCGTTTCTCTCTCAACACGTGAGATTTGTGAAGGCAGAGGCGACAGGTGCAAGGAACTGTACGCCGCTTAGAGCGGGGGTCAGATTTGAAGGGCCAGATCAGATAGGTGAGAGGGAGGAAGACAATGAGAAAGAATGCCAGCATGAAGTAATAAAATGTGGAACCAGTCTCGTCATACTCGAACTGCATCGCCATAGTGGATCCTATAGAGGGAGAGGGGGAGTTTAGATTAGGGTAGGGAGAGAGTGAAACACAGGGATTAGAAAATACAAATATCAGCTAAAAGTAAGGATCGGTGGGGTAAAAAGGGCTCAAAAGATGGTCAGAAATGAGGTCAGAACTCAGCTCCCCCATGTAACAGCGGAAAGTGCGCGCGCGGCAATCGCTGACGTACGGACCAAGGTGACTCGACACAAGAGAGACCCGGCGCCCTACATACAGCAACACGTGGTGTGAAAACTGTGACCAACCCAAATGTAGGTACCCTCAAATGTCAAATAAATTAGTATAAAAAACACATCAGGGGGGGGGTTGGGGGCACACATACCCTTTCTCTCAGGTATCTCTTTCTCTCACCTGAAATTCTCCCCGGCTACTCCTCAGAGAAGAATATTCATCCGTACTTAACCAGGTCTCACCGGAACACCGCCCCCCCAGACATCACTACATGGGTTAAAAAACAATATTGCGAATAATTCCCCACAACCCGAAAACCAGACTCAACATAATATCTTCCACACCACACCTCATCACCCCCCACTAGATAGTAACCTATAAACCCCTCCAAACACACGAACACCCCCCCACCCCACAACGAATTGTCTAACTCCCAATGCAAATCCTCCTCACTGTACCAAGGCGTACCCCACCCGTAAAGATTTCAGCATTTCGGGGTGAGACCGCATCACCAACACCGCCGATAACTCATCGCAATGACAGTCCAGACTGTCCCCTACACACCCATTTGGCCACAACCAAGGGACCACCCAAGGGCACTGTATTCCCTATCCGGTGGACTGCTCCCAGAAACGTCAAAATTAACAACTAGAATCTCATTACTAAAGTTCAAGTGACCCGCAGTATGGTACGTGGGATTCAAGGAGCTGTTATAGTTACAGTCAGATTCAACACTCTATTTCTCTTTCTTTTTCTCTTTCTTTCTGCGTGTTGTCCCATTCTACATAAAGAGATCAAAATATCTTTTTCTAAATAACTCTATCATCCCTTCTTTTCATTATCTTTTTCATGATCCTTCCTCTCTCTCAAGCCTCTCTGTAGTTCTCTCTGATCCCACACTTCAGGGGCCCTACCAACATGAATAGTCCCATTCTATATTTAACTATCCGGCAGTTAATTTCCCCTCTCACTATCTTCATGCTCTACTGATTATCTACCCTCTATAACAACTTGTTAGTACAGACATATTGTTGTGATCTCAGCACAGTACAGACATATTGTGATCACCTTGGTAATATAATAACACAATATGTGTCACACACTATGTTACCATGGTAACCCCCCCCCCCTCTGTAACACACCCCCTTGTTACAGGAGTTACGGGGTTCTCTGTTACGAGTTTATCACGCGTGGAAAGACACCCTACGGAACCTTCCAGAACCGTCAGATAAAACGCAGTGTAAGTTAAACAGTTGGTCTAGGGGAAAATATTACAGAAATATGGGGGGGGGGTGTAAACACCTGTAAAAACACGTCATCTGATTTTACCAGGACCTTGAACTACCCCAGGGCCCCCATGACATTATTAATTATCACATTTCCATGGTTCTGTTATCTCTCTCACATTGAATACAGGGCCCTGCATGCTATCACGCATGTCTGGTGCACGGTGTTATGTCGTTAAATTAACTGCACCCTTCCTCTATCTCTCCTCTTTTTCTTCACATTCAAATTTCATTACCGAGTTCATAACTCGTATATCGCACCATATAAAACCCAGCTTCAACCATTCTCTCTCTCTCTCATCCAACTCTATACCACTGTTGTAGCACTATGTACATTGATGACAGGGTTGACAGAGCTTTACCACTCAGCAATATTCCCATGTGTATGCTCCCATTCTGAGAAGGAGAGAGAGACAGAGAGAGACAGAGAGAGAGAAAAACAAAAGATAGAGTAGGAGACGTCATTTTTGTTCCATATCGGGCAGTAAATGGCCCATTATCACCCATCACTTGCAGAGAGAGAGAGGGAGGGAGAGTTGCATATGATAGACCAGCTGCAGCTTGGGTCGGAAAGGAAGAGAGCTAGAGGAGAGAGAGAGGGAGAGAGAGTGTGTGTAGCCATGTGTTTGCCAAGTGAGACACTGTCTAGACAGAACACTGTCTACAGATACAAACACTATACAGACAGACAAACTGAAAACTTTTCTATCATGCTTGTCCCCAACCAAGCCATACACGAAACAACCACTATCCGGCTCACTAGTTGCCACAAAAAACATGTACCATTTTGGCATTTGCATATAAACTATCATGTTAGATGGACCAGCTGCATATATCAGCGGGCCCTCTACCTCCTACACAGTGCAGGTGCTGCTCCACACACAGCACTGTAATAGGACTGCCTAGCATGATAAAATGAACCATTGTTCTCCCGGGATTGTGCACTGCTAATTTCCACCTCATTCACTATCCGGGGGGCAGACGGGAGAATTCCAGAAAAGTAATGAGCACGTGCTCATCTCATTCACACTTTATTAAATCCTGAACTCTTCAAATCACTTTGCTCAGACTGGGTGCGAGCAATGTAAAATGTCTCAAACCAAGTCCTAACTCCTATATTTTCCTCAGGTCCCTAACGGGTACCCAAGACCTAACTCTGGTATTTTCCTCAGGTCTCTAACGGGTACCGGTTACCCAAATCTGAGGAATGCCCAGACGATCTATATCACCTGATGTTGAAGTGCTGGAACGCAGAGTCGCTGAAGAGGCCGAGCTTCCAGAACATCTACCAAGATCTGATCAACATGAAACTCGGATTTGCCAAGTTAGTTACAGAGACACTGTTTAGAATGTTATACAGAGAGAGTGTTGGGGAGACAGATGGGGAGTGGCTTCACTTGTCGTGTTCTTGACAGTGTTGGAGAGAGATAGAGAGAGACGATAATGTATTTGATCTCGATCTGTCTCCTCAATTTTTGCAGCTCTATCTCTCTAAATCAGCTAATTATACAAATCTCTCTCTCTCCCTCTCTCCTCTCTCTCCTTCTTCTCTCTCTCTCTCTCTCCTCTCTCTCTCTCTTCTCTTTCTCACTCTCTCTCTCTCTCTCTCTTCTCTCTCTACTCTCTCTCTCTCCCCCTCTCTCTCTCTCTCTTCTCTCTTCATCGCTATAGATGTGCCATGCATGCCACACTGCAAATCATTAAGCCAAAAGCCCCGGAACCGGCGGACCTAACCTTGTGCACACGCGTGTAAAACCTTGTTTAGTGCGGGACGGTGAGCAAAAAATGCAAGGAAGGGGGAGAGAGGGCAGAGGCACATCACCGGAAGAGGAAAAAAGAAAAAGAGAAAAAGAGGGGCAAGGGGAAGTAGCCTAAGAGGGCAGGGGAGAGCTACATGAAAGAAAAGAAGTGGCCCCCAATTTAGCTGAGAATTGAGTGTGTGCAGTAAGGAAGGGGCCAAGGGAAGGTAATTGTGGCCACATTGATGCCTTTCTATCCCCGTCCCTCACTGGAGTGGAGCACCTGTGTCCCAATATTGCGTGTAGACCATGGTACCACGGGATATTCTTTCACTACATCTCTCTCTTCTCTCTCTCTCTGTCAGTCTCTCTCTCTCTCTCTCTCTCTCTCTCTCTCTCTCTCTCTCTCTCTCTCTCTCTCTCTCTCTCTCTCTCTCTCTCTCTCTCTCTCTCTCTCTCTCTCTCTCTCTCTCTCTTCTTTCTCAATTGTCACATACGCGTCCCTCATGGTGGCATTGGGAAGGGATAGCACGAGAGAAGCCTGGATAGATGGAGGTGAGAGAGAAAGATAGCTCATCACGCTAGACGTGTGAAGAGCTATCAGTGAGAGTCACTAAACCACCCCCTGGACTAATACTATACAGCTAGTTAGTGCTAGATAATTGTACACGTGTACTTTGTGTACAAAGTAATACAAGATTTAATAATCGTGTACTTTGTGTACTTGACTGAGTACAATGGTACATGATCAGTGGTCATCTCTTCCTTCCTCTACACATTAATTACTGGGGTCGTGCCCTATTCAGATTTATTCTGGATACCCCCGGGGGGCCCTCATTTTCTGCAAGGACCACGTATGATACCTTGTTATTGAGCGAAAGAGAGAAAGAGGGTGAGCTCCCATTAGATCACTGTTAAAGCAATGTCCTCATTCACACAATATGGGGTCTCCTTTATCATCATAGTTATCCGTTTCTAACTATATCTCTTCTCTTTCTCTCTTATATAGTATGTCTCTCCTTTATCCCCTTTACTTCTCTTTGCGAATAATAATGTAGCAGAGGTAGTAAAAAGTCACGAGGATTTCCCACGTCACGCCCAGTTACAATGTGTTACAGGGGCTACTGTCGGGCTATTTTCTTCTCTCCTTCTCCTCCTGCAATGGAAGGAGAAATAATATGAAAAAGTTATGATGGAAGGAGAGAAAGGGTGAGAGAGAGAGAGAGAGAGAGAGAGAGAGAGAGAGAGAGAGAGAGAGAGAGAGAAACGTCAGAGAAGGATGTGCGGGGTCCCTGTGTAAAAGATAATGTTTGGTACGCTACTTTTAGTCCACATGCATATATAATACCCTCAGGTTGTTGTTATCAGCTGTTATAACAAGCTTTTTACGGAAGTTGCCCGATTTCATATTTCTCTCCCCTTCAATATTCCCTCATATCATTATCTCCCCGTGTACTTTCTAGCTCCTTTTGGAAGGAGTGAGAGAAAATCCCCCTCTCCTTGCCCATTACTTCCCTTCTCTCCCTATCCTCCCCATCTCCCTCCCTCTCCTCCTTCTCCCTCCCTCTCCCCAGTACTTCCCCTCCCTCTCCCAAGAATAACTTCCCGTTCAGTACTACTGTGTAGTGAGTAGTTCTGAGAAAACATTGCCCCTGTATCGGATGTTGTCGTTGTACAGCTAAACACTGTGTTATATAACTCACATCACTTCCTATACAGTTAGTAGTCAAATAGTAACAATAATATACCAGTTGACTGGTACCAATCATCAGGGAGGGGGGGGGCTTTCTAAGAATCCACACATTGTCAGACAACAAATAACCACGCCTCAGGGTATAAACCAGCTGGTACAGGACTGGTACAGGGGTGAAACCCAAACAATAGTGTTGTTGCCATATGGCCATTTAAATTCTCACACTAATGCAAATCTCCCTTGAACCTTTTAACAGGCATAGCGTGCCATCCCCCACCCCGACTTAGTATGTACCAAGCTATGTAGCTGCCCTACAGGTCACTATCTGGTCTCAGCCATTATTATTTCCAATACCCCCTCAGGAAACAAAGGTTTGCTGTGTGTTTCGACTCCAAGGATGACAAATCAGAGATCACACCTGACCGCCAGCCAGTGTAAGTAAAGATATTATATCCCAGCTGATTAGCTGCAGTGATCCTGCAGTGATCCTGCCTTGTGATACTGGGTTCTCATCTTGGTTTTTCTGATAGTGTGTTCATGATCCCGCCCTAGAAAAGTTACTGTTCAGATAGGCTAATGAGATCTGTGCAAGATTTAAATAGGAAGTTTGATACTTTATCCCCAAGTACTGTGTGTGTGTGTTTTGTTACCTGATCTCACTCACACTGTACTCTCAAACAGCGTCAATGTGTCGCTGTAGTATCGTGATCTAATTAACCTATCTCTCCCTGAACAACTTGAAAATTCTAGACTGAAACTGTACTTTATTTTCTCAGACACGGCCTTATTTACACTTTTTTTCTGAAATCTCTGGTCCTGGAATACCGGCCTTTCTTTTACAAAGCAAGAATCATAGTCGGTGATAATAGATTCCCCACTCTGAGATATAGAAACGATGAAGTGATAAAAAATAGATGACTGCCAATAACCTTTCTGTTTCCCGATGTTAACCTTGATCCTTTCTTCCCAGGGTGAGTGCCTTCAGACGACAGAGTCTGGGAATGAGGGCCAGTATTAGGAAGGTTATCAAGAGTGTCAGTGGGAAACGGCCCGGTCCCGGATGGGGAAATGATGTGGTGAGTTGTTATTATGTAATACTGATCTCGCACCTTGAACCCGCTCGTTGGTCCCTGTTTTAATTTTAACAAACTCGCTCGTAAAAGGGGGAATGAACGAGTGGTGGGAGATTTTATAGGATTTTAGACAGTGGGACTGAGACAGGGTGAAATGCTCCTGGAGTGCTGCAATCATTGAGATGTAATGATGTGGCACATTGCAATCATTCAGCTGTCAATCTCTCCAGTCTACCGCACTCGTAATTTTCCGGAGGCTCTATCAGACTGATATAGCTGCTTAGAAAGTATGTTTTGTCACCATTTGTCCCACTCCTCTTCTCTACAGAGGTACCAAACCCTCCTAGACATTCACTATCTCAGGGGCGTAATACTTGTCACCAATTAGACCAAATATGGAAATACTGTAGTCTACCGCTCCTCCCACACACACACTACTCTGGAAATCTGATAGCATTAACTTCCTTCCAATTAAAACTGAGCAATTAACATCGCTCTCAACTCGGTAGGAGTGGGAGCAATACAAATACTGTTCTTGTGTGACACGCAGCGCGTATATATTCCGTTAGATTGCAGGTCGAGTAGCTACCAGGGTGTCCGAGTGGTTAAGGAGTTGGACTTAAGTTCCAATGTGCAGATGCACGCATGGGTTCGAACCCCATCCCTGGTATTGATTTTTGTCAAATTACCATCCCCTCTTTCCACCTTTTCCTGGACTTTTTGTATGCTACCTAACTACTTTTCAGCGGCAGGGGAGCCTTTTGTGAGGTACCACGCCCTTTGAAACTGCAACTTTAATAGCTCAACTCAATCGTTTCCGCATTCGATTCTGTTGGAGAAATTATAGATTTTATCGTCAATTATTACAAACTAAATTACAGCTGTAGATCCTATAAGATCACTCACTTTTTAAATAATTTAATATGTCAGCAAAATGGGTTTTCGCATCTCAAATTTCTGAACCGATAATTTACGAATGCATTTTGTAGTTATCAGTCAAGTATGTAATAATTTGGTGACCTAACACGGGAGGAAGCCTCCCAAGTGAGCGAGTGTAGGAACCTAAGACACCACCTGGTTTTGTAACCCCTGAGAACCACCACCACTGCAGTAGCTACAAAGGGAGGGGAGAAACTTGACGGAAGGCGCGGTACTGTAATTTTAGGGGGTTCAGTTTAGAGGCGCGCGCGAGATCCAAGGGACACAACCACGCCGCATGATAGCTCTGACAAGGGCTACTGGGTCATACAGTTAACCAATCTGACTGGCACTACTGAGATCTTCTTAACACCATCTGTCTCTCATGCAGGGCGAGGATTCGCTATCTATTACAACCACACTACTGGACTGCCCTAAAGATAAGATCACTGTCCACTGCAAAAAGGATGCCAGGACTTCTGAGATAGTTAGGAAGGCCGTGTTGAAACTAGGATGGAACGAGAAAGATGCCTATAAATATGCCCTGGTTGAGGTTTATGATCCCAGATTTGGTATGAGACGATCCCAGCCGGCACTAAACACTGCTGTTGAACACAGTATACCATATGTGAAACTGAGAGGCATTATGGAACAACCTGTATTGATAAAGGCAGGCTGGATTAGAAAGGAACAGACTAGATACCTGCTGTGTCCTCGAGGTGTCATACTACGGGTAATTTGTCACACAATATGTCCTGTCAGTCTGTGTGTTGTGGATCTCTTGATATAGATCAATGTTTGTGTGAGAGAGAAAGAGCACTTCAGAATATGAGGCAATTCCTGCCCTAAATTAAGAAAGCATAGAGACAGAGACAGAGACAGAGAGAGAGAGAGAGAGATGTTGAGATGTCACAGAATGATGCAGTGCATGTTAGGAATATTAACGTTTCATGCATCATTACATCACTATAGTATAGGCAACACGGGACCACACACACTGACACACTGACAATATACTCAATCTCCCAGATTCTCGAGCTGAACAAGATGGTCCACGAGGGACTAAGTCTGGGACCACTCTCCCATGAGACGAAGGGGTATCTTCTACAGTCCACAGGGCTGGCCGCTGGTAGGCTGAGTCTTATGTGGAGTAAGGTATGGGGAACACTCGATGGAACCTCTCTTGGACTGTTTGAAGATGAAGATGTAAGTTGGGTCAGTTACTAACATGATGTTATACACACTCCTCTATCTCCATGTTTATAATATCCTCCGTCTAGCTATTTAACCCATGCTAACCCCACCCTCTCCCAGTGTGAGGAGACGTGGGACGAGGAGCACGTTGTGACAGTTCAACATGCCTGTATCAGTGAGGCTAGATGTGACATGTTTACAGTGACAGATCTCCACAACATTGAACACACCTTCCAGGTACCGTTCTCTAACATTCTCTAACATCATGGGCACAAGGTTGGAATGGGTTGATTCTTTCACATGCCTCCTTATTGGAGACCTAGTTGCACCTGTATGGCTCCCCTCTCTCAGAGAAAACCTATAATTGTACTGTTATCCATATGTAAAACATTTAATAGGCTACTGGCAATATGCCCGTTATTATGCGTACGGTAGTTTTCTCTCCCGATATATGGGTAGGAATTCTGGTAGTGATTATCATCATGGCTATTTGTCATTCTTACTGTAAAATGAAATTCAACTGGAACTCTCTCTCTCTCCTTCATTATCTCTCTTTATTTCGCCCTCTCTCTCTATCTTTTATTCCTCAAGGCCACATTCCATTGCTGAAAGTTTCTTTTAGCGGAGGAGGAGCAATTCACACTAAAAAAGGATATGTTTTACCGAAATAAGACACTTTTCAACAACTCTAATTAAATGGAGATATATGTAACGAAAAATATTAGAAAGTGTTAAACCTAAACTTAGGTTCCGTCACCCCAATACCTGAACCCGCACTGTCTCACTTCCATTCTCTCTAAACCCCCTATCTTCCCTCTAACCCCCTGTCCCATGGTAACCCCGGCTGACCCCTGCCTCCTGTCCCATAACCCCACTGACCCCATGTCCCATAACCCCACTGACCCCCTGCCCTATCTCCAGGCGGATGATAAAGACGATGCTACACGGTGGGTGGAGGCAATCAACGCAGCCCAACACTCCCATGCCCCTCCCTCCACACGACTGGCACTGTCATCCAGTCTCCACACTGGCAAGGTACTGGGGGCTCTATTTCTCCCTCACTCTCTCTCTCTTTCTTTCACTCTCTACTATTTCATTGTCTCTCTCTCTCTCTCTCTCTCTCTCTCTCTCTCTCTCTCTCTCTCTCTCTCTCTCTCTTTTCTCATATATCTTTTTCTCTCAATTCTCGCTTCTTGTCTTTTCTTATAAGCTGGTGTGAATCTTGCGGGTTGCAGCCTCATTGGAGCCAAGCAAGAAACACATATCATGTGGAAACTTATTATATATATTATTGGCAAAGCTGAAGTTAAGATACCGGGGGGAAACCAGAAGAGAGAAAAGAAAGAATAATTACCAAAATTCAATAAACTCCCGCCCTATTACAAAAATAGCAGGGCTGTTCTTCCTTTTTTATCTCCCCGCCTTGTTTATCTTCTAATGAGAACCCTCTTGCACAGCGCCCTCCCTCACATGATATTGCACTTCCAGTACCATGAAATGTACAATGACTGACCTCCCCTCCCCACAGTTGTTAGTGATAACAGGTATAGAGGGGGACGACTGCACGGTCAACTACGGTCACAAGCACGTCACATTGAGGAGAGATGAGATGTTCTTCCTACATAATGGAGAGAGGCTGAGTGCCAGCATGGTGGACTGGACTGGGGTGGATATTATTAAACACTGTCAGAACAGTAAGTTGTGGAGATGCTTTCGTCAGTAAATGTTATTACACACTGCCAAGTCTGAAGTCTCACCGAGAGAGACTTCATAGTTCATATCAACGAGTCACCCTTCCGTAGCCTACGGACCGTCATAGGTGCCACTTGTCTTGCTCGACCCTGTCTCACCAAATCCCGCACCCGAAAAAATAAAGGGTGTGAACACCAGATCTTCTTCTTCTAGTCGTTACAATAACACTCGCCCTGCAGGCACAAGTAGTACTCCGAATGGAATCAAGATAGTGTTTAACCACACTAAAAGGTTCAACCTGTATCCCAGTACACATGAGGACTTCTTTGCTTGGGCCAGTGCACTACACAAAGCTGCCATCCAGCTCAACAAGACAGAGGTAAGTGTGCCATAACTGAAACTCCTACATCTAATCAGCTAATACCACCCCCCCCCTACATTACCAACCCCTACTCTAGCCCTTCTACCACCCCCATATACTACCCTAAATTGTACCTTTATCCCAGCTTTACCAACCCCTACTTGCAGGTTATCAGGAACTCCAGTCTAAATGTCCTAAAGAATGGGGACAGTGAGACAAGAAGTGGGAGTCCTGACTCTGGGATACTAAGTAGTGATTCTGTTAAGGTTAACACGGTGGCCACAGTAGCTACCCCTTCCCCTGATATAGAGGACAGTTTCTCTGAGCTAAATAGGAGTATCCGTATAGAGGAAATTAGGTAAATGGGGTAAAATATTATCGAGAAAATACATGTGAATTCTAAAATGTGATGTTACCTCTAACTTAACACTGCATCTCTCCCCTCAGTACTAATAACGATCAGTTTTCACCACTCCGGCTGGGCCGATCCTGTAGCTCTCCACCTCCTCTGCCTCCCCGCAACAAGCCCTTTATGAGGTCAGCCTCCTCCCCTCCCAACAGACCTCTACCGGCCATACCGAGCCAGGCAAATTGATAAACGAGACACTAAAGAGAGGCGAAACTGAGTTTTTTTATGTTTTTTTCAGCGGGTGGGCTTGGGACAGTATTATTTGTTTTGAAAATCGCACAAAAATTTCGAGGCTTGATTGATATTTATTTTTCGTTCGAAAATATACCCTCTGTGTTATTCCCTCCGGCCGTGAGATGCGTCTGTGTGATCCACAGAGAGCTCACGATTATGTATTGATATTCAGCATTTCATTTTAAAAACTACATGACTCCTTTCATTTGTATATCGCTCAAAAATATTTAGACCTGTTTTGTAAAATTTTGCATCTCAAAAGAGCTTGTACAAAGCGCACGCGCTGACTTCACTTGAAAACGCTGCAACAAAGTGCCGCGCAAAATAACGAAACACAGATTTGGATTGCGCCGCGCGGGGTTAACTTAAAGTTGAAATTTTTACACTTTTTTGGATTTTTTTTAAAACGTTTTCGCTTTTTGGATTTTCTTTTTTCAGTTTCCGTGGTTTTAGAAGGATTAGAGACATTTCACATTTCAATGATTCATTTATGAATCGTCTTCCTCCCAATCTTTAAAGTTAAAATTCATGACTGTGTGGGCCTGTATTGGCGTGTCTGTCCTGTCGACTAGATAGCTCCGCATTTCGTCGCCTTGCAGGGACGGCGCTCGTGGGTGTCCGGGTGTCCGCGGACACCCAGACCAAAAAGACGGGGAGAGAAAAGAAGAAAAAATGGAAAAAAACAAAAAGAATTTGAAAAAAATCGGTGAAAACTGCGAAATTTTCGATTTGCGCGCAGCCAGGTGTCCGGAGCTCTGCCGGACACCCAGGTGCACTGCGCGCACCTGTAACGCACGGCAGAGCATAAAGAGGGTTCTTCCGCGCGCCACAGTGCATTTTGACGTGACCAAGGTGTCCGGTTCACCCAGAAAGTTGTGTGCGCGCGGATGAGTTTTTTCTTGTGATCAGAAAACTTTCATCTTTTTTTCCATTTTTCACAAAAGGAGTTCAGAAATGCTTAAAATCGTTTAAAAACGCCTCAAAATGTCCGAAATTTTCGGGGGGCTTCGCCCCCTCTACCCCCACCGGGGCTTGCAGCCCCTGGACCCTGCCTGCGGGGGCTCTGCCCCCTACACCCCCGCCGGGGCTGCGCCCCTGGACCCTGCTTGTGGGGGGTTTCACCCCCCACACCCCCTGACCGAGGCTGCCGCCCCTGGCCCCGGACACCCAGGGACTTGCTGGGCCGAAGGCCCAGCGCCGTCCCTGTCGCCTTGGCGTCTCCTTCGTGCCACTTGTCGTCCCATGCGCATCCTATTAGCTCTTTAATTGATTTACAGGAAACTATCTTTATTCAAATCCTTCAAAATTAGCTTGATGGCTATAGAGTGCTCAATCTTTTCAGAGAGCTATTAACACGAAAACCAAAGAAAACGAATTTTCTTTGGTTTTCGTGTTTATTCAAATCCCAGTGATTATACATGTTGGAAACAGACAACTCAGGGGCGGTGCGCGGCGTTCATTCACGAAAAAATTTTGGGTCCAGCGCTGCAGAAAATGCATTTAAATGTAACACGTGAAGGTGGTCTGGACCACATTGGTCAATAGCGCTGCCACATTATACTCCATTTTTTTTCAACTGTTCACCCCCCAAAGTCGTGCGCGGAATTGTTTTGCGCGTTTATCACATGTTAACGTGTAGCGCGCGCCACCCAAATTTTAATTTTTATTAAATTTCAGTTTTTGGGTGAACAGTTGAAAAAAAATGGACTTTAGCTTTTTCTCGCGCGAATTCGTTTTTTAAATTGAAAATCGGCTCATTTTTTCACTTTTTTGGCGATTTTTCACTTTTTGGCAAGTTTTCCCATTTTCTTCTCTTCTTTCGTCCAAAAAGTAGGTCCTGGACCCATTGGACCCAGCCTTGCTTCGCCCCTGAGACAACTTTCAATCAAAACGAACGATCATCATAGGAAGATTAACAAAGTTCACTATTTTGAAGGATAGCAAACACGATGAATGACAAGATCAATGCCCTCAATGAGAAACAAAGGTTAAAGCTGTTGGTTGGTAAAAACAGCGATGGAAAAGTAGTGGATATGATCAAATTCATTCTAACTGGTAAGTTGTTTAGACTATAAAACGGAATGTGGTATGATGGTAATGTTGATTATGAGGCTGCTTGATATTCACAATAGCGGCGTATCATTTCTTGTTGTGACTTGCTCCGCATTGTTTCAGATGAGGGTATAACAGTGAAATGTGAGTTTGTTATTGCTTCCATCAAGTTGGTTGAACGTCAGGATCTTATTAAACAGGTAATATACCCCCCCCCCCCCGTACAAATCTACTAAATACACCGTGTATTGGTACCGGGAGACTGGCCCATCACAGCAACACGATCAAATGGTCCCCATTCCAGGTAGCAAGTGATGTGATAAGTGCTGTTAACAGTTACATATCAACATGTCCCTCTCAAGATCTTGTCACAGTATCAGAACACTTCCTGAGCTGTATCAAAACATCAGCCATCAAATCTGGGCTGTAAGTTAAATTATATCTACCTACGTGTAACACAGAACAAGATTAAACAGTTTGTGTTCAACAGAATGCATGGGACTCTGAACAAGACAAAGAATATTATCATTGTACATATATTTTAATATTAACCTACCCCTCCCTTCAAGGAGTCTAGATATCCTAGGAGTGGTTCTGGGCCGACTAGATCAGGTAACAGACCAGGTATCGCTAGAAGGGGAAGAATTCACTGGACATCAATACAAACAACAATTCATTAACAGTCTATGTAACGCTAGGTATGTATCGAGTTGTTGTACCCATTCACCATTGAGAGGCGAGAGGACCTCTTGGAGAGGAACCAGACGGCAGACAAGTATCGCTGAAGAGATTCTTTAGCTTTTTTAGAACCTTCTGCTACAGTAGTTTGACGCCCTGTCATTCACTGCAGGTGGCCAGGTGAGGTCGTGTTACCGCTCTGTAAAATGTTCCAAGATCAGAGGGAGGAAGTGGGGGCTGTAGGAGAGAAGATATGTGGTTCACTGGGTGCTGTCCCCA
This sequence comes from Hormiphora californensis, assembly GCA_020137815.1. Taxonomy (NCBI): domain Eukaryota; kingdom Metazoa; phylum Ctenophora; class Tentaculata; order Cydippida; family Pleurobrachiidae; genus Hormiphora; species Hormiphora californensis. Next base: position 8,380,192 of record CM035354.1, read on the forward strand.
CACCCTCTCTTCCTGAAGTGGTCCATCTCCTTCTCATGCTCGCTACAAAGGTTGGGATATAATGTACACTGAGATATGGGAGAGGAAGTCTTGTTACTGCTGTTGTCATTCATTTCTGATTATGTTGTAATCAGGTATCTTTACAGGGTTGTCATAAGAAGATAGTGGCGGGTATAGTGGAACATTTTGACTCTCTTAAAGATAGGTAAAGATACAACCACATGTATGCTAAATTGTTTTTCTCCTTCATACCCGAAATAGGTACACTATTAAAATAGTCTAGTCAATTATTACATTGATCGTCTTGTTTTCACAGTTGTGAACAGTTTGAAGCAGTTGGTACCTGTCTACTCCATATCTCATACGCTGTCCGTCATGACCAGGTGACTACAATTCTTCTATCTAAATATTTTGTGGGTGGTTGCAGCCTGCTGGTACCGGGATGGTTCTGCCGGTCAAATCAAACCAGAATTTACACTTCTACGGAACGCGCGATGCAACACCTCTGACATTGCTCGCGCCAAACCGCTCCAAACTCAACACGCGCGCTGGACCGTGGGAAATTTTCGTGATTCCACCGCCAAAAACATCAAAATAACCGTTCTCTCTGATTTCAGGAGCTTGGGAAGGCTCTAATACAAGAACTGAAGGGAACGAAGCACCACAGTACATTCACTGTGGCCCTGGCACTATCTCTCTTCTCTCACGATGCTATTGCGGATACCATCACCACACTTTTGAAATCATGGGCGACAAAAAGCCTGAAATCTAAGAAACTTCGATCTGCATCCGCATTTGTGGATGGTCAGTTGCTGATAAGTTTTAACATTTTAACATTGGAATATTTCACTATGATTTAGCTTTAATTTCCCCCTCTCATTTAGCACTAATCCCCTCTCTCAGAGTCTCTGAAGGAGCTGCCTGATGTACAATGCGTGTTAGAGGGAGTTATTGAGAGGAGTAGTAAGGGATGGGACTACACTGTAGAAGGTCTTATTAAACTTGGATTCGTACTGTTAGACCAAAATGTAACAGATGAGTCTGTTGTGGGATCCTTCATTCTAGGTAAGACTCAGAGTCATCAGAACTAGTGGAGTTTGATGTTTTTATTTGCCACTTTTTATATCCTCAAATTGATTTCAGAGAAATGTTATCGGAAGCATGTACACTGTAGAAGGGAGGTGTTTAAACAGCTGCTACACCGACTAGTTACCTCCCAGCCCCTCGCCACCAGTGAGCCAGCCAGTTTGCTGGAGCGGGTAGCACGACGCAGTTTACAGCAGATGCTATCACAAGTTGACAAGGTATGTTGTCTAATTTGATAATTCGGGATGATTAATTCATTGAGTTTTAGTTAATATTTTGACACACATTTCCCCACTACAGATAAAAGATATTCTGCCCAATATCCCCCTAATTCCCCTGGCTAATGCCCAATCTGTGCTAACTGCCCTGGTCCCTGTTATGAGATATGATACTCCCCTGAGAGATTCTGCCATGCTAGTTCTTAAGAAGTTCCTGTTTTCTAAAAGTCCCGTCAGCAGGAGGATAGCAGTCTTTGGACTGACTGAAATAATGAGAAAATTCAAAGTAAGTCATCACATTATCGCTGGTTTCTATCTTCTCTTTTTGTTTGTTCTCTCTTCTCTCTGTTTTCTCTTTGTTTTTTTCTTCCTAACAAAGTTGTTAACCCCTTTTTCAGGTTGGTGATACATACAGCCAGGCGAGTCAGTTAACATGTTCCTCTCAAGTCCAGATACATATGATGTACACAACAGACGTTAATGAGGCTGTCTGTACTGAGGTTAGTAGACTCTCCATCAGAATCCTATCATTCTGTTACAATTGTCTAGAACATGAAAGTCACGGTCTCCGTATCTATCATTACAGCAGTGGTATTTTACAGTGTCTAGTTCTACTAACACACCCCTGTTTCAGATAGCACTATTACTAAAGAGGGGTCTACTACAGCAAGGGGAGGTAAGGAGTGATATCTATGATAGGATGAGTGTTATTCTAACAGATAACTATACAATAAGACACTTGGTAATACAGCAGCTGGAGGACAGTCTCACCAAGGTGTACGAGGATCAAACAGGTACAGTTAGTGTTTAGTGTGAGACTCTGTATACACGAACCGTCTGTGCGATATATCTCCCGCTAACTATTGCCAAATATTGTCTGATTCGGATACCGATACTATACATTATTGCAGGTGTCCTGCCCCCATTGAAGATAGGAGATTGTATTGCTGTATCTCCAGACTCCTCTGTACTAAGAGAACCCCTTCCAAACCTTCTCCGAGCTGTACTAAGATGTTGTGCAATCGTCAGACCACGTGATCCCCATGAAGGTATCACACACAGCTTACTGGTTCAGATGTTTCTTTGTGTTTTATCTTTGACAGAGAATAAGGATCGGTTTATTAATTTTCTCTTTGGCACTACACCAAAAGTGCTCTTCTCTACAGTCTCACTAAATTCTCTCATTTCCTCGGTAGTTACCAAGTTAGACACTATGATGACAAGCACGCTAAAGAGAGCTGCCAAGGGTGATATGGGCGACTGGGATCTTGACAAGTCAACTGAGATTGGGCCGACGGGGGCACCCTCAAGAAACCTGGTGACCGCACTAACTCTATACGCTTCACTCGAGGTATAGAACTTCATAAATTAACTTGTCATGTTTAATTGAACTTCTTTAATAAACCTCTTGACATGTCGGGGGAAAGAGTGCCACATGTACCACCTACCTCCCTGTGTATTATAGGTGCTTCTAGAGAGGGTACTGGAGGGCGAGGAGGAGGGAGATACCGCGGGGGAGATGTTCAAGAAGATCTTTAGTGTTCTCTCATCTGTCAATGAGCTGCTAACCACACCACAGGTTAGAGAGAGAGAGAGAGAGAGAGAGAGAGAGAGAGAGAGAGGAGAGAGAGAGAGAGAGAGAGAGAGAGAGAGAGAGAGAGAGAGAAGAGAGAGAGAGAGAGAGAGAGAGAGAGAGAGAGAGAGAGAGAGAGAGGGAGAGAGAGAGAGAGAGATCTGTACTCACACGACGTGTGTAATAAGAGGAGAAATAAGAATGCTATATGCCACTATTTCAGGGTACTGGAAGGGAAAGAAGTCACATAGACCGAGTACCACATATTTCTCTCTCCAAGCCGTGGACAAGCTACTGCACTACATTGCAAGGTGACTAGCACCATCTACTGTCTAGATCTCTCTTTAGTAAATACAAGAATCTTTCTTTAGTCAAATGTAAGGATCTCTCTTTTCGGCTCAGCTTACCAAGGTGTTACACCCTGAATTCCAATGCACCTTCCTAGAATCTCACTCTAAAACAGAACCTTCCACTCCTCCAAACACACATCACTTGTTGGGATCCCCTTACTCAACAACACATAACAGGGGTGATGGTGAGAGAGAAGATATGGATGCAATACTGAGAACGGTGACAGATCTATATTCTTGGACTCTTGGTGTCCTGTCAGAACATCTTAAAGAGGTAGGAACCGTCACTAACCATGCCTTTAGTCAATATCATGTGAACAGTGAAGCTAAACATTTCAATTTCCCAGCTCCCAGTAGAAGAGATCCCAACCCTAGGATCTATAACCCAGTCTCTCCTAACTCGATTATCCAACCCTCG
>CM035354.1:8383936-8401436 GCA_020137815.1 Hormiphora californensis
GAGAGAGAGAAGAGAGAGAAGGGAGAAAAAGAGGGGAGAGAAAGAGAGACCCAGAGAGGAGAGGCAGAGATGAGAGAGAGAGAGAGAGAGAGGAGAGAGAGAGAGAGAGAGAGAGAGAGAGAGAGAGAGAGAGAGAGAGAGAAAGAGAGAGGAGAGGAGAGAGAGAGAGAGAGGGAGAGAGAGCGAGTGAGAGTCATTAGTTGGGGTGCCCTAGTTGAACCCTCAGGCCAGAGCGAAGAGAGCATGTCAACGTTCTCTCTGTCCCCTCACTGCACTAGCCATGCATCAATCTTTCAAAAGAGAAGAGCCCTATTTTTGAGGGTTTATTGGGGATACAGAGGTTCTCCCTCCTTTCCAATTTGTACCCATATCTCTTTCGCCTATCTTTTATTCCTGTTCATAACTAGCTTGTCCTGTCTATGTCATCGAGACAAATTCATGAAATTTTGGTTTTTTTTTGCTTGCTTTAAGGTTGGCCGCCTTTGATTAGTGAAACACAGAAACCTTAGTACATTTAATTGGAGTATGATTTTCGTCTTTCTGTTCTCGTTTCTTTTTCCCTTCTATCAGCTTCAAGAGACGAAGCTTGTTGTGCAATGTACATCGGGCATCCCCTCCGAATTCCTTACACACGACCACTAGAGAAGTTCCTTGGCCATGTCGTGATACGAGGGCGACCTCTCTGACGGCGCCATACCACATTTTGACAATGCGCTCAGATCAACTCGGTGCCACCGGACAGCAAGAGTCTGATTTGAGGATTTTCCCGCCGGGTGAAATTGAAATTGTGTCTTGATATTCACATCTAATAATCATTGGCCCAAACTCCTCTGTATGTGACGGCCAGGGTGGCTATACCGACCTATAGATATATGACTCGAATGAGACTGGGGGTTCAGTGGTTAGGTGAGCAACTTTGTGTGCGACTGTGTGTAGACTTGACCACCTGCCCCAACTCTCCCGCCATGGTCCCGCAATTGTTTGTTGTACACCTGCTGAAAAAGCGGAGGGAGAGGGAGAATAGAGATCTCTGAAGTTGTGATACTTTCTAAGGCATCAGAGTTCAGACGGCTTTGTTGTGAATATTTTAATTACATGTTTTGATGCTTTACAGTCCGGTTTCAGTAGTGTGATGCCACGAGACTGGCTTGAATCAGGAAAGATGGTACTTGGTTGCATAATACCGCCAAGATAATGTCTGTGAAGTTGGAATCCCGATTTTCCGGTAAATTCTGACCCGACATTCTGGGGGACAGCCTTGGTGATGACATCCCCTATTATGTGTAGGGGTGACTGCGTCACCAAGGGACAGCCTTGCCACGCATGACACTAGGCAAGGACGCGAATCGCAAATTCTAGCCCCATTCCCTGCAGGGCCCTTGCAAGGGGAAACCTCAAACAAGACCTGAAATCCAGTGATTGACTCGTGGAGCTTGTAGGACAGCCTGTATAGTGATTGCATTTCCCTGCACCTCATTAGGACTAATATAGCACACCGCCCCCTGCAAGTACAATTCGTGTGGAGGCTATTATTATGCCTAAACAAGGTTGAAGAGAAATTTTGTATACTGGACTCTTAGCATACCTAGTTAATTAGACGATCTATAATTGCTATCATCTCTATTTGAATTCCGAAAAGTCATATTGAGGATATCAGCTGTTGCAACTGATCACATGAGACTTGTCCCATGTGAGTGTAATATATCGGGTATACAGCTGCAGTGGGTGAACCCCTGAGGAGTCAAGTTTAGAAGGGGGGAGGGAGAGATTGGAGTTGTCAGAGACTTGGTCGGGTGGAACTGGTAGTGAGGTTTAGATAATTGAAGAAAGCTAAAGGGGAATGGGATGTTTCAATTTGAGATTTCCTGCTCTGGTTCATTTGAAGTAATTTTATGCTAGTATTGGAATATGCAATATTTTTTGTGTTCCTTTCCGTTCCTTTTTCTCTTAGTCTTAGCGTTGCTCTCATTCTGTTACTGCAATCTTTTTCTCTTTTTTCTCCCTGCCTTTCTCTCTCTTTCTCCATTACTATCTCAGATTCTCTTTCTATTTCCCTCCCTCTATCTCCACAGACATTGAACATAGACATCGACCCAGACCAGAGTGAACCACACTGCCGGTATGAGGTTCATTTCAGGGTGCTTTCTCTCTCTCAATCTTAGAACGAGCAGCTACAATAAGGGGCTGAGCGAAGAGAGGATGCATGTCTGGGGATGGCAGTCTGTAGCAGTATAGGAAGCGAATCAATCAGATGAAGAGCGCGAGAGAACGAAGGAGGAGTAGTTATAGTTACGAGGATAGTCTGCACAACATTCGAGCTTTCTCTCTTTCTCTTCCTCTTCTCTCTCTTCTCTCTCTCTCTCTCTCTCTCTCTCTCTCTCTTCTCTCTCTCTCTCTCTCTCTCTCTCTCCCTCTCCCCTCTCTCTCCCCTCTCTCTCCCCTCTCTATCTCTCTCTCTCTTCCTCTCTCTGACGCTCACTTCCAGTCTCTTCTGCCTCAGATTTCGCCTGTGTCTAAAGTTAGATGTGGTTGCTTGCAATGGGAGTGCTGCGGTTTCAACCGGACAGCCACCATCCCTCTATCTCTCAGCTCCTATCTTTCTATCTTTATCTCTAAAGCTGTCCTTTTCTTTTCTCCGCAGCGTCACAGAATAAAGATCATCTCTCCATTTTTTCTATTTTCTACAACAACAATCACACATGTACTTAGCTACTTAGCTTCCTACGGACTTCCCGTCTCACTCAATATTATCAGTATCTCGCCGCGATCTCCGTCAACCTTTTTATTTCTCCGTCGTCCACGAAGTGGGAGTTGTTGTCTCTCGGGGAGTTGCTGTCTCCCTACTATAACTACATGTATCTACTGGGGGAGTTGTTGTTACTTGGTGGGGCGGGTGTCTGGTCCCCTCAGGGGAAGATTAGGGGGAAAAACTTATTAGAAAAGAGACCATGAAAAAACCGTACTACTAATCCCCCCCTTCCCTCCCCCCCCTTCCTCCCTCCCTTCCCCTAACGCACCGGAGAGTCTCAATACGCTTCTCTGGCTAAGAGATGGTTCGCCCCCGCACACGCCAACAGTCAAGCCCTAAGGGTGGTGGGATTTGAGAATGACTTTTTGTCATCTTCCCTCAAAATTTTGGGCATATTGACCTTTGAAAAAACCGGATTTTTGGGAATTCTTGAGGTTTCAATACCATGGCCGTCTTTTTTTTGACTGTTTTCATCAGTTATCTTTGGGCCATGTCGTTGTTTTTTATTTCTTCTTTTCAGTTAGTTTACGCCCCCTTTTATTCCCCGTCCCCCCATTCTAAAACCCGGGAAAAAAAAGTTTTCCCCCCGAAAAGCCTTATAATAATGCAAGATCCGGGCACCGAGGGATCCTTTTCGTCGGGGGGGGCTGATGGCACCCCAGATAGAAGCATCTTACACGGAAAACCCCTGAGGTTGTGTAGTTCCCAGAGGTCCCCGCATACTGGTTCTGTGTGTTTTGATGTAGGGGGGGCAAATTTGGGGGGGTTTTAAAAAATTTGGTGGGGGTTTTTTTTTAACCCCCTCTTTTTCCCCCCTACTGTTTCTAGGACAGACCGTATAGTCCAGGAATATCATCAGCAGCGTCTCCCACCTACCACGAACTCAAGTCCTCAGCCACATTCGACATGAAGTACAGTTTCTCCCAACCCTACTACGAAACAGCAGCCCACGCACAGGTGGGTTTATCTTGCTTTATCAGTTGGTTTCTGGCCGATGTATAATTACTTTTTGTTGCTTCCGTGTACACCTTATCTCCCTCCCTCTCCAGGCGATATACGGTTACCAGCAGTTGATACCACCACCTAACATCACAGTGAACAGTTTCACCTCTACCATGTCCCTCGGGCCCATGTCCCCATACAGCCCCCAGCCACAACCCAGGAGCAGCTCAGGAGCTTCATCACCCAACAAAAGCCCAGCCTCTATAGTTTCTGCAGGTAATAAAATCTTTAGGTACTAATTCCACTGATTTATTCGAGTTCAGATATTGAACTATTCCCAACTACCGGGACAACTTGCTTCAGAATTACGGGACTCAGATGTATCAGAGTTAATTCTTCCCTCTCCACAGGTGAGAGATCGAAGACCCCTCCAGACTCCCCTAAAAGTGACATTAGCACAGGAGACACTACCCCAGTAACCCCCTACACCAATGGAACCACCACCAACAACACTAGTAGTGGGACATCCTATAACAGCTCAGTTGGTCCAGACGGACCCAGGCGGAACAACAATTTCCTGCTGAACTCGGGACTAGTGAAACACGCCTGGATACCGCCCCGTAGTCTCACTAACAAGGGACTTAACAGTAAGTTTTCATTTCAGAGTTTCTAATTATATTTCTATAGTCAGCATAGCTATTCAAAGAGTTGTGTGTGACTGTGTGTAGTATAATATAGCCGTGTCTTTGTCAAGAGTTGTGTGTGTGAATGTAGATTGTCTCTGTCTTCTGAGATCGTTTCTTTGTTTTCGCTCTATCGCTCAATCTACAATTGCAAGGTTTCAGCCACGGGCTCTCTTTTAGTTCTCTCTCTCTCCCCGATTCATTAACATCAACATTGACTATATTCAAACTACCCCTCTTTCTACACTCTCTGCACCATTGATCTCTCTCCCTCTCCATCTCCCCCGGCCTCTCTTTCTCTCTCTCCCTCTCCATCTCCCCCGGCCTCTCTTTCTCTCCCTACATTTCAAACTCGCCCCATTCTTTCAAAGAGAAAGGCGTGACTTGAGGGTGGTGAATAAATTTATGAGGGTGTATTGTGTAATAAGACTGTAAGAGGCACATGAAAGAGTGCAATGGCTACAACTAGGCCAGTTCCAAAACACCATCACCATGATTCATGAAGAATAGTTTTCAGATTGACATTGAACAGGAGCTACTAGGTCGAGAGTATTGCTAGAGATAGTAAGAGGTACTCATACATCGGCCTCCAATCGGGGTCTGTGGTTCCAGCCTGAGTGTTGGGGAGGGAGCCGGAGAGGGGAAGGGAGAGAGAAAGGTATTAAGTAATAGAAGGGAGAGAGAAGAGAGCCCGGGGGTTGTTTGGTGTTCCACTGTGATCTGAGCGTGCTATCCAGAACGCACGTGTCTCGTTGTGTAATGAGTTGTGTGTGTAATTGCACTCCTTCCATTAATCCACCTTCTTCTAACTCTTTCATTGGTTCACATCCACACTTCCACATCATCCCACTAATAGAAGTATAATAGGACTTGGAAACAAGCTTCATAAGTTCCAACAGTTTCGGTGTGTGTAGTACACACTGTGTACTGTGTGTGGTGGGTAACTTCTAGAGAGTGCAGTGCTCGTAGAACCTTTAACCTAAAAGTAGTAGGTTGCTATTCCTATCGTACATTTACCCAGTCAAAATAAACCTACTTTCTTTCATATCAATCTGAATGCTTTGTTTATAAGTCTATGTGATATTGTCTATTGATTGAGTGTCTCATTAGATCAAACTATCTCTCTTACCTCCTCCTCTCTCTCCCCTCCTCCTCTCTCTCTATATCTATCATCTTTTCTCTCCTTTTTCTCGCTCGGCTCGATCTTTAATTCTCCATCTCTCCCTCCATGTACTGCATCTTTCTTTGTGGCTATTTATCACTAAGGTGAGAGATCGGTCCGAGACGAACACCACAAAGTAACATGTTCTTATTTCATCATATTTATTAGGACAGCTAGTTAGATTTTATGAAATTTAAACTAAAGAATCGGTAAATTCTCGTCCCCAATTGAGATGTCATAAAATCATTATTCGCTGGCATCTCTCCTGAGTGGAGGTACATCCCACTGCCCTAAATAAGAATCGTTTATACCTCAAATGGAGATGCCCATATAAATATCTTACATCGAGAAGGGTGCATCTCTCTTTCTCTCTCTCTCTCTCTCTCTCTCTCTCTCTCTCTCTCTCTCTCTCTCTCTCTCTCTCTCTCTCTCTCTCTCTCTCTCTCTCTCTCTCTCTCTCTCTCTCTCTCTCTCTCTCTCTCTCTCCCTCTCAATCTGCAAATGCAGGTCCCTCTCCTACCTCACAGCATCAATAGTGCAGTAGCAGTCGAGAGTGAGCGCTAAGTAAAAAGGGGAGCTACATTCATGACACTATTATACAAACCGTCACTATATTGACCCGTATACTAATTGTCGTGAAATGTACGTGAAAAAGGTGTACTCACACAAGTGTCATCCCTCAGCTCAAGTGCCCTTGTTATCCTTTGAAAAGAAGAAACCACGGAAACCACGGACTATCTTTTCTGCAGCACAGCTCAACGAACTGGAGGTGAGGGTGGGTTACTTAACAAGGGAGGGAGGGTTATTACCAAGAGAGGGAGAGTGGGTTAAAGTAAGAGTGGCGCGCCGTGTTTTCTCACAAAACTTAGTGGATAAACGGGGAGTACCACCAGGACCATTGGTATGGTATCGAAAATTTCCAATTCTGTCTCGTTCATTAGTTATGACGTAATATGTTCATTATTTCAACTTTCATAAAATTGCTCTACAGAAAAATCTGTGCATTGTGGATTGAAATGGATGCTTGCATCGTTTTCAGCGTCAAAAAATAGTCGGGGTACCAAATTTTGGTGTCTCTACCTTGTCTGTGACGCGAGATATTGACAAATATAAAAAACGACCAAAGTGAGAGAAAGAGAGTTTGTTACTTTTGGGTGGCGCGCACAAACAACTAGCACCCAAAAGTATAACAATCTCTCTCTCACCCATTTTGGTCGTTTTTGATAATTGTCGATATCTCGCGTCACAGACAAGGTAGAGACACCAAAATTTGGTACCCCGACTATTTTTTGACGCTGAACACGATGTGAGCATCCATTTCAATCCACAATGCACAGATTTTTCTGTAGAGCAATTTTATGAAAGTTGAAATAATGAACATATTACGTCATAACTAATGAACGAGACAGAATTGGAAATTTTCGATACCGTACCAATGGTCCTGGTGGTACTCCACGTTCATCCACTAAGTTTTGTGAGAAAACACGGCGCGCCACTCTTACTTTAACAAGAGAGGTAGGGTGGGTTAACAAGAGAGGGAGGGTGGGTTAACAAGAGAGGGAGGGTGGGTTGACACGAGAGGGAGGGTTATTAGTTAACAAGAGATGGAGAGTGGGTTAACAGGCGAGGGTGGGTGGCCGTTGGGTATTGGGTAACCGAGATAGGGGCGGGTGGGTTAGGGAAATTCACGGATTGTGGATAGAGGGAAGAACATGACAACCACCATTGAAGGGGGGACATCTAACTTACCCAGGCTATAATTCCTCTCAGGAGCGGTTCAAGTACCAAAAGTACCTCAGTACCTCAGAGCGGAGTTGTCTGGCGTACAGTCTGGGGCTGACAGAAGAACAGATCAAGGTGAGCTGAGAATTAGCTGAGAGAAAATTGTTAATTTTTATCAGAGCTAGGAAAGAGTTGTGGTCTCTCAGTTTTGATATCTTTGATTTGTTGAGTAAGGGGTTCTCCATCCCTCACTCAACGAGTGAGGGATGGAGAACCCCTTACTCAACAAGGATAAGTGCAGGCGAAGAGAGACCACGATTTTTTTTCTGTTGTGTGTTTGCGAGGGCACACCTGGTGACCAGATCATGACTTTCTTCTCCTCTCCCTGTCTTTAACTTTCTCCCTCTATCTCTCTCTCGCTCACCCCGATCACAGCTGCATCTCTGATCTCACACACAAACCCTCGTACATAAAGACTCTGGGCAACATTAGCCGATGAAATGTGTATGGGTAGAATGGCTGGAGCACTGAGGCGTGAGACTCGAGTTCGCGCTACCTCGATATATCTCACGATCTTCCTATTTACTGTATCGTAGCCGCGATTCACTGCTCGACCTCGCACTATCGCTCTCTCTCTCTCTCTCTCTCGTATGTCTCTCTCTCTCTCTCTCTCTCTCCCACACCCCCCCCCTCCATTCTCTTCTCTTCTCTCTCTCTCTCTCTCTCTCTCTCTCTCTCTCTCTCTCTCTCCCTCTCTCTCTCTCTCTCTCTCTCTCTCTCTCTCTCTCTCTCTCTCTCTCTCCTCTCTTCTCCTAGAAAGGTATAATTATGGAATGTTACCAGGTTACACATTCTTCCAATTTTCAGGTGTGGTTCCAGAACCGACGCAGTAAGTGGAAGAAGGGAGACAAAAAGGAGGGAGAGGAGGATGATCAGGGGTTAGGTAAGTGACTAACTAACTATCTTGTCGCACTACTTACCTAACCCCATCTCTCCCCACACATCACCTAACCCCCTTCCTTCCACACATTCCCTAATCACATCTCTCCCCCACACATTCCCTAACCCCAACTCTCCCTCCACATATTCCCTAACGTTTCAGGTAGCCCGGACAGCACGGAAGACCACCAACACACCCCACCCCCAGCTGCTACCGTTACCGTGGTAACATCACCCCAGTATCAGGACCAGTCATACATGGCGGGGGGAGTGAAGCGGGAACACAGTATTGACCAGTCTGATCAGAGCAACAAGAGACAATGTCACGGGTCGGTACAGTACCGATGATACCGGGCTGTGTTTGTCAGAGAAACGTGCGAGGGGTAAATTATGTGTTGAAGTACTGGGCGAGAGAGGAGAGACAATTATAAGAGAGTTCCAAGCTGAGTTTGCTTGTTTTTGTTATTACGTTCAAATTCACACACGCACACAACAGTTTAGTGTCGAGTACAATACAGGTCCGGACCACCAAGCAAATCTGTTGTATTAGCAATTGAAATGCGACAAGGCACTCGTGGTTCAACTGTTATATGATTTCCAGTAAGGATTTTTATTTATCATTTGATATTATTTCACACACAAGTGTTACACACACACGACACACGACACACAGACACACACGTTCCCACGTTCCACTTGATCGACAACTGGAGCTACCATCTCCAGCGGCATTAGTTCAATAACAACTGAACCCAATAATATTACACATCATTTCCAAGAGAGACAATTAATATCCCCCAACTGCACACACACACACATGAAACACAGGCTAACTGAACCTTTTTCGTACTTTTATACCGGATTGTAAAATAAATTAACTGACTAGAGAGTAAGGCCCAGATATATTATACTGTGAATAAAGGGGCCAATGAAAGAGAGTGTGTGTTTTCAGTAGATTTATTTTCAGTTAATTATTAAGTGCGTGTGTGTCACGTATTTGTGCAAGTTAATTTTGTTCTAACTTCTATGCATATAACCCCAACAAAACTAACGCCGTTTTTCTTGTAATTTCCTACTCACTGTCTCAGTGATTAGTAGATCGGCCGATCTGAGGATCAAAGCGGCCACGGGGACCCAGGACTGGACTGGTGCCGCAGTTGAATCAGGCATATTTGACTGGGAGCAAATATTGACATGTGCGGTCTTCAAAGCAGGCTGAAATATGTCGTGACTATAATGGCCAGGGAGCAACTAAATGGCTCAGTGTCAAGAGGTACACTGCAGGACTGAGGACAGTATGGGGACCCGGGAGAAACATGCATCACAGAGTAATATACGGAGTGAGCAAAAAGGGGGGAACGCAAATCAAGAGTGGAGCAATGGTGTGGGGAGGATCGATTGAAATTGCCTACTAAATAAAGGAAGATTGTGATTAGTCCAATATAAAACCAACCCGTACCGCCTGCTGCTCAAAAATATTCACGGAATGATTTGGCTCCTTATTTAACAGAATAATGGTGAGAGATGTGTTGTTTGCTATTGTTTGTTGTGATTACACGGTTCATGGATATAATTAGGTGGGACAACCTTTGTAATAAAGGTTGCTAACAAAATACTACATACAACTAACACGAGATATAGAGTTCCTGGTATCACACCCTATTACAAGGAGTCTCCAATACTGAACTATCCTAAATCCTTACCTATGAGAACTGGTACATCACATGAATTTACAACACAGTGCCTGCTGTTTAATTTTATCAGGTTGAAATGTTCAGTTTCGGATAGACTTTCCCACGGTTTCCACTTCCGCGCGCCCTCTTCATATCATTCAATCAGTTTGGCGTGTGCGCGTTACAGTCAGCCACCGTGTTTCTGTAGACCTCGCTATCACCCAGTATCTGCTCTTCTAAAGCATGTCCCATCAGGTCTTTCCTGGTGAGAACTCCCTGCACCTTGTTACCAGCATCAACCACGATCAGCTGCCTCAGACCAAGGGTTCGGAACAAAACAAACGCCCTGAAAGAGAGGGAATCAGGGTGATGACTGATGTGGAATCAGGGTATGAAAGAGAGAGTGGTGTGGCATGAGAATTTCACTGAACTTGGAGGAGAGGTAAAGAGTTTTCAATGGTCAGTTAAATACCTGTGTAGGGAGAATGTGAGGGGTACAGATACAGGAGAGCCATTAACAAAGTCCCCCAAATCCACAACCTCCTCCCCTCCCTCCTCAGCACACCTCTCTGCAGTACACCGCTGTAACAACTCACTAGGATCAGACTCAACTAACTCCTCATACCCCACATTGTTTATCTGCCCGAGGTTTTGTAGCACCACTTGCAGGGTGTGTCGTGTTATTGACCCCACAAGGGACTTATCAGTATTTAGCACTGGGAACACGCTGTGGTCGGTGTTCAGTAGTACCTCACCAAGTCGTCCTACTGTGTCCTGCAGGGGAATGATTAGATACACAGAGGTCAGAGGGTTACACATGGGGTACTGCAGGGGGAGAGGAGGGTTAGATCAGGGTTACACATGGGGTACTGCAGGGAGAGAGAGGATGCCATCCACAGCCCTTCAGAGGGAATGTACTGACCTGTAGTTGTATGCAGGTAACTGGGCTGGCCATGGCACTCTCAACAGTAACAAGTTCTAGAGAGATCTGGTTGTGCTTGTGATCTCTTATACAAGGTTCACTGTCAAGGAACGGTATACATTTCACCTGGCGGAGAGAGAGATAGGTGTGTAAAATATGCAACATCATGGCGCAGGTGTTACGGAATTTGTAATTAATGCTTTACCTCAAGAAGTGCATGATAGAAAGGATGTGTTAAAAGATCTCCGGTCCACTTGCTGACCATGATGGCTACCATTATGGGCAGGAGAAACTGTAGGTCATTAGTTATCTCCATCTGAAAAATAGGAACTGGAGATAGAGGGGTATATTAGAGTGTGATGGAAGAGGGTAAAGGTGAAATATTTGAACCAGCTGGGAATCAGGAACACTGAACAGGGAAGTGTTTAGACGTCTACTTTCTACTCAGAACAGTCAATCGTAAAACAAAAAAACAAGAAAGTTCATATCCTTTTTTAACGTTGTACATATAGCACCATGACATGTATCATTATTTGGAACTGTGTAGCAACATGTTACCATGATTACTGTAAGGGACATTGTTAGTCTTGAGACGCCCCCAAAAAAGGCAGCAGCCCCAATTAGAGCAAAAGCCCCGGGGTCCAGCCAGGCCCAATACTCAGAACTAGTATCAGTCATGTTACCCATGACATATACAGCTAGGAATCCCAGCAGCCGACCAACTAAGGCCCCAATCAGCCTGGGTTATATCGGTGGGTTAACATCAAGACACGAGTATAGGACATGTGTGTTTTACTTACAACATGGGAACCACTAGACCAGTGGCAAGGCAAGTTCCACAAGTCCATACAGCGAGGGGGAAATATAAGAGGAGGGACAGGGCACACGCTAACGGAGTTAATAAGTTCAGGGTCTGTCTTGAAAACAACACATGTATCGCTTCCTCTCCTAGAAGAATATTAACTTGGTCAGACCCTCCACCCTATCAACCACATATTAACACCAGGAAGTCCTTGTTTTTAAAAAGGTAATCTTAGTACTTAGAACACTCGATCTAGTCTCGATCTACTCATTACTCACCTGGGTTAAAGAAAAGTGTTGCGAATGGGTTATATAACATGAGTCATTACATCCATACTGTTCCACTGGTAGGGTCGACCTGAAAAATGACGAATAACTTTTGGAAACGTGGATATCTGCTAGGAAGAACAGCTAATTTAATAACACAGCTCACTCACTCTGTATTGGGGTTGGTGGTGCATGGGAAGAGATCAGCTAATAGAACCTTAATAACAGACACTACAACCACTATCACAACAGGTTCTGATACTTTAGCTATCTTTAACAAGATCACACGTCCTCCTATCTTCTCCTCTAATGTCTTACGTAGCCGCAGTATCTGCAGGAACATGTGTTACAAGTTGGACACCATATGGTTTGTTACAATTACCTTGAGACTCGAGAATGTGAAGAGAGCGCCTAGAACTCCACAAATAACACCCAGTATAACTGCTGGAACAAATATCAGCAAGTTCAGAGGTATAGCTTTGTCCACGTGAAATATAATGTAACTATCCTTATTGAACAATCCAAAGCTTCCCGTATACTGGAACTTCTCAAACGCCGAGCTAAACAAATCCTGAAGGAAGAAACAAAGAATATTTCTTGTGGATCGATAGTTGAGGATTGGAGACAACATCTTTCCTTTCACTGTGTAACTGTGTCTTGTTTTGTATTCGTTTTGTTCAAACCCGGGGCGGGGCGAGGGAGGGTCGAACAAGGCAATTCTATACTTGTTTTGTTCAAACCCGGGGCGGGGAGGGAGGGAGGGTCAAACAATTCTATACTTACTGCGGTGAAGGTTGCGACCATACAACAGAAGAATGTTTGCCAGCCAAGTTTATCACTCCAGAAACTAGAAACCTCCTCCAAAGCAAACAACAGGCCACCAACAGGGGCACCAAATGCCGCACTAACCCCTGCACCAGCCCCTGCTGTTAGGAAGTTTCTCCTGAAACCAGAGAAGATTAATGGGTTATACCGACCAGAGTAAAGAATAATTAAAGAATAAAGAGTAAAGACTGACCTGTCCTCAGCGTTCCTCAGTCGTTTGAAAAATGGCATATCGAAATGTAACGTCTTGGATTTGAATTGGCTGATGCCAGCTCCTATTAGCCCACTATAAAACATATATTGTTAAACAACGTCCCAATAATATACCTCTGTCTACTCACCCTAGAGATATCATGGGACCCTCTGGGCCTGCTGGTAAACCACTCGCCACAGCCATGATACATGACACAAACTTCACTACGTATGCCTTCAGGGAGAATATCTTCTCAACATATGTGCCGTTAAGGTATGCGATTAATTCTGGTAGTCCAGAGCCGGCTGCAGCTGGACATATAACCTGTGGGTGACGTCATGTGTCAAAACAACTCCAAAAACAAGTATCCTGTTTCCAGGCACGTTGTAATACCTGAACGGATATGGCACTGATAAGTACAAACAGAACCGAAATGAGGACTTGTAGACCACACGCCATCATGAGTTCCCCTTCTTCTATTTGTTTAGTTACATTCTCTTTTATCAAACTTGTCAATAGCTGGATTCCTACAGAAAGGAAAAAATATCAGTCTCCTACATTTCACCGAGTGAGCTACTGTACAGTGTACACTGTACATTGTACAATGTCCCAAATGGATCTGGTTTTTCTCATCATCAACAGTCAGCAATATTCACGAAGAGTAAAATCATAATACATACCCTGGTGTAATAGAAACCCAGTCATACCAACAGCAAATCCAATGAGACCCATTGTTACCCATCTGTCCCATTCAATGCGTGGAGACTGCTTTTTCAACCAGTCCTGTAAATACATTTAGTACCTACAGGTCAATTGCACATTATAATGGTACTGTTATCAACTGTCCACCCATTACAGTACACGTACCTTGTAAACGGTGGAGTGTGGGGTAAAGTAATCCAGACTCTCATACTTGCTAAGAACTTCTTTCTCACTTTCTTGATACTGATGATTGACAAACCTCGATTCATATTCACGGCCTCGTTCAAAGAATTTCATCAGCTAAACAAAAATAATATTTATGTTTATACAAGTAGCAGCCAGCAGGTCTGACACGAATTTCAGTGCATGGTTTTATATATCAATTTCAGTGCAACAAATTGACAACTATCCCCTCTCGAGACTTAGGTAAAAGGCATCTCTCAACCATACTTCATGATGATAAAAGCCTGGCGTACTCGGAGAGATTCTGAGATTTTTGAAGCGAATCCCATGCCCTGAGGGGGATGGCGGTGAGTTAGGGTACACGAATACAATATATTAATAGCTCATTATATATTGCCGGGTTCGATATACCAATACCGATAATTACAGAGTCTTAATTTGTCAATAATGTACATTCATAAAAGATAATTAATTAATCAATTAACCACCTGGCAGACATGTGGAACCAGCCCCGCTCAGAGAGAGGGTGCGATGAGAGGGCACGGCGGGGTAGAGAGAACACTCTGTTACGAAGTTGTTCGAAACAAAACTGGAAACTAGAGTGGCCCTGGTACTGGAGGTACTGTGGTGGTGGCGGAGTCGCACCTGTAGGGGGTGATGGATATTAGGGGGGGGGTTGCACCTGTAGGGGGTGATGGATATTAGGGGGGGGGGGGTTGAGTTGCACCTGTAGGGGGGTGGTGATGGATTAAGGTCTAGGTCCTACCCTAACTGGAGTCCCAGACCCTCACTTGATAATGGATATCAAAATAAAGAAGATCATGAGCTAAACCACGGTTTTGTCGGTGTCTAAACACTATTCCCAACCCATGGTAACAACACGTACCTCTTACAGGGAGTTTGTGTAACCACTGGTTACCATGGTAACTACACTGAGTCACGTACCTCTTACAGGGAGTTTGTGTAACCACTGGTTACCATGGTAACTACACTGAGTCACGTACCTCTAACAGGGAGTTTGTGTAACCACTGGTTACCATGGTAACTACACTGAGTCACGTACCTCTAACAGGGAGTTTGTGTAACCACTGGTTACCATGGTAACTACACTGAGTCACATACCTCTAACAGGGAGTTTGTTGTCAGGCAACCAATACGCCATCACTGTATCCTTACTACTCTCACTATGCTTTAACAGTGTCTTGAGAGTTCTTTTGTGGGCCTCACATTGCATGAAATCGCTTCTATCACTGGAGAAAGAAGTTACTTGAACCGTGTGATATTGTTTTGATAAATTGATTGATATATGGACGTGCCTAAAACTTCTTTTCTCTCTTTCTCACTATATGCCTCTCAGGAACCGACCGAATCAGGAAATACTGGTCCCTGATTGGCTGATAACCAGTCACGTGACCTAAATAACGAGTTCTGATTGGTTGTTTACTTGTTTCGGTCGGTTCCTGATGTCTCTCTTTATCTGACCTGAAGTTGTACACAAATACCATGTGCGGTACACGCTCCTCTCGGATATTGTTGTTTTCTGTACTTTGTGCACTCAGTATTTCGGCAGTTTTAATTAGGTTGGGGATGGTCGGATCCACGGACCAATCACTGATAACGATTATAACGTGGCAGACTTGCCTGAGAAACATCAGCATCTGCCAAGAGGGGTTTATTGTGTATTAGGACATAGTAAAATAGACGTACTACATCTGGATTCTGGACCTAAATCAACCCACTACAGTCGGACCCCGATTTACCGGAACCCCGATTTACCGGGAGGATACAATTCCCCCGATATAGGAAATTAACGGTATTTGACCCCGATATACCGGGCACCCCGATTTACCGGGCAAAATCCTTTCCCCCGAGCATCCCGGTAAATCGGGGTCCGACTGTACTATAATTTCCCAATATTCAACCGACTAAAAATTGCAAATATTACCCCACTCATAATTCAAATATCAGCCTCCTACTATTTCCCAAGTAGCACCCCACCCACCCTGGCCCCACTGCTATCTCCAAATATCACCCCTCAAATATTTACAAACTACAGTACCTGGAGTGATTGTATCTCTATCTGGGTATCTGGATCATCCACGGAGCGGTCACTGTACATTAGATTGTCCAGGAGAGAGTGGGACATCAGAGGCTGGGTATCCAGGAAGATGAACCTACAAAATCATAAAGTTTGAGAAATCAAATTTGAGTGAGAAACTGTTTGAGAGATCAAATTTGTGTGAGAAACTGTTTGAGAAATCAAATTTGAGTGAGAAACTGTGTTTGTCCCATTTTATTCAGGATCCATTTCTTGATTTACCTCTCAGTACTAACGGCCATGTAGACCCCAAAAGTCTGGTTGACCCCCGTTTCTCGAGCATCCCTGCTCTGGGGCCAGAACATGTAACTTCTCCGAGCCCCAGTTGGCCGTGCCCCCGCTAGCATACTGGCGATGGTGCTCTTTCCAACACCCTGACCTCCTACCACTCCAACCACACAGAAATCTTTGTTGTCGGTGAGGAACTGAAGAGATGGGAGTTGTGGTAGAAATATTGTTGTATAGGTACATTAATCATTGAAAAAAGTGCAAAGCGAGTGACAGTGTGACTTGTCTTTAAGTCAAAGATTTGATAAAATACCTCGACGCCTTTGTCCACCCACTGTAGCTGGTGATCCAAGATGGGAGTGGAGTGGGCCATCTCAGAGGCAACACTCAGCTTGTTCAACAACTGCTGCTGGATCGATGCTTTCTTGTGCACACGACCCCCTCCATGGTTTTTCGAAGAGTGAGAATCGTAGGACTGCTCCTGAATCAATTCAAGTTTCAAAGCAAAGTGAAAGTTAAAACAATAATCGGATCATAGTTTTAAGTTTTTATGTTTTCTGTTTTACCTTAGGTCGATCGCGATGTTCCTTTGTTAAAATTGTCGGCGGCTTATTGTTATTCCGTTTTCCACCTCCGCTTTGTTCGACCATAGTCTAATGGTTTAGTTTAGTTTAGGTATGAAAGCAACAAAATATAATATTTATGGAATAAAATTTCCTCCGTACTGACTACTGTCTGGCGCTGGCTGCTGCTGTATCCAGGCCCGATTTTAGAGCTTGAAATGGGGCCATGGCCCTGCCAGAGAATACCTGGATGGACCTACATGTTGCAGTCTGACGGAGAGAACAAGTGCAAGGCGTGATCACCCGTCACCGGGAGGCAGAGCACACGACCAAGGAGCCAAACCTTAAACTTTTAAAATTTAAAATCGTGCAACAAAACAGTTCGAAACTTTTTTCTCGTAAAGTCGGATTTTTTGAAACTGTCACCCCCCTTTTCGTGCGCGGAATGTTTTTGCGCGTCACATCACATGTTAACGTGTGGTGTGCGCGTCAAAATTGATAAATTTCACATGCGCGGTCATTTTGGGGTGACAGTTTCAAAAAATCCGACTTTATATAAAGTCGGATTTTTTGAAGTTGTCACCCCCCTTTTCGTGCGCGGAATGTTTTTGCGCGTCACATCACATGTTAACGTGTGGTGTGCGCGTCAAAATTGATAAATTTCACATGCGCGGTCATTTTGGGGTGACAACTTCAAAAAATCCGACTTTATCAGCTCAGCATAAAATTCTGCTGTGCCGCGCCGCGCGCCGGGGTTTGCAGCGCTTACCGTTTGGAAAAAAATCACGTCTGGTCGTGAAATTTTAAATTTTTAATTTTTGGGGTTTTTTTTCTTCGAAATTTTCCTT